>JAFELO010000665.1:18262-61546 GCA_017140195.1 Eumaeus atala | reverse complement strand
TGAGAAGTGTATAACAGTGTAATAGTAATTAGCTAAATAAAGTTACATTCTATCCTATTAACAAATGTTTCACCATTGTCGCAGAATAAGTAACAAAAGGTATGTTAAGAAGCAGGAAGAGTAATAGTAATTAGCAAAATAAAGCTATATTCAATTAAGTTCGAAATGATAAAAATCCCCTTATGCCACCCATGATATGAAATACGCATTTTTACAATTTTTTTTTGTGAAAGTAATCGAATATTACCTGAACGACATCCAGTACCACAAAATAATGACGAACATTTTCAAATTTTTGTAATAAATCCTGAAGAAAAATTATAACTTGTTTTTCCTTTTTCGTTTACTCCGAAATAGGACGGTTCACTTAATAATAACTTACAAAGACTTAATTAGTCCTTGGGTTTATGTTCCCTCATTTGTAAACGTGTTTAAAAACTCTTATCTACGTTTCAATTACTTAGTTATTTTAAGATGAAAATATTATAATTGCTTATTTTGAGAAGCCGAAATTAAAAGGACATTAATTAATTAATTTAGGTGGAAGTTAGACGTTATTTATATTATATTATATTGAACGGGTAGGGTAAGTTACTATGCTATCTAATTTGTTCAAAACACTTTCTTGTAGTCATTATAACTTATTTTAATGGCATTACGTTCGCTCTGGGTAGGCCCATTAGGGAGCTGGCGTGAAGTTGTATTGTTGTTGTTGATGTAGTTATTATTTTAGTTGAAATTGAATAAATACATTGAAATGGATTTAAAAATGCACTACAAAAACCGTAACATTAGGTTTCATATTAACGGCAAGTATGAATTTGACATGCTATAAATCTTGTTCTTTTTACGACAGTGAAGATGTAGTAAAAAAATCTTATATCTGCACAAGTTATATATTTTACTGTGTTTTTTTTGTTACGCAATTGCAGTAAGTCGTCTGGCCCCAATTGTCCAAAGATCATCATGGAGGTGGGGCTTGCGTTGCAAAATGTATTGTAGCATAGTGGGTGTATCCAATATAACAGAGAAGCTGCACTTTGTACTCCTCCCATAAGAAGCCTTTTCTTCTTTCTTTCTTTCTGGGCAAGAGGGCAGAAGGCAACTGTGCAAAAAGTGCAGTATCGAAGTTGCTTGGATTGTTCGGTGCTGGACAGTCTCTCTGTGGAGGTAGTGTCGGTCCAGTAGGAGACTGATTAACCATCGAGCTGACGTGGACTCGCGATATACATATCGGCTCTCGCAGTGGTTTTAGTGAGTGTTCCACATTGTCATGTGTCACGTGTCTCCTTCACCACCGATCCCTCGGTCTGCCAAGCTCTACATTAGGTAGAACATTTGATCATCACTCGGCCAAAGACAATTACCTCATCCCTTCTGTTAATAATCTTCCCGTCACAATGTTAAGCACATTTGATCATCACTCGGCCAAAGACAATTACCTCATCCCTTCTGTTAATAATCTTCCCGTCACAATGTTAAGCACATTTGATCATCACTCGGCCAAAGATAATTACCTCATCCCTTCTGTTAATAATCTTCCCGTCACAATGTTAAGCACATTTGATCATCACTCGGCCAAAGACAATTACCTCATCCCTTCTGTTAATAATCTTCCCGTCACAATGTTAAGCACATTCCGTGCGCTGATATGGGAAACCCTAACGTAGATGATGTTGAAGTCAGCGCTAACTTGTAAAAACCCTAACCTAATTGGCGTGAAGTCAATACTGACCAGTAGATACTTAATGTAAACTATGTGATGTCAGCGCTGTTATGAAAATACTTATTTTTAGTATCAAGTACTGGATGGCGGTACTTAAGACTATATAAAATAAATTTAACTGTTATTTATTAAAACAACATATCATATAAAAGAAGATTATCAGTAAATAAACTAAGATTAAGAGCGAATGTATTACAAAGCAAATACAGTCTGTTGAAAGTGCCTCTTAGCCATTTGCACATTTCAATGGCAGGGTATGTTTCAGACTTTACCTCCTAACTAAGATTAGTTTCTTCTTCGAAAAAAAATTTGTTTCTTTCACAAGCCACAGAAAACAGGATCATTCTACGTCAAAATCACTACCACACGCTACTACACAAACTAAGAAAGCCTTTTTGATAAAAGTAATCGAATTTAGAGTAGTCCCTTGAAGCTTTTTATAATATAAGGGTGCAATTGCGTAACAGCTTTTTGACGAGAATAGATATACGCATAATTGTTATACAGGCGTCTTGGCTCGCCCGTCCTACAATTGGCCACCGAAAACGCCACATATCTGTCAATTTGCGGTGGACTTCAGATAGGTATATCTGCGTTCAAGCCGGCTCAGTTAGCCTACAATGCATGGTATTACTAGGTAAAAAAAATATATCCAGATACAACAGACCATAACCATGATAGATATCTGTCAACAAAATACAGCCATAAGGTGGGTTTGACCTTCTTTACTGACACGACCTAAATTCAAAACCTATTGGGTTACGTCCCATCGCTACTTCGTATCACCGTCCACAGTATTTTTAATGAGCTTACTTTTTGTGGGTAATCGTATATATTAATGCTCAAATAGATGAGTCTGTGAATCTTTTTAGCCTCCTGCATCAGGAGCGTCACGTTTTCTGAGCGTATGTACATACATACGCTCAGAAAACATGACGCTCCAAACACTCAAGTATACATACGACTTGTGTGTTCCTACAGCCTGAAAATCTAGATGGGGTTAAACGTGAGGTGTTGCGAGTTGTTACATTCTCAATTTGTAAATAAATAAATTTAATCTCGATAACACGGATGACGCTGGGTACATTGATACTTATTATGAAATAAAGTCTTTAGAAGCTGATGTTTGTACGTATTTCATTGGTTTTTTTTTATACAATAGGGGGGCAAACGAAAAATCGGAGCCTTTTCACGACAACCGACGCCCGTAAACATCAGTATAATTACTATGCCGATGCGTTGCCCTCCTTTCACCTTCCCCTAATGGACCACCGGCTACTTACAAACCGCGCGTAGTGTGTGTGTATGTATAAATATGTCAGAACAGTAATGCGTTACGCTCTACTGGTTACTGTTTCACATTATTTTACTACTATACTATAAAAAGGATGCCTATGCTCCTTCTGTTCCACATTTGCTTTCTTGTTTTGTTATTTTGGTGGTTTTGATTCATGTGTTATATACATATTGTCAAGTGTAGAATAGCGAAATATGTGACCTCCGCGACACAGGGAGTCCTGGAGCGGAGTTCTGTATATATTTCTCGAAAGCAAATAATAAAATAATCATTTATCATTATCAAAATAATCATCATCAATCATTGTTAGCCCTTCTCGGTCCACTGCTGGGCATAGGCTTCTTTCAATGAACGCCAAGACGACCGATCTCCTGCTACTCCTGGTGAACGGTCGACCAACACGTTTTCCTAAACGCGGCCACCACTCCGGAACCTTACTGGTCTTGCCATCTCATCTTCAGATTGGGTGGCCACGTCAGCGAGCTCATTTGTTGCGTTATATCGGATACTTAATTCTCTGCCTTAAGACTTTGTTACGAATTCTTTCGGACAGGGCAACACGCAACATAGCACGTTCAATAGCTTGTTGAGCTACCGCAAACTTTCGGGCCAGTCCTAAATTAAGAGGCCATATTTCGGCCCCGTAGGTCATTACGGGGCGAACGCATTGATTAAAGACTCGTGTCTTCAAGCTCTACGGTTTGGTATAGTATATAATAACTAAATTTCTTGTGTTCCTTGTACACATTTTACTTCAGGAGAAAAATCTAATTGCCTGTCGGAGGCTGGAACTGACACAATTATTTTTTCTGACACAAAAGCTAATACCGCAATACTTTTTTATTTCAAATGATGAATATTTCTCATATTAGCTTGGGCCTGTAAGTAAAATTTTAAACCAATTAAAGTTACATCTTAATACATAACCTATCGTTCATATTACGAATGACAGCATCACACACATGAGATTTTTTAGGCAGAAGCTTGAATGTAACATATGTACAGACATTATATTATGTTAATAATATAATGGCAATAAAACAGAATGTATGTTACAAATATAATAACTATTATTACTATCATATATGTGTTACTAATAAAATAAATATAATAATATGTACCTGACATAATGTTATTATATGTCAGTAATAAGCCTACCATGATGACAAATATATGCCGAATTTAATAAGATACCTCGCCGGACACAAACCAATTTTTCCAACGTCTGAGCAGAGGAATTCTTATTAAGCTCAGGATTACCTGTATCTAATAATTTGGTAACAATATATACATAAATGAAGCCTTCAAATAGGTTATAGTATTCTACTTCTGAATAAAACCTTAAATATTAAAAGGAAGGTAACACATATAGGTTTTACCCGACCCACCTCCACCCATGCTCCTACCCTCCTCTCGGTATACGGAGCGAGACATGAGAGATGCACGGGGGTTTGTTCACCGGCTCTGTTCCCCAACGTGCAATGCTTGACTCCCTACACATTATTTAAGTGCTCTCTTGTTATTTCACTCCTGGGGCCTGACACCACAAAGATATAAGTTGTCATCGGCCTCGTCAGTCCTGATTATCGCGATGCAGCTATGTCGTTACCTATCCTTCCTCTTCGTGTGCCATCTATGTGCAAATGTCTTCAGTTACCTAAAGCTCTGTTCCGTTGCGACCGAATCCTGATGATAGACGAGCAATCGGAACCTTTCACGACTACCGACTCCCATGAAATCAGCATGATTATGCCGATGCGTTGCATTTTTTTACTTTCCACCTCCTTCCAAAGAGCCACCGGCTACTAACAAACCGCACGAAACGCAACACCGTACATGTCACCTTACGACGTTATTAAGTCAATCCCGCAACAATGCAGCATAACACTACCTCTTACAAAACTATTTTTTTAGTAAGATTTGAGAACAAATATACGAAATCCCCAATAAAATACCACTTTAAGGGTAAGCGGTTCCGGCCCCTTTGGATATCTTTTTAGAGACTAAAGTGCATAGGTGTAGGGCATCTCGTAGTGCACAAGTGTGTGCGCAGACACAATAGTACTTTCCTCATTTTTCTTGTTCTGACCTGAGGACGGTAGACCGACACGATTGGGGTGACATCAGAGGTAGGACCGATCACACAACGTGCCTTCCGTGGAACAGATATATAACTGCACCTAACCGATACCGGAGTGTTATTTGAAATTGATTAATTTTAATTTCATTAAAACTATTTGTTCCGATCTGTGACTCGAGCTAGAGAATTCACGATCTATGTATGAACATGTTTATCATCAGGATGCAGTTTTAATCTATACTAATATAAAAAACCAAACCGTTGTTTTGAATGCACTAATCTCAGGAAATATTTGTCGGATTTGAATAATTATTTCTGTGTTAGATAGCCCTTATATAGAGGCTGGTTATTGGCTAGATACTATGAGGTTAAGTCCAGTAAGTCATCGTGAAACCGCCGAGCTCTCCTAGTTAATTATATAATAGATTTATTATTCCTTTCACTTATCACTTTCATTATTCTAAGTTCTGGAACGGACTTAAAATTGAAGTCTATAGATAAATTATGAAAGGAAAACATACTCTGGTAATAACGTGAAATAGCTTATTTATAATATAAGGTAATAGTGCATCATTTATCGGGATTCTAATATAAATTTATTTACCAGTAGAACTCCAATAACTAGCAATCTCAAAATAGAGACGATAACTTGCCTTCATTAACCGTTTATTTAACTTATTAGGTCGAAGGCTACAGAAGAACTACATGCTGCTATATGTTCGCCAATGTACATGGGTGTTGCAGGTACCAGACACAGGTATACATACACCGAAAAGCTCTGACTTCTCGGACGCAGACTTATTATTGCTTTGCTTTAAGACCCTAAAAAGTTAACATAACCCAGTGATCCCAATTTCACAAAACAATTTACGGAAACTTTCAATAAATAGAAAATCATAATTTATTATAGACTATAGCAGTACATACATATACATTCAACGATCGATAGGCATTACCCTCCTTTGGACGCGTAAATAAGAGCAATTTCCACACTTCATTGGCTAGTTTGACTTTTATAGAACCTAGCTTAGAACTAACCCAGTTAACTGGACTAAAAACACCAGTATCGATATATCTGCCTCGAACTTTCGACGTCACTGATAAAATATCGAGGCCGGAATAGACCAACTGGCTTTAGTGACGAGGCTTCGAATAGCATTTCTTGTTACTGGCAATATTTGAAAACAATTAAGTTTTTTTTACATAGCCTAAGGGGACAAACGCGCAGTGGGAGACATTCGCATGATTATTACGCAGATGCGTTGTCCTCCTGTCATCCCCCCCTCCAATGGGCCACCAGCTATAAAAAAAATTAGGAGCATACTTTTTACAACGAGGCAAAAATATGTCAAAGATACGAATTATGTTATCTATAAAATATAAACGAACTTCTATTAAAAATTGAATTGGGTTAAAAAACTGTATTCAATAAAATTTTGTTACATATCAATATAATTTTGGAAAATAATATCAAACGTATTGAAGTCAGTGCCAATTAAAAGACAAGTTTTGCATCTCCTGCCACAGAACTACACCGATGCCAAAGCAGCACACCGCCGTTGGTACCAACATCAGTCACGTGTAATTCTGTAAGACCAAAGGAGCTTGTTTAAAAAAGGCTCAATTATATCTAAAGGCGATACCAAGACAAGAATATATTTATCTTCAGCTATCACATCAGAGAACTCATCTTTGAAGTCGGTGCTAAAAATAAGGCAAGTTTTTTATGCTCCTGCCAAATATAACTGCCCATGCGCAAGGTTACACCGTTGGCAACGACCTTACGCATTATAATGATTCCTATCTTGCTAGCTATTTTTGCTAGTATATTTTTGATGTGTCGGTGTTAGTTTTGAAGTAAAGTTATTTTTAATTTCTAGCGCTCTTATATAGTAACTTTTTATGATGACATAAACGCGATTGAACAAATTGATCCGACTGTACTTGTCTCTCTTGCCTATAAAATAATTATCGCAAACAACATATAAAAGTGTTACTTGTTTCATTGAAATGATCTCTACGGATCACATGCCTTAGACCAACTCCAGTCCGTGGGGTGGTTTGCAAGCAAATTTAGGATACGAACGTAACGGGTAGTCGTAGTAATAGTCATGAAGATGTGTACTTTTTGAATGGCCACCGGAAACTGATAAGCCGATCAAAGCATAACATCATAATTGTCACTTGACGGTGGTGTCGTGTGTGCGACAGATACGCGACAGATCGCGATTTATTTGAGTATTTTAAAATCCCCTACGTTTCAGAAGCTTTACAGGTACCATGGTCTCTAATGGACTCAGATGTCTGATGTTCTAATGTAACACGTTATTGAAAATCCGACGTACTGGTTTTCGTGCAAAGGCTCATCATATTCAATATCATAATACATCAAACGACAGACTAAAAACCACATTAATAACTACAAACCTTGTTACCTCCCTGCATCGGAAGTAGTGTCACATTTGAGCGTAGAGGTGGAAGCATGTATTATGTATATACTTATGTAAATCATTTAACTAATAAATAAGAAATAGTCGTGATTTTTGATTGTCAAATTTTTCATAAAAATGTTTAAATATCAAAAGAATCTTAGTTTGAGGTTCGCTTTCAGCGTATAATGTTTAACATACCCAAATCTACTCAGATTGAAAGTAAGACTAACATATTTAGGCACATTTTGAGCAACCATCAGGGGACAACCAGGATGTGTGTGATGAATTAGGCACAAGTTAGAGGTTAATCATGATAAGAGTTAAGTTTCATGGATGGATACCGGGGAGGTAACTCTCGGTAAATGAAGAGGCAGTGTCATACAGCATTGCAGGGGATTGGCCTGATGCCGTCAGGGTGGTAGCTCTCCCCACCATGGTTCAAGCTTTGTCGTGGTGGTGGGGCGTAGTAGCCTGGCGAAGCCAATTAAACCGAGGGGGATCTTTGCACCCTTCTTATAAGAAGAGGGGGCTAAATAGCAGGAGGAGGAAGCGCTCTCGATGCCCCTGTTACAAAAAGAGAGGACCAAAGAGCAACATGAGAAGGCTATTTTGCGCATGGGGCAAGGGGCGGGGATGGGAACATCACCCCATTGCAATGTCTCAAAGTCGGTGAGGTTGCGTGGTGCGGAACAACCCCCTCTGTGGAGGTGGAGTCGAACTCATAGGGAGCTGACTAGCCGTAGATGTGTCCTGATGATTTGTTGTTCCGGGGCACCTCACCAAAGGCGTACTGATGGCAAGCGATGGTTTTTGTGGGTATTCGGCACTATAACAAGCCGCGAGTCCCATACACCACTGGACCCCACCCAGGGTCAGTAAAGGCGCGTAAATGCTTTTCCTCGCGTAAACAAAATAAAAGGGTGGTAGTTCTCGCTCACCTCTTTAAAGTGACTTCTAAGTAGTCACGCGGTCTGAGATTAGCCGGTGTTCCATTGGAGCGGAGGACGAAGGAAGGGTAAAGCAACAACATTACAATATTGTCTATGAGCGTCGCTGATGGGCTTCTCTTTCTCACCAACACTATTAAAAAAAATATGTAAAATAAAAAGAAATGGCTGACATTTGGGTTTAAATTACCCCTACAAAGCCGGCTTAATTTCAGAGATGCTAATTAAATTACGTAGATGGAAAATTTTAAACACATAAATCACATCATTTTCAAGCCCAATGGATATGTTATAATTTATTAAATATATCCGGTATTTTCTTGCCGTACAAGATAAACCGTCTAGAAAAAAACGTATTCTCAAATATTAGAGGAAAATTCAACTTTCATAGTCCTTTCAATGAAATTTGCGTTCTTACACCCCCATCACGGGCCACCGGAAAGTCACTAAATGAAACTTGGCAACAGGTCTGTAATTGTATGTAAGGTAAAGTATTTTATAATATTAGATATATATACTAAAGAAAATCAATTAATATTTTACATCAATATAATTTCTGTAAATAATAAGTGTTAATGAATTACATAATACCATAAAATTCAACTTAGATTTTTCCGTAGAATCCGACATAATATTTTTTCTCAATTAAAAAAATATTAATATTCATTATAAAACATTTTAATAATTTAAATATATAATTAAACATGTCATGTCAAGTGTTCTATTCTTAATTTAAAATGACATACCAATAGTATCCGGTCGCCCACTTTTTAAATCATACATAGAAAATAATTCCAAATTCGAAAACTTACATGAGAATATTCCAAATTCAAAACGCACAACACTTGCACACACACAAACACAACACAGCGCCGCGACGTACAACGCGAGCCGAGGCTGACGTGAGACTGCGGGAGGAACGGCGCACGTCGCGAATGTTTGACCGCCCGGCAAAACTTGATGTGCGGAGAAAATTTCAGGAACAATAAAAAATACTGTGAACTCAAAATTGTTTAACTTTTGTTATTGCAAAGAAACGAACGAACGTTTGGTAAGTGGTTGTCGACGTCTATAGATTTTCGCGCTACCAGAAGTTACGTAGGGATTCCCTAATACGATTTGCGATTTTACGAACTCAAATAATACCGCCGTACCGGTTAGATATTCTAAGGCTATCAGGCGCGAGTTTTTCCATCCGTCAGAAGGTGTAGGGGGAGGGCTCCCCCGGTGATGAACCTCTCCATGAGCCGAACGTTAACGTCCGCGCCGAGGCCATTTTAGATACCGCGCGCGAGCTGGAGGAGGGAGGAGGGAGAGGGGACCCTTCCCCATGATAATATTAGTTAAGTTAGCTATTACAAACACTCTCATATCGGGATGAATCTTTATCATCTGCGGGAGAGAGGGGAGGGGGTCGATCCCTCTTTCGACCCCAAGCCTAGTCTCGTCGTCAGACGAGCACTCATAGCAATCTGATGAAGCTGTATTGGGCTTCTCTTCGCTTCCACAGCATAAATTCAGGTCCGAAAAAAGACAAAACATAGAAGCAACAACTATCTTAACATTCTTACATTTACTTATGAAACGGGCAAAAGGTTAAGGTGACCGATAACGAATGTTACCTAGATGCTAGGTTACTGCTAATATTATTACACAAGAATCGCACGTTTCATGAATCATCCACTAGTTGGAGGAACAGTTAAACCTCACAAAGTCTATATTTGAAAAGACATATTTTTTCCATAGATTACAAAAAACTAGTTTCGAATAAAGTACTATAGATCTACAAGAACAAAGTACGCACGAAACGCGACAGCGACGCTGTCTCTTTACGCCGGTATCAAGTGGGCGAGAGATACTTCCCCGGTCGCGCCGGCCCAACTCCGTTGCATAGGAGGATGTAGTTCATGCATCATACATGGCAATACCTCCTCCTATGCAGCATGGCACTACCTTAAAAATAGAAACAGCCAACATATTTACATACATGTAGCCCAAACTTATTTAGAAGTTCATTACATAGGGCAACAGAAAAAAACGAATGACCTTTCGTTGTGCATGAAAAGTATCAAGCAAGCAGGCGGTACTCAGATTAATCGATTTGGCAAATAGAGTGGATAGAGGCGTTGACGACCGGCTGGCACCGTTGGCTGGCAACGTAGCGGCTAGTCCGCGTGTAGCGCCTGGCGAAAAGGGAAATCCCGCCTAGGTCATGGACATGTAAATATATATATATATATATATATATATATATATATAATGATGTGATCGCGCGTGACTTGCGTATAGAGTCGCTGGATGAGTTTGTGGTTCGATTGTCGAGCGCTATGTTAAATAGGGCAGACAATGGACCGCATGCTCATCTACGTGACCTGGCCCCGCTGCATGCGCGACCACCTGACGGGAGACCGTATCCGCGTGAACTCCCCCCCGTGATCCACCAAGCGGACTAGGGACTGCGTGTCCTGCGATCCGGACGAGGATCACACATGCGCACGCATGACACACCCAATCGCTACTCACCACAGTCACAACACACCACACAACACACAGGCCCTAAATGGGCCTACATTTCCCTGAGTCAAAAGACAGGATGGCAAACCGCAATTTTATTGCGGCCCCGTTACCGAGGGGATAGTCGTCCCCTTGCGACCCAACCCGGTTTATGAGGTTCGCCTCGATGCCCGTAGCCCCCCACAGTTTCTGTGGAGAAGACCAGCAGTGATGATATATATATATATATATAAATTTTATTTACTAATCATATACAACAATATTATATTTTTCTTATAAATTAAGGTAGTAACTAACAATTGCAAGAAATACTGTTGTAATGTATATTTTATATTTTTTGTGTTATGTTCTCCTTTATTTTAGTTTTTGGCGTAGCAACGCGCGCCGGTATTATACCAGACTCATTGATAACTGGATGAAACGACGAACTTAAAAAAAGATGGCAAACCAAATTTATTACACTATTTGCTATCATCTTTTCGGAAATAGAACGCCAAATTTGGAATTTATTTGAACTGATAGAAGATCCTCACGACTGTGGTTGAAATCGCTTACCACTAGACCATGAGGCAGTCCGCAATACATACGAGGGCTGATGGATGAACATCCGACACGAAAAAGAAAAACTACTTACGTACGTAATTACGTACTATCCTTCTACGTCCATGCGTTTAGTCCAGCGCTTCTCCAATGCCGTTACACCAGTTAGATAATAGAGCCGTTACGGAAGAAGATAATGAGGGAGCAAACGCCCTTGTGCTTAGAAAATCTTGAATATAAGAAAACAATAAGATAAGAGAACATATGAGTAGAAGCAAAAATAAATGCAGGAGAAAAAAAAGTTTCTTCATTGTATTTTTGTCTACTGTTAACATGTATATTGCCTTTTATTGTGTTCTTTTCAATTTTATATTTGCGTATATTATTATATTATAAATATTATTATAAATAATATTTGCATATTTATTTTTTTATTTTATTTTAGAATTTACTTACAACTGTCATCATTATAAATTCGTGCTCATTCCGCGGTAGGCTGGGCTTGCGCAATGTTGTATCAAATCGCAATTCCCGCTAGTTCCACATGCTAAACATAAGCACTCATTTAATAGAAACACGTCTCATAAGAATACCAATAAACCTCATAAAAAAAAGAATCTGTCGACTTAGATAAATTATTTTGGAAAAAAAAAATTGACCTTGTGCCTGCGCACAGACTTCTGCACTACAAATATGTACTGTATAAACATTAAAATTATAATATGTATCTCTAAACTTTAAACGAAATATATATTCCGTTGTCAATAGACAAACTTACACAAGTCCATACGGCAAATTACAAAATATTAAATGAAATATATAGTCCGTTGTCAATAGACAAGGTAATACAAGTCCATATGGAAAATTACAAAATATTTAATGAAATATATAGTCCGTTGTCAATATACAGGGTAATACAAGTCCATTCGGAAAATTACAAAATGTTTAATGAAATATATAGTCCGTTGTCAATAGACAACCTAACAGAAGTCCATACGGCAAATTACAAAATATTTAATGAAATATATAGTCCGTTCTCAATAGACAACCTAACACAAGTCCATACGGCAAATTACAAAATATTAAATGAAATATATAGTCCGTTGTCAATAGACAACGTGACACAAGCCCATACGATAAATTACAAAATATTAAATGAAATATATAGTCCGTCGTCAATAGACAAAGTAACACAAGTCCATACGATGAATTACAAAAATATGAAACGAAATGTATAGTCCGTTGTCACTAGACAACGTAACCTGTAATACAAGCCTTTACGGTACTTAGCACACAATTGGGCTTACATGGTGCGATGAGTCAACAAAATACTATGGCGACATGTTTACACACTCTGGTCCTGCAGCAATGAGTGTTGGTTGCGATGACAGATTCGGACATATTAAGTCAATCAGAAGTCCTCTAATTTAACTAGCTCTGTGCACCCCTCCTCTACACACATCAAAATACAGTAAACATGGAATGATCGCATCAGCTATGGTTTTCTTTTATACATTAATTATGACTTTGATATCTACCAATATGTTACCAGGTTGATTTATAACTGGTCGAAACGACGCACTTAAAAAAAAGATAGGCAAACAAAATTTATCACATTATACTCTGTTATCTTTTGGAAACTGGGAAGCCAAATTTGAATGTATTTGAACTAATGCTTTAAATGTGTGAGGGAGCCTAGAACTTTCTTTGCCATAAATTAGATCGACAATGGAAAGAAACAAAATCCGTTCGGTGATAAAATTTTACGTTTCAAAAGGGAAAACAACAGCCCACATTAAAGGCAAGTTAGACAGTGTTTCAGGAAATAATGCTCCAGGATTGAGTACAAGTCGCACCTGGGTAACTGATTTTAAACGTGGGAGACAGAGCTGCGAAGACGCCAACAGGTCTGGCCGTCCAAATAAAGTCAGTAATCCGGACATGATCAAAAAGATTCAAAAAATTGTTTTGAATGGTCGACGCTTAAAGTTGCGGCCGATAGCAGAGATGGTAAGTATTTCCTCTGGACGCGTTTTTAACATTTTACACCAACATTTGCGAATGAAAGAGCATTTCGCGATAGGTGCCGCGTATACTCACTGTTGATCAAAAGCAACGTCGAGTGGACGATTCCTCGGAATACTTGGCTCTGTTCAATGATTACTCCTGAAACAAAAGAACAACCTAAGCAGTGAACTGAGGGTGACAAACCTGCGCCGAAGAAAGAAAAAACGGTTTTTTGGGATGCTCGAGGGGTTATTTGCAAAGAGGAAGAACAGTAAATGAGAGTATTATGCATTAAAATTTTGTGAAGAAATCGGAAGGAAACGGCCTCATTTAGCTAAACAGAAAGTTTTATTCCGCCACGATACCGCACCTGTGCACTCGTCAAGGGTTGCAGTTGCCAACTCCAGGAATTGTTACCGCATCCCCCACTATTCCCCAGATCTGGTCCCATGCGACTTTCACTTACACCTGAATCTCAAGAAATGGTTAGATAGCCGAAGATTTTTATCAAATGATGAAGTCCTTGTCGCCGTAGACGGTTATTTTGAGGGGTTAGAGAAAACATTTTATCAAACTGGCGTAACGGCATTGGAGAAGCGCTGGACTAAATGCATCGAGGCAGAAGCAAACTACATCCAATACAAAAATGTTTTAAAGAGATTATTAAAGTTTTTCTTTGTCGTTTCCGATACTTCTTAGTCACCCCTCGTATAATATGTATTTCTTTAATAAGATCATAAATATGTAACATTTTGTTATAGTTATCGTTGACTTCTTAGAAAGTACAAGGCTAACGTGCTGTTACATCTGTCCGTACACTATTAATATTATTATAATGTATAGACAAGTTATATATATAATGTACCACGCGCTGAATAGACTCGCTGAAGTGGCAATGGGCTGGTCGCACACTCAGAAGAACATACGGCAGATGGGCCAGTAAGATTCTGGAGTGGGGTCCGCGTCTAGGACGTTTTTCTGAGACAGGGAAAGTAAGTATCCGATATCACGCGACAAGTAGGCTCGCTGAAGTGGCAATGGGCTGGTCACACACTCAGAAGACAGACGGCAGATGGGCTAGTAAGGTTCTGGAGTGGCAGCCGCGTTTAGGTTAAGTTAGGTTTAAAACGAAGTGATAGTCGACCGTTCACCAGACGGGTATCGTCGTAAAGTGATGGCTACGCTGCTGCGTGTGTGCGTTTGTAAGTATACGGTGCCTATCGGTAGAGTGAGATGAAGGGAGACAATGCACCCACACAACCTTGCATGTGTCGCCATCAAATGTCTCCGTATGCACGTCAGCCCTCGAATTCTATAAAAATGAATCAAGCCTCTCAGGCAACCTTAAAAATCTGCATACACACATCATATGTTCAAAACATTACCCTCTATAAGAAGCAGTGAGATAAAGACATAGATAGCATTTTACACAGTTTCTTGACAAAATGAATGATAAAAAATAATATACAGGTTGCAGTCGGATTGCCTAAATCACCGTATTTCATTACAGCTAGTCACATTAAAAATAGGGCCATTTTGTGTTGTGGCGGGCAAACTATTAGTCGGATTGAATACGGCTGAGTGAAATTCCTCCAGGAAGTGTTTGGCGTTATACGTTATTCAACAAGGCTAGCCTAATTATTATTTGTCACGTCCTAATTTTGACACTCGCGGCTTGACATGACAATAAGAATGGAGTCGATTGTCAAACACAGAAATAAAAATCTATGCCCAGATTTGCTCGAAGACCGTTCCTTAACTTTCATGGTGAAGCGATTTTTTTATTTGCACTCAAAACAATTGGCCTAATTTTAGAATGGTACCGATCAGTATCACTGACTGAAATCAAGATATTCAATTGGGCTAAACGTCAGCCCCCATGTTTAAGAACATCTGGCAATGACAATCCGGCTAATCGTTGGCTCTCCACAAAACAAAACGACCCTGAGAAAATAGCTAGCCGTAATTTTGTTGGGCGGCTTGTGCATTACGTCATCAACATACATATTATATTAACTGTATCGGATCACTTTATTTTATATTCGAACATCTCACTCTGTGAGGCGTTGCGGCTTTAAGTTTATTTTTGTAAAGCTTATTTTCAGTTGTACAAAATTCCATATTTGTGGTAAATTTCATTAAAATCAGTTTACTACTTTCAGGGACTTATTCGGAAAAACACTGTTAGACAATTTGTATGCATTAAAATGACGCAGCTGTTGATAAATATTAAATATAACTTTAGTGACAATGACGGCACTTTATCTGGAGCTTGGCTGTGCTGTATTTTTAATTAAATATCATTCATCATCATTAACTCGTTTATTAATATGGTCCATGAGGACTGGAATGTTCAGGGTAAAATTGAGTGTTTAGTACAAATTGAGGAAGCCGAGTCAGATAGAACAACCTCTTTTTTACATTACATCGTCTTGAAGTGACAGCTGTGATGTGTCGTTTCATGTGGCTTGTGAGTTCCTGGGGGCCCAAGGGAAGAGGAAGGTGGAGAAAGGGAAAGACGGCAAATATCCTCATACCAATTATGCTTGATGTCAATCGGCTTCAGTAGGCATCAAGAGGCCGCTGTTCGCTTGCCATAAGATAAACACTGACCAAGCCGCACAACGAGGGCTCAATGATCTAGGTACGAACATTACAGAGGAAGATCTAGTGCCATGCTGCAAAGAAGATGGTAGTACATTGCATTGTGTATAACACTACATCCTCCTATGTAAAGGAATTGGGCCGGCACGACCGGGGACAAACCGGGGCGTGAAGTGACAGCGTCGCAGTCGCGTTTCCTGTGGTTTATGAGCAGCAGGTGGCCCATTGGGGGAGATGATGGGAGGGCGACACAACTGCGTAACAATCATGCGAATGTCCATGGGCGTCGGTAGTCATGAAAAGCCTCCCATCTCCCGCTTGCACCTTTATGCTATTAAATAAAATTACAACTTATTTGATAAAGTTACTTTCGTGGGCGCCTGTATACAATTTGTATGAAACGCATAGTTAAGTTATACACCATAGGCAGATTGTAGGCACCATAGGGCACATTGTAGGCGTGTAAGGTTAGTCGAGCAGAATAGAAACAGGGAATGAAATTATTTTTATTACAGATATTTTTCTTTGGGTAGGACCTATTATTCTTGGCGGCGCTAATACTCTCGCCCCTACAGTTCGTCGGATATACCGAAGACTTTTTGTCTTCTGGTTTTAGTTAGATGAAAGGGGGACAGACCCCCCCCCCCCTCGCAGATGGGATTAGATGTACCGAAGTGATTTGTGGACGTTACTATAGTGAGTATTCTTAGGACCGAAAATGTGGAAGCGGTCCACTCTAGTGGGACTCTCCACTTTACTGGGACGGCACGCGCCGATGCCGTTTAATGTTGCGGAAACGTGGACGATGATAATTGGCAGACTAATTATTTTGCTACTTAGCGACACGAGTAATAGTCTGAAGCTGTAAGTCCGACCTGTGCGACTGCCAAATGTTAAGTGACCGGTCGTTTCGGTCCCCGCTCACAGCCAGATGTGTGCTTTCATCTACCGGCACACATCCTGCGTCTCAAGTACTGTCTGTACTAATGACCGGCGACATGTGCTGGAAATGCTTTTAGTCATGTAAATATAATTTACCAAATACTTTTTTTATATTTCTTGTTATAACGACAATTAAAATACTACTGAAGCACTACACGGTCGCTCCGATGTAAAATACACAATTGATCCATTTCCACGCCGACATTTCTAGGGTTCCGTATCCAAATGGCAAAATATAGAACCTTTTATAGTTTCGCGATGTCTGTCTGACTGGCCGTATGTTACACACGCTTTACAAGGTAATAATGGGTACCGTAAATTTGAATTTTACTAACGGCTTCAAAAAGTTATAGTATATGATTTTGAAAAATTGTTAAGGATAGCAAACACATCATACGCGATTGCGGTGTTGTAATTGACAAGGTCTTTCTAAATGGCATAAACTTCACAGAAAGCTTTTTGATCGTACTAGTAATTTGTGAGATTTTTGCGTCTAAAGTGGTAAAAAGTACTTACCTCTTTTGAACTATCAAGAAGAAAATTGTAAAAGAATAGATTATAGAATTCAATAAAAACACCAAACAAAATTGTTTTAAAGAAACCGATTTCTTTTCTATGCTGTTACAGAACCCTTCATAGGCGATTCTAACTCGCTTTTGGCCGATTTTTTAGACACTACAAACCGAACACCGTCCACAATCCACTTTTGTAATGGAACTCTTCTGTCATTGTGGCTCGATGGATATATTCAAGTATGATATTTTGTATTCTTTTAAATAAATATCTGTCTATTTTCTATTTTATTGTAATCCTACTGGTATAATTATTGGGTAAGGGGTAGTGACATGCTGCGTTGCAACAGATTTGGGCGGAACTACCAAGGAGGTGACAAACATCCCCGTAGTCTCAGCTATGCTCTCCCATTTCGTGCGGTTTATTGCAGCGGGTGGCCCCTTCGGAAGAGAGGACATGACAGTTATGCGGACTTCTACAGGCGTTGTTAAACATCTAAAGGAACCATTTACTCGTTTGCACTCTATACAATAATGTCTCCCTATAAAAATACATAATTATCTACATGCCGAAAGAATAAGAGATAAAAGACCAACAACAGTTATATAATGCGAATGTGGAAGGTTGTAAAGTCGGAGGTAGATCAAGACTAACACACCAAGATCAGATTGACCGGGTACTCTCTGAAGGCGGTGTCAAGGATCTTCGCAACTGGTACGTTTAAACGAAGGTATTTATGGATGTAGACGAGGGAAGCTATGTGTGGCGTTGTATGGTTCGTGAAATGCGACACTTGGTGCACTTTACCTGTCCCATTTGAAAACTGGCTTGAAGATTTATTGATTATTGATGTATTATAAATGCATAAGCTTGTGTTTTTCTGGATTGAAGATGTTTTGTTTTAAAAATGCATCAATTTGTGACTTTTTGTTATATTTTGACGCTTACTCTACTGAACGGATTCGTATGAAATTTGTACAGCATCATTATTATCGGCCTGACGGACTACTTTGCATAGGCCTCCCCTACGGAGCGCCACAGGGAATGGCCACGAGCCACTTACATTCAGCGGCTCTCCGCCACCATAACCGACTCGTCAGTCGACAACTCCGAAACAACGTCTTCCAGGGCGGGCTCGCCACTCAAGAACCTTCCTTCCCCAGCGGATATCGGTTCTGCGAGCAATGTGGAATGCCCGTTGCCACTTCAGAAATTTGTTACATTACAATAAAACTTTTACGGATTTTATCGCGGTTTGTTTCATTATTTATTTTAGCTAGTTAGCTCGACGTTTCAAAAGCTTTACAGGTCACGGGTGGATTGTGATGGCAGATGTCCTGATGTCACAAATAATGAAAGGTACCGGAGAATTATAACTATTTAGTTGTTCCGATTAACGCAAATAGTACTTATTATATCTCGATGTTTAGTTTTTTATTTGATTACGTTAAATAAACCATACGATAAAGTCTGTAAACGAAATTATTATCCCCCCATAAACTCATGACATCAATAAACTCCGTGCAGATTACAATGTGGAACAACATAAAATACTTTTTTACTTACTTTTAACACTGGTGAAACCGCTGCGCAATAGCTAGTTTATAAACATATTTTAGTCCAATTTTGAGATGTACTCTTATGCAAAAGTGATAGTATTAGAGTACTGGAAGTGTTTTTATACTATGGCTTGAGTAAAGAAAGTTGAGTAGATAAGTTGTAAGAAGTAGTACTATGCTGCATTGCATCGGTATTCCAGACCGAGGAGGTACCTTTTGCTGGCCCTCTTACATTATAAAAAAAGACTCGTCGAAACCCGCATGATCTTCAGAAACATACGTTGCCTTCCCTTCCTCCTCCCATGTAATGGGCCTCAAATGTGTTACTATTTGGACACAAGAATTGACTATTCGTTTCAGCTCGTTACCAAGGCTGGTGTACCCCTTTTCTCTTTTCTTTGACGCCGGTAGACGTAATGCAAAATGAATGGGTTCCAGTGGTGTGAGGGGCTCGCGGCATATTACAGTACGGAAGTTACAAAAACCACACCGAGTGCCATCAGTGACGCCTTTAGAGCCCCGGAACAACAAATTATCAGGGCACCTCGACGACTAGTCAGCCCCCTAAGGTACCGGCGCCTCCTCCAGAGCAGGTTGCCCCACACCACAGGACAACTCCACCAACTTTGGGACAGCGCAATGGGGTGAGGTCCCATCATCGCCCCTTGCCCCGTGCGCAAAAGCGTTTCCACCTGTTGCTCTTTTGTCCCCTTTTCTTATAAAAGGATTATCACAAGCGCTTTCTCCTCCTGCTCTTTAGCCCCCTCTTCTTATAAGAGGGGTGTAAAGAGCACCCCACTCGGTTCAATTGGGTTCAACCCAGGCTACTAAGCCCCGCCGCCACGACTAGGCTTGAACGATGAGGGGGGGGGGGGCTGACATAACCCTGCCGAAACATCGAGCAAATTAATTTAGTCGTTAAAATCTTTTATTAAGCAATTGCTCTTGGTAAAACCCATAAAGTACTGAACAACAATTTTTTTTAACATTTAAACAGACACAAAGTTGCGTTTGAAAATACATCTTAGGCATACATTTAAATTATCATTTGCCTTAACAGACGTTTATTTAAAATACCAGTAGCGGGAGTTCTTTAATTCGGTACGTTCCTACGTTGATATACATATCAAAGGCTAATTGTAATAACACGAAGGTTGCATTTATATTTTATTATTATAAGGCTAGAGACATGTCCGTCGTTGGAAGACCTAACAAAAATCGAAGACACCAGGAAGACATGGACCGATGAAGCGTAAAATGCATGTTTATATCGGAAAGACCAACTGTCGGTGTTGGTGTTGCTATTGCATCCGCCCTCACAATTCTTTGGACTAGCGAATACTTTGGTATCGTTTAGTTTAGGGAGGCAAAAGCAGGACAGACCCCTCTTTACCGCAGGTGGGACGAGATATACCGGGTTGATTTTGGGCGTATCGTAAAGTAAATATTTTTGGGACCAAAGCGGGTTCCTGCCCCCTTCTCCATACTAGCGGGCTGGAAAATCCAAGAAATGTGAGAATGGAAGTTCTCTTTGGACGCCTTCTGTCCTACCTAGGGTCCGTACGAATTAAGTCAAGTGCATTTTTGGTACAAGGCAGTATGCAGCCGTGATACGTGCTACAAGGAATGTAGGACTGACCGTGGTACCACCGTAAACTTACGATACGTGTAGCAAAACGTTACTTTTCCAGTTTCTGGTGAATATATGAGGAGAATGGGAGAGCAGTACGTCTGTGTAAGTACTTTGTGTATAACTATAGACGCCGGTGGTATTCTATAGCTTACGACTGCACGTTTGGTCCCGCAGAATATAAAAACTCAAAAGCCTACAGCAGACATGATTACTTTCGAAATGTAACAATTTGGCTCATTGTAGAATTGCGGTCAAATTTCACGGGTACGACCTGGGTTGTACGGGTTCTCGAATATGTGATGGATGTGTTAAAAATGTTTTAGTGTCGGTCTGTCATCAAAAATCAATCTCGTTCCTTGTCACAGTATCGGGGCTCCGCCATGTCCACTTCCTATGGGGCTTCCTCATAAAATAGACACATTTTTGTACATTGGCATTAAAGTCCCCATAACAAGGGGGGTTGAAGTGGGCGTTATTGGGGTTATGTAAGTCGTTTGAGACATCCTCATAGGTTTTCTCCACGTCGTCATCGGAATTTGTCGAGGTTGGTGCGCATACTTGCATCACTTTAAGGCTATTATTGAGTTTAAGTATGAGATATGCCACCCTTCCCGACACACTAGAGATTTCGACGCTGTTGCCTGTGATGGACTCATTCATGAGGAAACCCACGCTGCCTTGTGATGGAGTGTCACCTTCCCTGAAGTGAAATAGGCGACCCGATGGCAGAGTTGTGGCCTTGCCTTGTCTTCGAACTTCACATACCCCCAGAACGTTTTCCCAGTTCCACCTCCAGCTCAACCAAGTGGTTATCTAATCTGAGTGTTCGTCCGTTATACGTAGCCAGGTCTCTAATGCTATCGTCCTTTGGAGGTTAATGTTCATAATTGCCACGCTGCACAGGCGGATTGGATAGGTCTCGGACTGGTACCACTGCTGCCTGTCGCCGATTCGATTGATGGTACCACCATCACGCGGCGCGCCGTCGGGTGCTCCCGTCTATTTCACTGTCACTATGAAACAAACGGGACACCAAACGACCAGATCGCTGAAGCCTCTTTGCTGTTAAGAGAACAGTGCCCTTTGATGATTCTTATGTCACCTTGGGCTTGGATTGAGGTGAGGGTAATCTTGGGTAGCCCCACACAGCCGACCTGATCATTGCAGTTTAATTCAGCCATAATGCTGCCATGAGTTTCAGACGATTTACTAGTCGTCAATCGAATGTCTGTTTTTCCATTTTCAACGTCAATTCCAGAGCTGAAAGTTTCCAACGTTGCTAATAGTTATTGACACGTATCTCGAAAGCTACATTAAACTTCCTACGTTCTGTGTAAAGTTAACTTGGACGCCTTTTTAGGTCGGTGATGATGGATTTTGAAGTCAGTGCCGATTGTTGTTGACACTTGAATGTTTTCCACGCGATAACTATATAAGGGATATTCCAAAAGGCGGAGCTGGCATGCGAGAGTGTGAGAAGCCGTCTCTTTCACTCAATCAATTAATGATGAGATGTTATCACGTAAAATTATATCGCACGTAAACCGACTTGACAGACAACAAGTTTTTGTTGTGAGAGAACAAATGAATCTTTATATAACAATTTAACTAAGAGCTTGATCAAACGCGTCCTTCCAAGTAGAAGAGATATATCATTATGTCGTTGACCTTGCAATCGTGGGCGTAATAAGCTTATCTTATTCACCATATTACCAACTGAACCGATCATTATAGATTATTTGCATTGGTTCAAGGATAAAATATTGATTATAGTTTCCCAAAATAGTATTTACTACCTGTCCATCCCTTATTGGCACGGACATCTTACACAATATGGTAAAAATTCGCCGGTGATTTACTCTGTTGGGACAGCTAGTTGTCAATAATCTCTGTAGTCAGTTATCAATTATGTCTATTCTGTCAATGTTTTCTTTTATATGTGGATTTATTTTTTTTTTTCACACGCTTGGTTACATTAACGAAGTTTTTATACTTATCTCTTACGTTTCATAAAATATTATATGCCCTTTACTCATCAAAAGTAATGTAGGATTCTAATGGTACAAGAATTTTTCAATTCTGTTGAGTAGTTTCGTAGCCCATCTAATGCAAACGACAAAAAATCAAATTTTTCTTCCTTACAATATTATTATAGATATCAGTAGGTATTTATAATAACGAGTTCATCATAACGTGAATATATCAGATATTAGCGTTCTGTTGTACTGCCTGTCGTTTCATCACAACTGTCATGACAGGTCGTGAATAACAGGCGGGTTTCAATTCATCAATGTATTTTTGTTAGCTACTGTATATGTTTATTCTGCGATTTCATTCGCTTGAATTAAAGTCTATCGTTGCTTTTGGGGATACTTATATTTTTGAGGATAATAGTTTTTTGTTATTCGAGATTGTAATCTATGCTTATCTGGTATGAAATTTCATCGAAATCCAAAAAAGTTTTGCCGGAAAGATTATATACAGCCTTACCTGATATAATATTTGGTAAGATATAAAACGTATACCTACTCTTACAATAAACATTGTAACAAAGAAAAAAAAATTTTTTTTCATTGTAAATAATATTTATTACTTTCACAGTGTGTCAGTTTAATACACAAAATAAAACAATTAAAAATATAAAAGCTTATTCGAATTGATCTCCATTGGCTGCAAATCAGCTCTTTAAACGTTGAGGCCAGTTATAAATAGAAGCACGTATTCTTTCCATGTGGAAATTCTTCACTTCACAATTGCATGTGTTGTTGTTTTAGAGACTCCAAATTAGCAAGGCGTTTAGAGCAATCCGCAACATCTAAAACTCTCCAATAATAATAATCCAGCGGATTCATGATGATGGCTAGTCACAATGAAGGGAGGACTCCAGCTCTGAAGAAGTCCAAGACGTTCGCTTCCAACCAAGTCTGCGTAGACCGAGCTTTACTTCCAATCTTGCTGGAAGAACCATACATAGTTATTGAACATGGTACTTAAGGGCTTAACCGTCTCAAGGATGGTACCTTAATACATTTGTACCGATGTTTTGAAAGCTTTTACACAAAAATGTGACTCAGTCAACCCCAATTATAATTTCAAAACTCTATATGTATGTGTTATATAATATTTGTATTGTTAAATGGATATTACCTTTTTAACTTATATTTGTATTGTTAAATGGATATTACCTTTTTAACGTATATTTGTATTGTTAAATGGATATTATCTTTTTAACGTATATTTGTATTATTAAATGGATATTACCTTTTTAACGTATATTTGTATTGTTAAATGGATATTACCTTTTTAACGTATATTTGTATTGTTAAATGGATATTACCTTTTTAACGTATATTTGTATTCTTAAATGAATATTACCTTTTTAACGTATATTTAAGAAGGTGATGATTGTATTTTGTGTGTTGATTGAAATGTACACAATTTGATTACGCACGTCATGCGAGTTTTCCTTTAGCTGCTGGAAGAAATTCCTATATGTTAAATTTCAAAATTGTTTTCTTTCAGTGTGCATGAGTGATTAAATGAGAATAAATGAAAATTGATCAAAGCTAATAAAGAAGTTCTTCACTTCAAAAATCTTAAATTTTCGAATCCATTCTCATCCGAAATGGAGGATTACTGCAGCTGACGTCACGTCTCCAACCTGATCAAGTAGGGTTCTTTAGGGAATAAAATAAGGAAGGGATATAATTACGTTTCTACCTTAAAGGGGCTGGGTACCTTTTGTAAGAGAATAACAAGAAATATTTGGTTTGTTTATGCCGACCTATGTATTTTCACTAAAGCGGGGGATCCGAAGTGTTGTTTTATAAATAGTTTCAAGTACTATTAGGTGTGTTTTACCGGGGTAAAATTTATCCCAAGGGTGCCCATTCATATTTCGTAAAAAAAAAGGTTTTTTTAAATTTCAGGTTTTTATCGATATCTGTATCAAATTTCAGCCAAAACAGGTAATGCATTTTTATCTATGTATTATATGAATGTCTTTGTTAAAAATCCTAATAATGCAAATTCTTAAATTTGTATACAAAATTCCATGAGGTACTCTTAGCACAGGGCTAGGCTAACGTGGTGTGATAAGTCCACAAATTACTATTAATATTTTCTTATACTTTCGGCTTTACCGGCGTACTGATATGCACGAGCCTAAGTCAAGTAGCATATTCGAAGGCAGAAAATATAAATGTTGAATTTGTGGTTGGTACTGATAAGACGTTTGATTCCTGGTTTATTTGTAAAAGAAAATCATACTGTTATGCCGAATAATGTTGAAAATAACGGCCTTCTGGAGAGGATGTTAAGCGTTTGGTGTTAGCAGCATAGTTTTCAATGATTGAAATAATGCCTTTATTGATACTGTTATTATTTTTTGAAAATGCCAGAGAGGAGAAATTTCATCTTTTAAGTCTATGTGTTTTGTAAGTTTTTCAGATATGGTACTTTGAAGGTGACAAGTATTAGAAATTGCTATTATTATCATTTATGTGCCTAGTTTGAACTGAATCAAGTAATCTATGCGTGAAGAAATATAAAAAAAAATACAAAAAAAGTTCGCGTCAATAATATTTAAAAAATATAAATTGGATTATGTTTAAAAGGTTTCTAAATAATTTGCCCTTCAATAAACAAAACTAATTTAATTGAAACAATCCTAAAACAAAAGTCATAGTGTTTACGTATTTACCTTTCTAGATTGTTTCGATTCAATCCAACTTCAAGTGCCCGTGTATATTGGCTAAACTGATGGGTCGAACTCCCGATCTGAGCAACTTGTTCAGTTGTATGTAATGACAAGTTGAAGGACTCGAACAAGTGAGGCTCATCTAAACGTTTTACTTCAAATTGGCAGTATTTTAAGATGTTTCGTTTCTGCATTCTAGAGCGGGTGACATCGCAGTGGTGTGATGTATTACCACATGCCTTTGTATTGCTTGAAAATGCACTATACTATGCTCCAAGGAAGTAAAACATGAAGACTATCTGAGATTCGAGAACCTGAAGACAGCTCCTCCTAATCACTTAACCCCAGTGGTGTTCCTTTCACAATGGTGAACAATCACAACTCTATAAAAATTGATGAAGAAGACACAAAAGTCATCCCTAGTACGATAAACCAAGCCAAACCAGCCAGTCCCTCAGAAAAAAAATGCCCAAGTGAGCCCTTCAGTATGTTCAAAGAGGTAATTTTAAACATTCATTGTAAAACGTGTAAAGATTTTAAATACTATTCTAAGAATTAAAACTGTGAACTTTGTAATATCGTCAGTTAAGTGCAATTTAATTTGCCTTTGCGGATGTTCCGCAATAAGCGTGCGAACGCAAATTTTATTCCGCACAATTGTTTAGGTCTGCAGGCCGTCCTTGGAATTGCAGGTTAAAGTGTTCCATGGGTTGTGTTGTATTTTAACATTTAACAGATTGTGTCAGAAGGAGGGTAAAGTTTATTGAGCTTTTTTATATGTATATACGTATATATTAAATACATGTACGTAGATTTATATCGACGTGAGAAAACGGAAAGACGGAATTGCTAACGGAAAAACGGAATTGGTGTAAGTAAAAAAAGACTAGTTTTCACTAGAGCCCAAAAACAGTTTTCAAAACAGAAGCAAAGTCACAACTTGGAAACTATAGGTGAAAGGCTTATGATTTTTTGTAAAAAGTTTGTCAATATTGTATGTACATATGACAATATTTTTACCTAAATTTATTTGAAACAAGTGTTTGCTTACTTACACCAATTGATTTTTTATTTACCGACCTTAAGAATGTCGTAAGTACTTTCTTGATGTGTATGAGGGTAGCTCACTACTAGAATACACTTTGGGAAGTAAAAAATGTTGCACTAAAAGTATTGTAATAAATACGATCCTTTAAAAAGATGTATGGCGAAACAAAAACAAAACTGATACCAAAATCTTTTTAATAGAAGAAAATATAGACTTTTCTGTATGGATAAAAAGCTGTTATTACAAAATTTGCTTATCATTATTACTTTCAGTAGCAGCCCGTCCCCAGCTTCGCATGGACGTTTCTCAAAATATGGCAAAAAATCACGATCATTGAAACGCGTGCAAATATGTTATAAAGTCAAACTTCACCACTGATAATGTAGAATTCTAATGGTAACAGATCGTTTTTAAAGTAGACATGTAGCTATGGAGCCTATACAACGCAAACAAACAAACAATTAAATGTATTCTTCTATTATGTTAAATTGTTTCTTTATAAAATTAGTATAAGCATATGCTAATGTACCCAGTGACAATGGTGTTGTCAAGAGCTCATGCGTTAAAATCCGTCAAATCGTTAAAATTGTCGCAGAGACTATGTCTACGTAAGAAAACGTAATTGGTGTAATCGCAATGTCCATTAAAATGGCGTAAGTAGACTGAATACATGGCCAGAATCAGAAAATTAACTACTGGTTCTGGTCTCATTTCTCTACGACGACATAAAACTTACAATACGGGATACTAAAAAAACTCTAGTTACAATTTTTTGTTGTAAGTCCCCTAAGACCAGTGTTTTTATCATATTCTAGTTACAGCAAAAGTGAGGTAGGTCATTGTAATGTACCGTTGTTGTATATCTGTCAAGATATTTACATAGTCTGTATTGTGATGACAGCTATGACAGCTGATGCCCGTGTTAGACACATACAATATCCATTACGCTGAGGACACCTTGGGTGTGTACATCAGCCATGTGTTGTTACTGTACCAAGCATGGATTCGTTGTTATTTGTGAAATGAAATAAATCTATATTTATTATTTAGGAACAACGTAATTTTGAAATGAAATATGCGTAAAAAAGCGGCGTAAAGTGTGCGGCGCAGAGCCGGAAAGTTTTTGATTTTCCGTGTTATATTTTTTAATATTCTGGCTTTATATAATAAAAAGTGAGCACCTAAAAGCTCTTAGTGTTGATGCAGTAGCTGGTCCGGGATGGATGCGAATATCTGGAGATCGGCCATCTTGGCGTTTATTGAAAGAGTGGCTCGCGGTGGCTTTTGTGGGAATTCGACACTGTGCCGCGAGCCCCACACACCACTGGACCCCGCTCACGGTCGGTGAAGGCGCGTAAATGTGTTTCTCCGCGTCAACAACAAAAAGGCCTATGTCCAGTAGTGGATCGATAAGGGCTGATAATGATAATGATGTCGAAGCTCCTAAAATAATTTTCTTCCGATATCCGTAGACGATATTTTCACGTCATTCACGACCAATTATAACCCCACGGCGCGCAATATTTTCTTGGTTATCCTTTCATTAATATTGTTTTAACAATTTTAAAGCGGAAAATAATTATTCTGTGATAAGATAATCGATGTGATAATTTCGACAGAAGAAGGTTCATTTAAAAATGGGGAACTTACATTTTTTCAGTATATGGGGATACATAAGCTCTTGCCATGTGGCGAATACCAACGCCCATAGACATCCACAAAATGGTTATGGATGTGATGCCACCCTTCTCTCCACTCATTCAAAGGACCACCGGAAAATCGGAAAAGGAACACGACAAACATAGCTGTATCCTTATGGTGGTATCGTATAAGCGAGAGGCATCTACCCGGTCGTACTGACCCAATCCAGCTGCAATACAGCATGGATTATTTGAAAATCATCATCATTATTATTATTATCATTAGTCTTTATCCACCGCTACACAGATCTTATGCAATGAACACCCCTGTTATCCACTCTCGAACATTTTCGTATTAGGAAAACGAAGTGTTGGTCCAGGTGGGAAGACGTTCTCCAGGTGGGAAGACGATCTCCCTGCAGTAGCCGGTCCGGGATGGATGCGAGTAGTAGGAGATCGGTCGTCTTGGCGGTCATTGAAAGAGGCCTGTGTTAAGCAGTGGACCGGTAAGGGCTGATAATGATGATGATGATGTAATGTTTCATTGAATCCGTACTGTGGCGGCATGTCCGGCGAAGTATTTCACCCTCAAATGATACTACAAAGTCACAGTTATTATACGGCTTGCGAGTTTCCGGTGGCCCCTTTTCAAGAGGGGCGGAAAGATGAAAGCTACATAAACGCCTTATAGGGTCACACTGAGCTTACGCTCGATCGATCAATCGCTGTCACATAAAATTTCATTTCTCACTTTTGTACCGCGCACCTTTTTCGTTTCATAATGTGTAAACTCTTGGAGGTGGAACATAAATTACTAGAATTGGCAAGCTGTCGCAGGCGAGTGCTTGCTTTCAACCTATTGATCCGGGCATTAACAGAAGTCACCGCGCGCACCGAGAGGCTTCCCTCTCATGGGGGAGACGGGTGACCCTTCAGAACCCCACAACACACCACAGACAGATTTGGAAAAGGTACTGTTACAGTCAGTCCGTGCCGCGTGAGAAGCCTTCAGGGCTCTTAAAACCGGCCACGTGCTAGTCCATCCATGTGTCCGTCCCTCCGTCCGTCTATACGTCTGTGAAGATCTGTTTCTCGAAAACGCGTGGAAGCTGAAATTTACGTGGAACAGAAAGGTCTATTTATGGACAGGTCCGTCTGACCACAAAATGATCCTTTTTTCGCCCGGCTACGTCAGGTAGGAAATAAACTTGACGTAGATGTATATAGATATTCACGTATGTATTTATTTCTTTTCCTTCTATGACTGCCGGCTGGCTCAGTCGGTAACGTGGCGATTAGTCCGCAAGTTACGCCAGATGTAGCGGGTACGACTACCGCCTAGATCATGGATCTTCATCTATGTATTATATGTATTTCTATAATAAATTATTTTTAATATATATTTCTTAACTTTACAAAAATATTAAGTATATTCCGTTGTCTAATACCTATAAAACACGCCCTCACGGTGCTTAGCACAGGACTGGGCTAACTTGGTGTGATATGTCCTCAGATATTATATTATTATTATAGATACCTCCCTGGTCGTGCCGGAACAACTTCGGTGCAATGCAACAAAAACTCGCTTATTAAGTGTTTATGTATAACAAAGGATTTAGATATTAGACACGTCCGTAAAAGCTTGGTAACACGAAGTGATAAGTGACCTTGATGCGGGAATGTTTGTAGTGCTTGGGGAAACTTAATATCATTATGTAATAGATAAAGGCGCCGTTGTCCTATAAAGAATCTATTATTGTAGAAATTAATAAGGAAACTCACTTATGTAACATAATATTTTATAGAGAAACGTTATGAATTACCGTACTGGGCTATTTTAAAAACATCAGCTAGCTCCTGAAATATATTTACAGTCTTATATAACAAATTTAATATTAGTATTATAGAAAACTTATTAAATTTTTTCCGCAAAAAAAATAAATATTAATTTAATCGTCCGTTTGAATGCTTTAAACTCTATACGCTTTGCTTAAAGCAGGACTCAAGGTGCCATGGTATTATGTGTATGTGTTTTTGAACGTAGAGTTGAAAATGTTACGACAGAGCTTACCTGTAATAGCAACAGGAAAAGAGACCATCAAATACTGTTATCAAGTAATGCAATAAATAAAAGCAACTTCACATAGCCCCTGTGCCAATTGTTGGTAACAATGCATTTATCTACCCGACTGCGTCAGAAGGAGTAAGGAGGAGTGAGTATAAATGAATCTATATCTACTAGTTACTGAAACTAAAAAAAAACAATTCTTAATATATATCTAGTAGTCCGTCAGGGCTTCGGGCGGATATTCAACGTTATATGGCAAAAATTTATTTAGAAAAAAAAATAAAAATTGTGAATTTTTATTTCGGCCTGCGCGTTATAGTGACAACAAGAAATTAATTTATGACAGAACAACGGCTGGTGCCAATAATTTCTACAGCAAAATAAGCATTTGTTTTTTTTTTTTAAGTGTTATAAGGCCTGTGTTAATCACAAATAATATAGGATGCAGAATAGGAAGTATATATATATAGCCTGAGCGATCGGTGGCTGGCGAATGCGCGCTCTCGTCCTGGTGCGAACTCCGCTGACCTCAAACTGCCCGGTCCACCTGTACGATTCTATGTGAATGAGCGCCCCACCAAAAAGAAACCCGGCAGTTATTTACACAGGCGCTGGAAACAGGAAACCGCCTGGGTTGGAAGTACGTCTGGACCAAGCAGAGACGTATACTGGCTAGGCAGAAACCGGGCGACACCGTTTACCATATCCGTAACGAATCTGATCTTCGACGGGTTTTTGGGACTTCGCCGTAAATTCGTATTAATATCACAACATAATAACCATTGTTATGTACTTTAAAATCTTACCTAGGTGGCCTTGTGTAATTTCTATGACTTATCATATGTATATATTATTATTGTCAAACTTGATGATGTTGTTTTAAGGTATATCAAGATATTCAATTTCCTGAACTTTGATGATAAATTAATACTTCCCTTGCTAACTTACTTTTACAGTGTCAATGTTCTGATTTACTGTGCCTACTTGCTGTCTTTTATTTGTACTATTTTCGGTCCGGTTGGTACGTGCTTAGTTCACAAATGTGCTCATTTAGAGGCATTAAAAGGAAACTATGTTTTATTAGTAGGCGTTTTTATTTCTTATTTGAAATTGAATGCTAAATTTTTTGTTACTTATCTAAAGTGAACAGGTTTCAATTGTGTAAATATTATTCTTGCTGTAATGAATATATAATCTTGGTTTGTTTGTAAAATTCACAATGTAGCATTCGATGTGCTTTAATATATTATGAGTTTCTGAAACATAATAATGTAGATAATATATTGGTAGTAATTGAGACGTGGATATGGCCCGGGCAGTATGACCACACTTCTACCGCGGCCGTGACGAGCCACCGACCGAACCGTGCGCCGTGGAATGCTCGAGCGCCTTGCGTACGGGCAGGCTGGGATGTTTGTATTGTGTTTAATATACCGACAAGGCATAATGTTAAATTGTATATTACTTGTACAGAATGTAGATCCTACTCATGTGTCATACTTATGCCATACGGTAGACTTAGTATAACCAATTCTTTACATTGTCTGGGAAAAATAGTGCATAAAATTTTTTAGATCGGTTTCTTTACGACAAACACAGGATATATCTGTCCTCACTATCACTCCTAAGCATAGGCCGCTTTTAACTAAACTAAGTCGGCGGAGACCCGCCGGTCGTCAATACTTACCTGTGCATAATTACTAAAAATAGCAAATATAAAAAAAAAAAAACAAAGCCCCCTGGGAACCGGTCACGACGATTTTTTGGCAGCTATAGACAGGCATAACCTGGACATAGTAGCTCTAAACGAAACTTGTCTTAGGCAAGGAGAGGACGAACGCGCGCCTTGATCCCTTGGTTACCGCCTCGTACATATCCCGAGACTCGTACATGTTCGTGTCCGGGGGGGGGGGTTATGTAAGAAGATCATCATGCTGTCTATGACACCCTGCGTTGAATAGATGTGGCTCTCTTACAAACGAAATAGTAAACTTTTATATATTGGAACGGCAACACCCTTGGTTGTTTGTTAGGGATTTTTCGACGCACTAACCGATACCATTGCCTCTCTGCCATACTATGATCATATATATCTGATTGGAGACTGTAACATAATTTTTTTGAACGTCGATACTTCAAGTACCATCATATTACAAAAATATCTTCGTATAAAGCCCGCGCATTTCAAAACTGACGCGGAAATTCTTCTCGACCTAGTTTGTACCAACTCCAATCTGGATCAACTATGCGTATATATTGTATACCAGACCACAGCAGCCATTCCTTACTGTCATTTGAGATTTTCGTAGGGAAAAACTAATGAGTAGAATAATATACTACAGGTCTGTCAAAAATATAGAATCAAGTGATCTTCTATCCATGCTGAATGCTATCGACTGGAGCGGCATGGTACTCGATCATGATATTGATGGGTTTTTGATGAGCTCGCGCCAATTAAGAGGCTATTCACTAAAGAGAGACAATACCAATGGATCACTGACAACATTAAGTTCATGATGCGACGGAGGGACGCCGCGCATGGACGTGCTCGAAAAACAAAGAACGAGCTACACGTCGAGTTCTTTAAAGAAGTAAAACTTCAAGTGATACAAGCAATCATCAGTAGGGAGAAAACTGTATAATTTGATACATATGTTGTTGTGAACATCAGTCACCCTCGCTTATTATGGAAACACTTAAAAGAAAATCTAAACATTAACCAAAAAATATGCCAGACACTGCCAAAACACCTACGAGATGTCATGTCTCATGTTATACCGTAAACTTCTTTAACACCAATTACTTTGGCTCTCATACATTCTATCTGAGTATTAAATAGGCTTAGATCGCTACTGGGAACGATGGTATCAGCTTTGACATGCTCCTGTCAATTTCTCAGTTTCCTCCGTGTATCAGTGCGATCACACATATCATCAACAAATCAATAACTAGTGACGCCATCTCAGTGTATTGGCATATGGCAATCGTTAAACCTCCCCCGAGAAACGACAATGTGACGGAATTAAAGGAACTGCGAGCCATTAGCATATTGCCATGTATGTCAAAGATTTTGGAAGGGGTGGTCTGCGAGCAGTTCAGTGCATTTGCCGAACTACACAATATTCTGCCAGTTGTTCAATCGAGATTTCGTAGGCGTCATAGTACGACTACAGCACTGACTGACGTTGTAGACAACATTATATGCGCTTAATATAGGGGGGAAGCTACAGCTCTAATACTGCCCTACTACTCTTGCGCTTTCGACACATTAAATATACCATTACCACTATCGAAAATGAAATTTTATGGCTTCAGTGAAAATACAGTCTCTTGGTTTAATAGTTATCTGAGCAATCGAAGACAAATAGTGGAGCTGGGTGATGAGGTCGTTACGCTGTCACGTTCTAATGCGGGAACTGTGACGAGAGGCGTCCCTCAGGGGTCAGTGTTAGGGCGAATAATCTTCTCGCTGTACACTGCTGACGTCATACAACAGATAAAATATTGCCGATATCATATTTATGCAGGCGATATCCAAATATACTTGTCTTTTACCCTAACAACGTAACCGAGTCCTTAGATAAGGTCAATGACGATTTGGCGCGCATATCTAAGTGGTTAGGTGCTAATGCTCTCGTGCTGAATCCCGATAAGATGAAATATATGATCATGGGTACTAAAGCACAAATTTATAGAACAGTACAAACTATGCCTACTATTCATATAGGAGGTAACCATATAGAGAGTGTCGACGAGATTCGTTATTTAGGACTACTGATGGATGAAGGCTTGCGGTTTGAAAAAAGATTATGAAAACTGTAAGCATCTGGTTCTACCGATTAAAAACATTATATAAAATCAGAAGTTTTATAAGCACTGATTTTCGGATTAAACTATGCGAATCTCTCGTTTTCTTCAAGTTAAACTATAACAACGTAGTTATGGGGCCCTGCTTACTAGCACAATCATAAAATTTTATACAGCGGGTACAAAATGCCTGTGCTCGGTACTGTTATGATGACCACAAAATGCTGGAATGACCTGCCGCCACCGTTACGCACACTAAAACCAATTTGCAACTTTAAACTGAAATTTAAAAATTACTTAATCGAGCAGCAATTGGATATTCAACAATTATAGGTACGAAAAAAAACAAAACATAATGAAGGAATTGAATTATTATCAAAGGAACTGGATTATTATTCTAATCCAATAAAATTTAAGATTGTAACTTTTTTTTGATAAATCGAAATTCTGTTGTTACTTAGTTCTTTTGCACTTGTTACTAATATTACTCAATAAAAGTATACCTTATTATATTTTTTTTAATCCTCACATGGTTGGCAAGTTTTTAAGATAACGGGCAGCCCTAGCACCATACATTTTTTTTTTCATAAGCGAGGGTTCAAAATTAGACTTGACTAGACTAGAAAAATAATTTAAGTGTGAATTTCCAAATGTTTTAAGTTAACGAGGCCTAAAATGTGGCAAAATTAAGGAAAACAAGTATTTAAAAGTAATATGTAAAAAATATACAAATAGAAACAAGTTTTGTTGAAATGGCAGCCAATTGAAATCGTAAAGGAATAAAACTTAAATAAAAACACAAAATTTTGTACCAATTTCATACCGCTGACAAACCTGACAAAAATATTATCTTCTTACAGTTTGATAACAGTTTAACCTGATTATTTTCCACCGACAACTGCCAGCTTATCTTGACAACTTAATGTATGCCGCCACGATCAGCTTATATACATAAACTTAAGTGTCATTTTAGCTTCACTGCTTTGTTTTTTATGTAAAACTGTACACCTGGTCTGCTTTCAAACTAGAATCTTGGAAGTTCGTCTCAGACTTATTCAAACGAATTAAGGTTGGTTTTAGTCTAATATTGTGTTTCTTATAGGACTTTAAACAGTTTAGTTATTTCAACGAAGAATCTCCTTGTACCGACAAATCCTACCTGCAAAATAGTTTCTTAAGCTCAACAGTCAGTAGGTAATACAAGCTAAAACGAAACATAAGAATAGAGTACATCATTCACCCTATATATACCTATAACCTACATTTAGTAAGAGGCCGGCACGACCGGGAGCTACCTCTCGGTCACATGATAACGTCGTAAAGTGTCATCTTCGGTGTCGCCTTTCGTGAGGTTTGTGAGTAACCATTGGAGAAGAAGAGGAATAGAGAGCAACGCAATGGCACGGTGATTGTGTGAATGCTCATGGGCATCGATAGTGCTACATATAAGGAAGTGGTAGTGCCATGCTGGATAGGAGAATGTAGTGTAATGCACCATGCAACGGAATTGGGCCGGCATTAACGGGGAAGGACCTCTCGCCCACTTGTAACCGGCGTAAAGTGATAGCGCTGCTGTCGCGTGTCGTGCGGTTTGTGAGTATCCGGTGGCCCATTGGGGGAGGGATGATTGGAGGGTAAGGTATCTGCGTAACAATCATGCGAATGTCCAGGTAGCCTCAAAGGCTCCCTCAAAAGACTTACAACGCCCATGGACATCAGCATAATTATGGCGATGCGTTGCCCACCTTTTCACCTCCACGGATGGACCACCGCCACCGGCTAATCACAAACAGCATGAAACGTGTGACACCGTAGGTGTCACTTTACGACTATTTTTATTTTCGCTCCCTCCCCCTGCCTCGTGCCGATGCATTTCAAACGTGTGTTCCTACTTGTCAAGGTAAGCAAGTAGTAGGTCATGTGGCGCAAATATTTTTTAGGACACAATTGAACCACAATTCATTGTAAATGGTAATCACAACATCTTGTAAATCAATTACATTGCATTAATGTAAAATTATGACGCCATAGGAACAATAATGGTCATAGTAATGTTCCGAATTGGCGGAACCTGCGAGACAGATAGCGAAACTAATGGTATCTTTCACTCCATCGAGCGGTGCGTTCACAGATAAACACCATTCCTATGTGAAAATAAATCGCACTTAAAGAGATTTTTTTTTTACAAAAATAGGCTATCACACCTTCACGCGTGTTTGTTTACGGGCTTCATTCAGAGAGAACCATGTGACATAATTCGTGAATTCTGACAACTCATTACACTTCGCTTATAGTACAAGGGGGCATTGGTTATCGATATATCTTCATCTCATCGTTTAATGAGAGATAGTGCAAAGGTTTTGATTTGATCCTTTACCACTGGGAAGGCACCTCATGTTCACAGGATACTGCCTTAAAATGACAACTATACTTGCGAGCTTCGTGCGTTTTGTAAGTCTATAGTTGTTCACTGGAGGGGAAGAGGAGATGACGTCTACATAACAATGTTATCGATGAGTGTTGCTAGTTATTAAATAATTTTGACTGCTTGTATGTACGAATTCTTGTATAAAAAAATAACACATGCAGCATAGCAAATTACTTTTTTAATGTTATTACATGAATATCATCGTTTCAATATGTCTATTCATATAACCGAAAATGACTTTTCAACCTTACATTCGAAATTTAAACTTACATTTTCAATATTTTCTATCCACACCATTTTAACTTTGAATATCCATCAGGTCCATAGTATTAAGCGGCTTTTGGGAGTAATTCTAGAAATAAAAATGGTTGTTATTTCTTTTGTTACGTTCTATGTAAATATAATTTGTTACGATAAAACAACCTTGCAGGAAGCTACATAGCGCTATGGCCCTTGGTATTAGTCTTGTCATGAGCCACTTCTATCCAGCGGCTACTCGCTATCATAACCAAGTCGTCAGTCCATCGAATATGAGGCCGTCCGAAGCTTCGTCTACCAGTGCGGGGCCGTCACTCGAGAACCTTCGCTCCCTATCCGTTACCGGTTCTAAGACTGATGTTTATAGTAATTTTTTTATAATATCGACGTTTCGGTTGCTTTACACCATTATACCGAAACACACCACACATTATAACGAAAATAAATAAATAAATGAATGATTGAACGAACGAAGAAACGAACGAGCAAACAAACAAATAAATAAATAAGTAATTTTTTTTTAATAATCGTTTTTGACTTACGCGTTTATTGCACATTTTGTAGGGGTTTTAACCACTCGTTGCCACGGCTGGTGTAACCCTTTTCTTCTTTTTTTTTGACGTGGGGAAACACAGTGCGCCTTCATCAGCCCTGGGTGGGGTCAAGTCGTGTGTGGTGCTTGCGGCACATTGTAGTGCCGAATTGAATAAAGACCACCTCGAATGCCATCAATGACGCCTTTCGTGCCCCGGAACAACAAATCATCAGGGCATCTCGACAACTACTAGTCAGTCATCTAAGGTACTGTCGCCTCCTCCACAGCAGGTTGCCCCCCAGCGCAGTGGAGTGAGATTCCCATCCGCGCCCCTTGCCCGGTGCGCGAACGTGCCTCCTCTTGCAGCTCTTTGGTCCCCCCTCTTGTAAGAGGAGCACCACAAGCACTTTCTCCTCCTAATCCTTGGCCCCCTCTTCTTAAAAGAGGCGTGCGAAGATTGGCAGGCTACTGAGCCTCACCACCACGATAAGGCTTGTACCAAGGTGGGGGGCTGACATAGCCCTGCCGAGAAGTCGAGCAATTTATTTAGTCGTTGCAAGTTTTGTCAAGCAATTATTTATCCTGTTAAAACATATAAAGTAGACAAAAAATTGCGTTTGAAAATACACCTTAGGTATACATTTAAATCATTATTTACCTGAACAGACGTTTAACTAGAAGACTAGTATTGAGAGCCCTTTAATTTTATGTTTTGTCTACGTTGCTACGTTGATATACATATCGAAGGCTAATTGTAACAATAGGGAGGTCGGATACTATTTATTATTATAAAGCTAGAGACATGGCCGTCACAGGAAATCCTGGCTGAAACACTGTGAAAATTTAATTCTATAAACCTATAAAATGTGAATTCATATGGGGGTTAAAAAGACTATAAGAGGTTTATTTAAGACTTCCAATACATTTATTTATTTGTTGTCTTACCACATTCACAATCATGTACAAAGTTTTTATATGTGACAGTTTATGACAACAGTTACCAATACAGATTTCAATTAGGGCTAGTGTAACGTGAGGGTATGAAGTCCTATCTGGCAGTTGTCAGCGACTCCCGGCTGCAACTTGGATGGTCCTTTACATATATATAATTATTGTTCCGTAACCACTAATTGTCGCAGATTGACCTCCATGTCTTATATTCACTATTTTAAGAATATAATGCTATTAGATATTCATATTAAATCTGCATTTAATAAACAAAAAGGAAAAAAGGGGCAGATAGATCACTACCAAAAAGGAATACACAACCGATAAGATTTCCATACCCTTGGCGTCATGAGCCAGTGAAAATCAGGTAACATAGCTCTGTTACAATTAAACAGAATTTAACAACCAATTTTCACATGTGGCATATACTATTCAAACTAAGACATTCATACGGTCTAACAAACTAATAGCCATACAGATCATGTTATTACTACTATTACAATGTACACAAGAGAATTAAGACATTTTAACATTAACAAAGATTTGATAAGGTGTGAAGCATGGCGTTCGCAAGGAAATAAGAATTCACCCTTTTTTATGAAATAATAATTCGTGTAGTGTGACACGAATATGTAGGTTCCCGGTTCCAAAACACAATTGCTACATACAAGACCCCAGGAAAACATAGACTGATGCAGCGTAACATGTCTTTTTCGGAAAGACCTACTTTTGGCGTTGCTATTTCATCCGCCTTTACAATTCATTGGACTGGCGACGACTTTTATATTAGTTTAGGGAGACGAAAGGAGTATTTAAAGCTGCCCCTGAATGATGTGTGGTGTTAATATCTCTTGTCCAGTCAAATTTTCGCGACAGATATACTGGTACACCATATTTGACAATCCAGTCGCATCCGGTTTTCCATCTTCAATATAGAAGCCTGGTCGAAGAAAGATGTTACGTGACTTCGCCGCGGTATTGCACTATTGAGTTTTTAATACTATACAGACATACTATATGAGTTGCCCAGAGGTAGTTTTGAGGAAAGACTCTCTGTGTATGATGGTATAGATTTGAGTTGTGTGGCTTGGAACGATAATAAGATTGTAACCCTGTTATCTTCTTATTCTGGAGCATGGCCTGTACTAAAGTCAATAGATTTGACAGGATAACAAATCAAAAATTGATACTACTTGCCCGTTTATTGTCCAAGAGTACAATAAACATATGGGAGGAGTAGATCTCATGGATAGTTTTTTGGGCAAAAATCATATAAAAATGAGGTCTAAAAATTGATATTTGCGATTTTTTTTAATTTATTTGATCTAGCTGTTATAAAGTCTTGGGTTGTTTATAAAAAATGCTCAAGAAAAAGGTGAACCTTAAAAGAGTCTGCTTACAATGGGTCAATTCAGAAATGAATTGGCCTTTGTGCTATGTAACAGAGGAACCACCAGAGAAGCTAAAAGAGGGCGTCCTAGTACCAGTGTACTTTTCCCAATTTCACAATTCGGTGCAAATTTCCCAAATGTAGAAGCTATTCCACAATTTCATGTAACAAATGTGGCGTCAATTTGTGCTTAAATAAAAATAAATATTGTTTTTTTAAATTATCTTACAGAATAAAGGAGATTTAGTAAAGCATATTTATTTAGTACTGAGCTAAATATGTGATAATGCATTATGATGTAAATTTCCAGCCTATTGTTTTTTTTAGGTAATACATATTTTTATTTACACCAAGATTGTTTTAAATAATTTTCCTTTAATCTAGAGCATTAATAGATTTTTTTAAAAGAAAAAATCTTACAAAGAAGGGTTAATCGTTAAAAACAGTTACGTTTTTCGAATCCCAAATGTTCATCCATAAGTTGTCCTAACTTTCGAGCTTGTGATACTCCGTCGATATGAAGACCATTTATAACGAGTAACGGGTTAACTCTTTTAATCCTATTTACTAATTTTGTTGTGCCAAGTACCATGTACTTACTTTTCTTTGGATTTAAAACCAAAGCATTAGAGAAAGCACATGTATAAATTTTCGCTAGGTCTCCATTGAGTTTGTCAAGAGATACCGTAATATCGTTGGGCTTAAAATACAATAGCTGAATATCATCAGCGTATATGTGATAATTACATTGTTGTATAGATTTGGTAACGTCTGCCGAGTAGATGCTGAAAAGCATTGTTCCCAAAATATAATCTCGTGGAACTCCCCTGGTGATAAGACTGCGCCGCGACGAAATCACACTTCCCTCCTCCCTTTTTAATTTAACGACTCGGTATCTATTACGAAGATAACTTTCAAACCACAGTACACAGGCCTCCTCCAAGCCATAATAACGAAATTTTGCTAATAATAGTTCAGTATTAATAGCATCAATGCCCTGGAGAAGTCGAGAAGCACCATGATCGTAATATTTCCGGTATCCTGAGCCTGAAGGATGTCATCCATTACATTGGTATGTGCCATGGTTGTGCTGTGATACTTTCTAAAGCCGGACCGTATAATAGGTAATGCAGTCGGACTGCATAAGAGAGTAACGTCTCCTTATTCACCCTTAGCACTAATATTAAAAAAAAAATATTGGTGATTAATGAAAATACTGTTGGGATGTACTGTACTGCTGGTTAGTTGTAAATAATTTCTGCAGCAGAAACATTGACAGCACAGACAGAATTGATAGTTATCAATTCTGACTGCACTGTCAGTGTTTTCTTCTATATAAGGATTTACTTTGATTTTTTTTTTCACACGTTCAGTTACATTAAAGAACCCTTAATACTTAACTCTAACGTTTTATAAAATGTTATATACCCGTTACTCATAAGAGGTAATGTAGAAATCTAATGGTAAAAGATTTTAGCAAATCTGTTCATGAGTTTCGTTGGCTATGAATCACACAATCAAATGTTTCCTCTTTACAGTATTAATAGATAACAGTAGGTATGTAAAATAACGAGTTCATCATAACGTGAATATATCAGACATTAGCGTTCTGTTGTACTGCCTGTCGTTTCATCACAACTGTCATGACAGGTCGTGAATAACAGGCGGGTTTCAATTCATCATTGTATTTTTGTTAGCTATTGTATATGTTTATTTTGCGATTTCATTCGTTTGAATTAAAGTCTATCGTTGCTTTTGGGGATACTTATATTTTTGGGCATAATATTATTGTCTTTTGGGATTGTAATCTATGTACGAGGGGTGATTGATAAGTATCCGAAACGACAAAGAAAAACTTTAAAAATCTGTTTAAAACAATTTTATTTTTCAACGTTTTTTTTATGTTTTCTTCTACCTTAATGCGCAACGCAACGGCATTGGGGCCGTTACACCAGTTTGATAAAACGTTTTCTCTGATCCCTCAAAATACTCGCCTACGACGACAAAGACGTCATCATTTGATTGAAAATCTTCGGCCACCTAACCATTTCTTGAGATTCGGGAATAGGTGGAAGTCTCACGGGGCCCTATCCGGGAAATGGCGGATGCGGTAACAATTCGAACCGCAATTGGCAATTGCAACCCTTGACGAGTGCACAGGGGCGTGTTCGTGGTGTAATAAAACATTTCTTTTGCCTAAATAAGGCCGTTTCTTCCGGATTTTTTCAAATTTTTTTAGCAGCAAGCCTGCATAATACTCTCCATTCATTGTTTTTACTCTTTGCAAATAATCCACTAAAATAATCCCTCGAGCATCCCAAAAAACAGTCATCATTTCATCAGACGAAACCGTGTTTTCTTTCTTCGGCGCAGGCTTTCCGCTCTCAGTCCACTGCTTATATTGTTTTTTTTTTTTTGTTTCAAGAGTATAATGATGTATCCATGTTTCATCTGCTATCACATAACGCCGCAAAAATTCGTTATTATCTAGCTTGAGCAGCGCCAAATACTCCGACGAATCGTTCATCCGACGTTGCATCTGATTAACAGTGAGCAAACGCGGCACCCATCGCACGCAAACCTTTTTCATTTACAAATGTTGGTATAAAATGTTAAAAATACGTTCAGAGAAAGTGCATACTGTCTATGCAAACTAGCGCAACTTTAAGCGCGGATCATTCAAAACGATTGCGTGAATCTTTTTAATCATGGCCAGATTCGTCACTTCATTTGGACGGCCAGACATGTTGGCGTTCTCACAGCACCGTCTCGCACGTTTAAAATCAGTTACCCAGGTATGAATTGTGCTCAATGCAGGAGAAGTATTGCCTAAAACACTGTCTAGCTTGACTTTAATCCGAGTTGCTGTTTTTCCTTGCAAAACATAAAATTTTCACCGAATCCGTTCACGAATTTCGTTCCTTTCCATAGCTGAGAAAATGTAAATTTTCTCAACTATGGAAAGAAACGAAACAAATGGCAGAGAAAGTTCTAGGTCCCCTCACACAAATTGTATCTGTTCGAATTAATTAAAATTCGGCGTTTTACTTTCGAAAAGATGATTGAATATAATGTAGAACATTTTGTTTGCCTATCTTATTACTAGGCACGTTGATTCGGCCCATTATGTGGTCTGAAATTTCATCAAAATCCAAATAAGCTTTGTGGTAAAAACTACACACAACCTTGCCTGTTATAATATTGGTAACATATAAAACGTATACCTACTCTTGCCATTGCTCCTTTCAAATAACATATTTTATTACTTTTACCGTGTGTTAGTTTAACACACAAATATAAAACAATTAAAAACAAAAAATCTTATTCGAGTTGTCTCCATTGGCCGCAATACAGTCCTATAAAAGTTCAGTAGAAGCAGACATTCTTTCCACGGGAAAATTCTACACCGTCTAGCGCATGGATTGCTTTGGGGACTCCAAATTTTCGTGGCGATTAGAGCAAGCTGTACACTCTAAAACTGGCCATGAATCGTTATCCAGCGGACTAAGATTGGGACTAGACAACGGCTAGTCTCCGGATCTGATAAAATCCGAGAGTCTATCAGTATGTTCAATTTTCAATTCAAAATTAAGGGTCTTAACTATCTTCTCAAGTGTGGCATCTTGAGACACTTGTACCGATATTTTGATACCTTTTTGACAAAACTGT
>JAFELO010000665.1:0-10624 GCA_017140195.1 Eumaeus atala | reverse complement strand
GCTCTTGTCACTTCTGAATTCTATAATTCCGATGTAATACTAGGGCCGCTAGTGCACATAAAATAAATCAGGACACGAAGACAATCCCTATTACATTGAAAGAAAAGACTGTTTTCCACCGACAACTGCCAGCTTATCTTGACAGCTAAATGTATGCCGCCACGGTAACCTTATGTATAAGAAATGGATTATTATTCTAATCCAATAAAATTTAAGATTGTAACTTTTTTTTGATAAATCGAAATTCTGCTGTTACTTAGTTTTACTACTATTCCTCAACAAAAGTATGCCTTATTATATTTTTTTAAATCCTCACATGGTTGGCAAGTTTTTAAGATAACGGGCAGCCATAGTACCACACATTTCCTTTCGTAAGCGAGGGTTGAAAATTAGACTTGACTGGACTAGAAAAATAATTTAAGTGTGAATTTCCAAATGTTTTAAGTTAACGGGGCCTAAATATGTGCCTAAATTAAGGAAAACAAGTATTTAAAAGTAATATGCAAAAAATATACAAATAGAAATAAGTTTTGTTGAATAAAACTTGAATAAAAACACATAAATGTGTACCAATTTCACATCGCTGACAAACCTGACATAAAAATATTATCTTATTACAGTATGACAACAGGTTAACCTGATTATTTTCCACCGACAACTGACAGCTTATCTTGACAACTTAATGTATGCCGCCACGATCAGCTTATGTACATAAACTTAAGTGTCATTTTAGCTTCACTGCTTTGTTTTTTATGTAAAACTGTACACCTGGTCTGCTTTCAAACTAGAATCTTGGAAGTTCGTCTCAGACTTATTCAAACGAATTAAGGTTGGTTTTAGTCTAATATTGTGTTTCTTGTAGGACTTTAAACAGTTTAGTTAATTTTTCAACGAAGAATCGCCTTGTACCGACAAATCCTACCTGCAAAATAGTTTCTTAAGCTCAACAGTCAGTAGATAATACAAGCAGAAACTAAACATAAGGATAGAGTATACCAATCAATATCAATATATACCTATAACCTACATTTAGTAAGAGGCCGGCACGACCGGGAGCTACCTCTCGGTCACATGATAACGTGGTAAAGTGACATCTTCGGTGTCGCCTTTCGTGAGGTTTGTGAGTAACCATTGGAGAAGAGGAGGAAAAGAGAGCAACGCATTGGCATGGTGATTGTGCGAATGCTCATGGGCGTCGTAAGAGGGCCCCGATTTCTCGTTTGCTCCCCTATATAGAGAACTGTGCTACTGCCAAAATTTTTTAAAATGATAGTGCTACATATGCCATGCTGCATAGGAATATGTGGTGTCATGCACCATGCAACGGAATTAGGCCGGCATTAACGGGGAAGGAGCTCTCGCCCACGTAAACGCCGGTATCAGGTGGGAATGCGATGCTGCCACTTTAGTGGCATTCCCTCCAATCATCCCTCCCCCCAATGGCTACTTACAAACCGCATTAAACGCGACACTGTAGAAGTCACTTTACGACAATTTTTTACAATTGCTTATGACTCACACACAGAGAGAGAGAGAGAGAGAAAGAAAGAGATTCGGAGAACTTGTTATGATATATTTATATTGATTATTATTTAAATAGAACCACAAAGAACAAGTGTACTTCAATAAAATTTTGCATTTCTAACAAATTTATTTCATCAGATACTTGATAGCCGCATCTTTTTCCCGTGATGATTAAAAATTCGATTGTCTTCAAACTACAATAAAGACGTAACACGCGCCTAATTATAATTTCAAGACAACCGCCCTGTAATAAATATTGTAGCCAAATTCGGGACGAGTCGAATTGTGTGTTTCGGGAGGGGATCGCTCCCTCCCTCCCCCCTGCCTCGTGCTGGTTCATTACACCGCAATTACTTCCAAACGTGTGCCCTTACATGTCAAGGTACGCAAATACATGTGGCACAAATATTTTGTAGGACGCAATTTAGGTTGACTTCATTGTGGATGATAATCACAACTTTTTTTAAACGACTTTTTTTTAACGTCTTGTAAATCGATTTCTGTTTCATTAATGTAAAATTATAACGCCTTAGGAACAATAAGTAATGTTCCGGATTGGCGGAGCTTGCGAGAGAGATAGCGAAACCAGTCGTATCTTTCACTCCATCGAGCGGTGCGTTCACACCGATAAGCACCGTTTCCATATAAAAATATATCGCCCTTAAACAGATTCTGTCCAAAAATAGGCTATCACACCCTCACGCTTGGTTGCATATGGGCTTCTCCACCATGGGTTCAAGCCTTGTCTGGCGGTGCGGTTCCGTAGCCTGGGGTGGAGACACCTTGAGCGAAGCCAATTGAACCGAGTAGGTGGCGGCTCTTAGTACCCCTCCCATAAGGAGAAGGGACTAAAGAGCAGGAGGAGGTGCCGCTCTCTGTACTCCTCTTATAAAAAGAGGGGACAAAAGAGAAAAGTGTCGGCGCTTTTGCGCACGGGGCAAGGGGCGAGGATGGGAACCTGACTCCATTGCACTGTCCCAAAGTCGGTGGGGTTGTCATGTGGTGTGGGGCTACTCCATCTGTGGAGGTGGCCTCCTTGCGGGGGCTGACTTTCCGTCGAGGTGCCCTGATGATTGGCTGTTCCGGGGGCACCTCACCAAAGTGGCACTCGCTGTGGTTTTTGTGGATATTCGGTACTTCATAATTTGCCGCGAGCCCCACACACCACTGTATCCCACCCAGGGCTAGTGAACGCCGCGTGAACAACAAAAAAAAAAAGATTGCTTACGGGCTTCATTAAGAGAGAACCATGTGACATACTTCGTGAATTCTGGCAAATCCTTACATACTTCGTTTATAGTACAAGGAGGCGTTAGTTATCTGTACCGTCATCGTCATCTCATCAACTAGTGAGAGATAGTGCAAAGGTTTAGAATTGAGCCTTCACAACCGGGATAATACGTCATCTTCAAAGGCTACTGCCTTAAAATGACAACTATACTGGCAAGCTTCGTGCGGTTTGTGAGTGTACAGTTGTTCACGGGAGGGGAAGAGGTGACGACGTCTGCATAACAATGTTGTCGATGAGTGTTGCTAGTTATTAAATGATTTCGACTGCTTGTATGTACGAATTCTTGTATTAAAAAAATAACACATGCAGCATAACAAATTTAGTCTTTAATATTATTATTACATGAATATCGTCGTTTGAATATGTCCATACATATAACCGAAATTGACTGTTCAACCGTACATTCGAAATTTAAACTTAAATTTTCAATATTTTCGATCGACGCCATTTTAACTTTAAATATCCATCCAGTATCCGTATTAAAGCTTTTGGGAATTAATCATTTACATCATTAAATGATTGGTTGAATTTCTTTTTCTATGTAAATATAATTTGTTACGATAAAGCAACTTTGCGGGAAGCTACATATTTCACAACCATTATCAGCCGGATGACGTCCATTGCTGGACTGCCTCCCCCATAGGGCGCTATGGCTCTTAGTATTGGTTATGGCATGAGTAACTTAGATACAGCAGCTCCCCGCCACCATAACCAATTCGTCAGTCCAACGAATAAGAGGCCGTCCGAAATTCCGTCTTCCAATGCGGGGTGGCCACACGAAAACCTTTCCTCCCTAACGGTTATCGGTTCTACGACTGATATTTTTTGCCATATCGTCGTTTCGGCTGATTTACACCAAATATAACAACAAAGATGTTGTCTGTCGAATGACATAAAACTCATTACAAGTGCTTATAGATTTATCTATAGTAGAGCTCGCCCAGACATCTAAATTCGATCTTATTATTAAAAAAAAACACGTCGGTCACTCTTTCGAATTCAAACCCTCGTCGCCCGACGAGCACTCATACCAATCCGTGGAAACTGCATTAGGCTTCTCTTCGCTGCCACAGCAAGGAAAAGAACCTCGTACAATATGCTAGCCAAGCGGAGACACAAAGCTTTTACCCGCTCCCATTAGTTTAACAATAACTATTTGGTATTAAATGGCCGTCTGCCAGGTCAGCTTTATCATTACGCCATCCGGTACTACATCGTCAGGATTTGGAAGGTTGCCTCGTACCTTACTCTGCGTTTTACACTTTTGTACAGCTTTTTATTGGCATACGGGCATCAGTTATGAATCCGTGAATAATAAAGTTTTACTGCCGACAGACTTTCTTAAACTGGTGTCACTTCTTTAGCTATATTCAGGCATTGATTGCCTGAACATAGAAAAAAGAGTGAGTGCTTTTAGAATAGAATACTAAACAATGAAGTGGAATAAAAAAATATTTAGGAACAATTATTATACTATTACATATTTCATTATCACATTGTTACTTGTTCTAAAATGGCAACATGGAATTACCCACAAAAAGTAGTACATATAAATTTATCACGAAAGTAACACATAAAAAAGGAAACAATAATGGAAAAACAATACATAACTTCAAAAATGCATTTAGATATCTGGAATCATAAATAGGAGAAGACTTAAGACTAATTAAGGTATAGAAAATGCACAACAGTGCAAAAAAATACCATAGAAGGTAACTACTAAACTTTACTTATGAATAGGGAATTCATAAGTTGACGGGATCAAAAAACGTTGTAACGAGACTTTGTTTGCGGATTTCGCCGCGGTTTATTTATATGTTTTATATGTTTTATATGTTTTACAATTGGTAATTTTCAGATACCTTCCAGTAATTACAGTCACGGGTGAAAACAACCGGTGGGGTCAGTTGCGAACATGATTGCTGCAACGCAAGGATAAATTTAAAAAAGTATCCGCGATAAAATCCGCTAAAGAAGTTTTATTTTATTATATATTGCCTGTTCGTATATGTTAGACTTTCTTAAAATTTCCTGGACGGATTTTCATGCAGTTTTCACCAATGGATAGAGCAATTGCCGTGGAAAGTCTTAGTGTTTTGTGTTGTCATTGTCATTCACCGGCGAAGCCGGGGCAGGTCGAAAGTATATACTACAGACCCAAAGTTTTAAAGTAGTATTTTTTTATTCTATCTTGAACATAATAAACACGGAAGTGGTTACTTAAGTCTATGCAGTATAAAATACTAATGCAAGCAAGCTTCAAAATTTGTAACACTTAAAAGTATCAAGTACCTTAACAGAATTTACAAGTATTAATAAATTAAAAAATTATAAAGCGTTTGTTTGGCGAAGGATATTTTATAATTTCAATGTAATATGTTGTTTAAATTCACGTCCACAATTTTTTTCCTGACCTGAACTTATGCTGTGGGAGCGAAGTGTGTCCCAACACACCCTCATCGGGTTGCTACGAGTGCTCGCCGGGCAACGAGACTGGGTTTGGGGTCGAAACCGTTATTTATTGTAATTGTAATCTGTGTCAAATCTTATCTACTACATTTTGAGAAATTCGATCACATACAGATAAAACATTTATGGACTTTTATTTTATGATACTGTTTAGGTTAGGTGTAGGAAAACATAATTTAAGCAATTTTTTATGGAAGAGGCAGCGCTCGCTCACATAATACCGCCGTAAATCGCAACTTCGGTGTCGCATTTCGCGCGGTTTATGACTAGCCGGTGGCCCATTGGGGGGGGGGGGGCAGGGATAATTATGCGCGGATGTTCTTGGGCGTCGGTAGTGGTAAAAAGGCTCCGATTTCTCGTTTGCCCACTATAAAATCTAAAAAGGGATATATTTTAAGTAGATAGGCATAAGAGGGGTCAAATAACTGAGGAAGGGCAAGGTAGTGAAAAGTGTGGATGCCTCACATTATAAACTACTGGCATCATCCCGCGGTTTTGCCTGCGTAACAACGGTCCTATTGGTCATAGCTTACTTCTACAAATGGATTATTCAACACAAAATTATTTTTCAGTTCGGAATAGTAGTTCCTGAGATCAGCGTGTTCAAGCAAACATACAAAAGTTTCAGCTTTATATTACTATTACAGATGGATTAATTTAAATAGGGGTGTTGTCATACTAGAGGTACACCGCAGGCGTGAACAGGACATTGGCTGTGTGATCCAAATGACGCGGTTTCCTGAAGAGCGGTGATTGGCAACGTATGTTTAGACTGTGCCGCAGATTCGCTAGCTATCCAATGTTGTGTTGGTGTCCGATATGTTTATCTGATACCAGTGAATCTACAACAATAACAACAACAAGAAATATTCACGCCAGCTCCCAAATGGGGTAGGCAGAGAGAACGGAGCGTGATATTACAAGCGTGCATTGATGTTCCTCGGTGAATTTATGTTTACTTTTTATTTTATTTTGTATATAACAGGGGGACGGTTAAACTATCAATCGGGGACTTAATGACTACCAACTCCCATAAACCTTCTCATAATAGTAATGCAAATGCGTTATCCTCCTTTTCTCCACCCCCTCCTCTCCCGATGGGCCGCCGTCTACTAATAAGCCGCACGAAACGCAATAGCGAAGTCGAAGTCACTTTACGGTGGTATCATGCGTGCGACATGCATTCTCAGTCGTGTCGGTCCAACCTCGCTGCAATGCAACATGACACTACCTCATACAACCTACTATAAAGTTTCGTAAAATGACAATTAGAACGTATAGTTTTGTTAGGCCTGTGTTATGATATTGAAACAATGAAAACATGTATAAAAAGTGTAATATTTACGACACAATGGATTAACTGTATGATTATTATCCTTTTGTGAGGTGCCCCAAAACTATTAACCACCAGTACACCTTGACGACTTAGCTGTCCCCTAAATGACCCCCCTGTGGAAGTAGAGCCTGGAGAGGTGCTACTTCCACAGAAGGAATGTCCCGCACCTCACGCTAACTACGTCTTTCTTCGGGATAGTGCAGTGGAGTGAGGTTCCTATTCCTTAGTCTTAGCAATAAAAGAAATTATTTGGAAGCAATAAGAGAGGCATGAATGACGGCTCCCGTGCCTCAACCAAATCGACTAAATCCATCAATACAAGGTGTCTTATTTCATCCCAGGCTACGGATATATCCAGATAGCCCTCGGCGGAAATTGTTCAATGAACATTTTGTAAGGTCTCTAAATATTATTAGTAATCAACATCAAGTTAATTTCATAAAGATTAACTTTGTATTTATAGTACAATAATGTTAACTACAAATTGGAGTCTAGGCGTAAAGATTCAGGGAATTTAAAAAGTACTATAAACTAATCCCCTTTATTGCGACGGAGGGACGGTGCGATCATTCCATTGCGTCTTGAGCTCATAGGAGGAAAAAATGTATGTGTGGGTCGCTATGCATCAAATTTGTCATTAACTGACTACGTTAATGACAAATTTTATTGTAGATAATGTAGTGTAATCTATAGCAAATAAAGGTTGATATTACACTAAACAATTTATAGGTGTTGGCTTACGCATGGAATATGCATGTCTCACTAAACGTGCATGTATGCATAAATTACTGGTATTAGTGTGTTTGCAGGTAATCACTGTGAATAAACCCAGATCCAGATATGTTCTCCGAGCTCATAAAATAAAACACACTGTAAATTAGTGAAACATAAGATATCACGTATACCCAATGTTTTTTGTGTTTGATTACGTTCATGTGTCAATTAGTAACCGTAGCCACCCGTACGCATTAGATACTCCGTTGAGAAGACTGACTGCTGAAGATGGACTGACTGTCTGACTAATGACTATGGAGTTGGCAGATCGGCGAAGTAGAAACAGATATACGCCTACAGCCAGTGGTGGCCTGATAGTAGAATCATCATCATTATTAGCCCTTATCTGGCCACTGCTGGATATATGACTCTTTCAATGAACGCCAAGACGGCCGATCTTCTGCTACTCGAATCCATCCCGGACTGGCTTCTGCACGGAGATCGTATTCCCACCTGGTGAACGGTCGACCAACACTTCGTTTCCCTAAACGCGGTCTCCACTAGAGGACCTTAGTAGCCCATCTACTATCTGATCTCCTGAGTTTGCGACCAGCCCATTGCCACTTTAGCGAGCTTATTCTTCGCTTGATATTGGAAACTTTAATTATCTGCCTTATGAGTTCGTTACGAATTCTATCGAACAAAGAAACACCCAACATAGCACGTTTAATAGCCCGCTGAGCTACAGAAAACTTACAGACCAGGCCAGTCAGTCAATTAAGGGAACGTGTTACTACCCAGTAGGTCATCATTGGCAGAACGCATTGGTTGAAGAGCTAGAAGAGAAACTTCAAGCTATGCGGTAGAGGCGATGTGAAAATGCGAAGTAGCTTCCTGGATGCTGCCCAATTCAACTTAATCCTTCTGTCGGCTTCCTGCTCGAAGTTATGTCTAGCTAATGGCAATAATTGCCCGAGGTAGACGTATTCGTCTACGACTTCCAGAATAGCACCATCGACGTTGACCGGCCCAGGGAGAACGTGTTCGTTGAACATGACGGTTGTCTTGTCCAAGTTCATCCTAAGGCCAATAAGTCAGGAGGATTCATTTAGGCTGTGCAACATTTTCTGCCAGCTGTCTATCGATGTGGCCAACACACGGTATCGTCAGGGAAAGATGTGAGAGGTACTCGCAGTTAATATTTATGCCGCATTCTGCCCAATTAAAAGTCTAAAATAGTATAGGAATTATCTTCAAATTTATATTTACTGTTAGTTATAATCTAAACTGGAGGTGAGATAGATAATATGATCACACATGTTTATAGCCTGATACTGTATGCACTGACTGATGATAACCATATCTATAATAATAATATAACTTACGCGAAAATAAAGTCTCTATTCCTATGTATGTGTGGTCAGCACACCCTAAGTTGTGAACTCGGTTTCTTAAAATTTGGTATGCATATATATAAAGATTTCAAATATAGGTCATATATTTGCAAAAATCAATTTGCAATGGATTACAAACTTTCAAACCAAAATCAGTTTGAAAGTTTGCATAAAGGTCATGTCAATCTATGGACGAATCACAGACGGCGCCGACTGACGTTTATTCCACACTGCGTAGTCTAAGAGCCAGTTACTGACGTAAGCTCTCTCTTTTAAAGACATCAATTCTCAAGCACTATAAAATTCAGATACTATAGGTTTTGGCAGGTAACACAGTAACTTTGAATATTACATATGTATTTGACAATTTCCCTAATGTAGGTCACGTAGGTTTGAACAGGTTCCCCGCCATGGTTCAAGCCATGTCGTGGCGGCGGGGCTCAGTAGCCCGGAGTTATCCGAGACACCTTGGGCGAAGCCAATTATACCGAGGATGTGGATGTCCCAAAGTAGGTGTGGTCGTCCTGTAGTAGGATGATCCCATCTGTGGGGTGGAGTCGGTCCCTTTGGGGCTGACTAGCCGTCGATTGCCCTGATGATTTGTTGTTTCGTGACACTTCACCAAAGTCGGCGCTGATGGAACTCGCTGCGGTTTTTGTGGGTATTTGGCAATTTCATGTGCCGCGAGCCCCACACACCACCGGACCCGGATCCTGGGCCGGTGAAGGTGCATAAATGCTTTGCCCCGCGTTAACAGACAAAAAAAAAGGTAATACAGTCTGTAACTAGCCTAGCCAGTAAGTTTCAAAGTAATATATTCTAACAATTGCATATGTGGTTAGAATTGCTGGTATATTAATGTCTGGAATATGATAACGTAACACCTGATATAAATCCCGACGCAAAGTATGAAAATTAAGTATTAAAGTTTATTAATATTTTAAAATTTGTATTACTTACAACGTGCAAAAACCGGCGACTTTTATCTAATTTTTTTGATGACTAACCACAACTTTCGCTTCTAAGTGTGTGCTGGGCGACTCAGCCGTGTTCATGTAATGTTATATGTAACAGGTATAAGTACTACATCGGTGTGTGTAATTTAAAAAAAATTAGATAAATATTGACCCCTGGCTCTTACAAAAGTGAAAGCTATCGAGTAATCCAATTTATGTCATACATATCAAAACTCGAGAGTTTCCTTCAGCTATAAAGTTGGCATATTATTCCCCAAGTATTATAATATGAGACTGCTTCGAATACAACCCTACGAGAATTATGAAAGTTTCTTCTTAAATTGAAAAGGAGGATGTGTCTAGAACATAAATCAACGATTAACTTAAGCCCACGATAAGGGAGCATGGAGCAATGTTGTGTAGCCACGAAATGAGAGTTTAAATAACTCTCATTGTGGCCACCAAGGCCACAAAACCTTGCATAAGGCTGTTGATAGACTAGAGCATCGAAAAAGTTTTTAATAATGTGAATCTTTTGAATACGAATATTGCATACTAGCAGCGTCGTACGATTTCACTCGCGTACTCCACTCCCAAAAAACGCACCCTGAAGAAATAATTTCACGAAACTCCGCCAGAGTTTCGTAAAATTTGTTCTTAGCGGATGTCTGCGCCCTTAAAGGTAACTTTTTGTTAAATTTCAACTTAGTTGGTGTTACAGTTTCTGAGATTTCGTCATTAATCAGTTGGTGGTAATTCCCTTTTATATATAAAGATTATTAGCACCTCAATATAAAACATTAATTATTATACATCGAAAGATTAGTGACAGTCAGTGGCATGCTCTTGAAATAGGTTGATCATCTGTCACCCAGATGCCTAACATAGCCCCACCATGGTTCAAGCCTTGTCGTGGCGGTGGGGCTCAGTAGCCTGGGGT
>JAFELO010000664.1:216135-276204 GCA_017140195.1 Eumaeus atala | reverse complement strand
TTTAATTTCACAACACATTATCCATGTAAGTTTAGTCTGTCCAGCAGTTTTCAACGACAAATCAGGTACACACAGATTTCTAGAATTGGCTAAATCTTTCAGTAGTCTTTATTAGTTTATACCAGTCTATGTCTTATATATAGACAAATAAATGTGTATAATGTGTATTTTACAACTTTATATTATATCTGTAAAATATTATTTGCAAATTTTACTAGATTATTCTTTACCGATTTATATAATGTGTGAATTAAGGATATTACTTCTGAAAATTCATAACGTTTTTATCATACTGTTCATATTAACGTAACACAAGTGCCTTAAAAATACTCTACCAAAAATATTATATTTTATACTATCATAAAAACACTTATGTCCGTCATTGCTTAAAACCATTATTGTTATAGTCTGCGATGACCTTCAGATGCTTATCATATCTATAAATGATAAATTACGCCGACAGTTAAATTTCTCATATTATTTCAAATGAGAGGTATAATTAACAAAGCTCCAATAAGGAACTTGTGTTTCTATTAATCACATTTTTTTCTAATGAACGGTTATTAAATTGTTTCTAAACGTTCTGGAGATATTGTTACTGATTGGTACAGTTCGACATAAACTGGGGCAGCGTTTGTGGTAGTTATTTAGATTCTGTGTCTCGTGTATGCGTGTGGTCTAATGTTTTATTTCGAGTATTTTATAAGGAAAGTTAGGTGTCGTCATTCCCCGCGCTTTGCTTGGTTATACGTGACAAAACTTTTCTGTGATTCTAGATTGTAATTTACATTTGTACCAAGTTTCAAGCAAACCTTGGTCATTTATATTTGAACTTTAAGTATACATAAAAAATTGATTTCATACCCTATAGTATTACATACATATATTCTATTTTCGTAAATTTAACTAGTCAATTCACACGAAAACTATATGTTATAACTATATTGCTTACCAAGTCAGATAGAAACTATATCGTGACAAATGGAACTTGGTCTAAAAAAATACTAAAATTTTATGCTAAAAACGAATCCGAACATTATTTTTAGAATAAAAATTTAGTAGTTTATTCTTACATTCAACAATAATTCCATTTTTATAATAAAAAAACTATGATATTACAAAAAAAATGGTAGCTTCTCATAACATATATACGTATATTTAAAATCCATACATAAATTGGCAGCACATCATCCATAGGAATCTTTTCACGACGGTATACTTTCTAGTGCAATTTTTAAGACTATGATAACAATCTTTGAACGAATTAAGCAAACTTTTTGATCGTGTTATGCTAAAATGCCAACTAAGCGGAAAGAATTACAGTGTCATTTCGTCATCTGTACATCCTCCTACATAATTTTCTCCCAATGTTGAACCGAAAAGATGAAATAAAACTAAGTAGTATCAATAAAATTATACACTAACATCACAAAGAGTTTTAATTTAACTGATGTTAAAACACTATAAACTATCTAGCAAATACCAAACTTTAAAAAAAATCAACAAAAAAATCTATTTTTAAAACTAAAACGAAATATTAAAAAAAAAAAATAATGTAACAAATCGATATCGTGAGAGATAAACTTAATTGTCTCACATACGTGCGGTAAGACACTACCAATTAATTGGTACGAAAATATAAAAAAAACTTCTCATGTCGATCACGTCGGACGGCTCAATCAGAGTTAAATTATAAAGTAACGTTTAATGGTCGTATATATTGTAATTATGAAGAGCTGTCGTACAGCCGGCTCTTACTCGTAGATAAACCATCTACGGTGTGAATGTGATCGCCATGCCACACTTTTACTACACTTTAGGTGTAATAACGCCGCGATACATACAGCAATAATTACGAGTGCTGTGCTACGTAGCAATAATTACGAGTGCTGTGCTACGTAGCAATAATTACGAGTGCTGTGCTACGTACTGGTTTTTTTTTATTTTTTATTATTTCTTATTAGTACTTTATATTTTGTTTTTTTTAACACTGAAAAAATGAAATGTCAAGAAACGTATATAGAAATAATAATAATAATAATGATATGTAAAAACGATTTCCTTTTATAGGAGGATATATTATAGGCAATTGGAGGTTTTTACGATAACCGAGGTCCATGAACATCCACCTAATTACAATGCCGATGCGTTGCACTCCTTCGCCCCCCCCCCCCCCTTCGGGGCCACCGGATACTCATCAACCACACGAAACGCGACGCTGAAGATGTGCAGTATGTATTGTCATGCTCCATGCATGGCACCACCTCCTCCTATGCAGCAGGGCCTTACCGCTCGCAATTTTTAAAATCTAAACAGATATAATAATGTAAATTTATCACCTTATTTTGGCCTGTGGTATCCTGAGTACCTAAGTTGTGAGTAGATGATGGATACATTTTTCATATATTTTTATTTCTGCTCACAAACCGCATGTAACGCAACACCAAATTTGTCACATGATGTGAGCGGGAGGTGTCCCAGTCGGCTGTACAGCGCACTACCTCGTGCTAGATATATTCATATATATTTTTTATTCTTACACTTTCACTGTTATTATAAGAATCGCGTGTTGATTTTCCAATTTGTTATGACCTTTGTTTGTGTTACAATGTTGTAACGTCGAGATATAGGTTAATTCGGTTTAACAGTGGGAAAGCTTTTGGCCGCTCTACACTTAATACTACATTATCAAATCTTTATATAACAATTCGTATTACAGAATTATATTGTACGTTAAAAGAAATCTGTGTTAAGGATGAATTGTCCATTTGAGAAGGGTCCGGTCACGTCTGAGGGACTGTACAGCCACCAAGGGCCTGCTGACGGATCCAGTTCCTCAGTATGGGTGGACGATGTCACCCGCAGGGTGTTCGTGGGTATTTCGTTGCGTTCATCCACAATTCCCAGACACCCACCCGACCAGGTCTCCGACCAGATCCGACGGTAGTGGTAGTGCGTCAAAGCATTTTCCCGCGAAATTGAAATCAAAAATAGTGTCAATACATTTAATATTATTATTTTGACCATTATGGACAGATAGAGCGAAAAGTAACTAAAATATTACACATATACATCTAAACAATTAATTATAAAGAAAGTATTTACTTACTTTAACCACTATAAGATGGCCAGTGAGTGAGCATCCATTGATAGTTTGGATCTTTCTTAACTAACGTTGATTCATTTAATTGAAAGGCTACAAATGAATAATTGAACTACGCTTGTAGTACGACGAATCAAATAGCAATTATTATTTTGATATCTAACAAATCAAATGATATTGACCAAAAGGACTTTGCAGTTTGAATTATTTAAGCAACTTTATTTTTCAATTGTTGTTCTGTTTATTATTTAACAAAGAGTCTAAATTTCACGCGATCAATAATAAATTATGTGTATTTTGAGAATTGTAGGTTTATATGACTGCCTCGTGGTCTAGTGGTGAGCATGTTCAGCCACAGACGTGGGGTCCTGGGTTCGAATCCCGGGTCGGACCGTATAAAAAAATGCTATTAGGATTTTTCAAATTCTAATAACTGTCCAGAGTTAGGAAGTTGGCGGTGGTACAGCCCCGAGCCTCGGAGAGCACGTTAAGCCGTCGGTCCTGCGGCTGATTTTTCCCCGGTCGTGTCAGATTGCCGTCCCATCGGAATAGGAGAATGAAGAAATAGAGAGTGCACTTGTATCTGCGCAAATGCTTGTGCAGTATAATATGTCCCGCGCAGATGGCTCTCTCAATAGAGATGGCCGCTGTAGCCGAAATTCGGCTAGGACGATATTATTATTATATATAATAGCCTATAAAATTGTTTCCTTAAATATATGGCAATGGGAGTCGTGACCTGAACGGCCTATTGGTGGCTAAATAATAAGAAATTATTTACGTTTGACTATTTCTAGCCTATAATTTTATCATCGAATATCCATGTTTAAATTTATTTACACATACAATGCATGGTGATAATTAAAAAAATATATAATTCGCAATATATCATTATGTATACACGCCTACCGACACACACAGTTAAACGCTTCGCCAATGCGTATATGATGACCTCACGCACACCGCTAGGGTTTCACCTGCCGCGACCGACTCGTGCTCAATGTCATAAATAAAGGCGCGGCCACAAGTTAATTAACAATAAAATAATAATTATTGCAACGAATAACAAATACAGAATCCAATTATGATTCATGAATAAATTGCTTATATTTCTATTAAATGTTTCTTACTTTAAATAAATCCCATTGTTAGTTATAACTATAAAATAAAAAAAAATACATGTAGACTTTGAAAGTATAATTATCTGACCTGAACTTAATTAAGTCGAAAAGCTACGGTCGGAATAAAGAGAAGTAAACAGAAATATTGTATATATCAAACAAACAAAATGAACTAAAAGAAAAAAAAAATTACGATAAAGATATTTATTAAAGTCTAATTTAAGGTTAGTTTATGCGTTCACCGCCCTTCCTCCTCCCTTTCAATGGGCCACCGGAAACGCATATATAACAGTGGTAATCGCTAATTCTCGCGAGAGGTACCTCTCCTGTTGTGTTAGGCAAATCAGCTACAGTGTAGCATTGCACAACCTGTTCTAAAATTGCTCATGATACATATTTATTGTATAATATAACCCTTTAAAAAAAAAAAATTGGACCGAAACCAGGGGCGAGCACTAGTCTCAAAAATACCACACATAGACCAGTCGTATTCCGCCCACACACGCAATCCTCACTAATTAAATTATGATTGATGAATGTACTATCGCGTTACATTTTAACATTGTAATTATTAAAATGCTCCAAGTGACCCACAATTGCCAAAGTGACCTTTAGATAAACACTTTTGTCAACAACTGTACTTCTTTAGATAATTAAGTATTGGTCAACATTGAAAGGTAACACACGATATTGTTACCAGGTTTTTATCTGTTACTACATCTTCAGGTTGTCTTGATTACCAAAATGTATTATATTGTAATTTTTTTTGTAGAGGTATAAGAAAAAATTGTAGACCGTAAATATAAAAATATTCTGAAATAAATTGCACAGAAATAATTTTAATGAAATATAATATAATTCATAACATTTTTTATATGAGTTTTCATTCCTTCATACATTACTTATGAAATATTATTACCTATTATATCTACACTTTGTTTGAGTATCAACAATTTATAAAGTAGATCGCCCGCAATAGAAAAAATAATTAATTAACGTAAAGAACTATATAAATGTGTAACAGAATAAAATCCAACTCTTTCAAACTCGAGAAAAAAAAGTTATGTTCACAAAAAAACTGACCTAAATGTACAAGTGACGAAATCAAAACGGAAAATGTCGTAAATGAAACGAATGATTTGGGTTAAAACGAAACACAAGCATTACAAATACACACTGACATTAAACAGCGCTATACCAATAGAGCACCATCGTCACCTGTCGACCGGCATGACCTCTCATCTCCAGCATTAATAAACTGTTGGTCAACACCCGTACAACGTCCAAACAATTAAAAAACAATCCTAAGCCAATGTACAAAGAATTGAAATTAGAATATTACTTATCGATACACAATTACTCACACTGCAAATAAAAGGTGTCGAGGTATGCATGTGTGAAGATGCTTTTGAATGGACGCTAAGTCTAGACGTTTTTGAGTCGTATTCCAAGGATTTAGGGTCGATAGTGAGCGCAACAAGGAAATGGATTGGATAGAGCACAGCGAAATGTAAGTTTGAGGTCGTGGGAAGCTGGGCCGGTGATTCGGTAAGTTATGTTACTCGCAGATATAACGGAGGTTTTTTGACAAAGACACCTATTGATCACCAAGCCGTTGATAAGGTGTTTCTGAGATACACCTTTGATCAGATCTACACTCATTAGTTTAATTCTATCTTTGATTTTCGCGTCGTAGATCCGTTCTCTATGTGGTTTGCGGTGTTATTTCGTCATTATGTTGACCTAGGGTCATTGATTTTTGTGCTGTCTTGTAATTAATTATTGTTAAAGTTGCCATTGTGATGTTGCCAATAATCGGCCGGGGAAGCTATGCTAGTCCCTATAATCGCGTGATGTGGTGGCTATTTTTTTTATTGTTTAGAGGAGCAAATGAGAAATTGGAGTCTTTTACCGAATACCGACGCCCATAAATATCCGCGTGTTTACCATGGATTATATGTATAAGATGCGTTGCCCTGCTTTCCTTTTCCGCTCCAATGGGCTATGCAATCGTATTGTTTGGTTTGTGTGAATTTGGATGACTGAATTGATGCATTTGGGCGAAATAGAGCATTGTATCTGTGAACCTTTGACGACCGGCGGGCTCAGTTGGTAACGTGGCGGTTAGTCCGCGTGTTACGCCAGAGGTCACGTGTTCTAATCCCGCCCGGGTCATGGATGTTTATACATGTATTATATGTATTTATATAATAAAAATCTTAAATTTATAACATTCCTTAAGAATATTAAATATATATCCATTGTCCAGTACCTGTAACACAAGTCCTTACGGTACTTAGCACAGGACTGGGCTAACGTGTTGTAATAAGTCCACGTATATTATTATTATTATTAACCTCTGTAATTATGTGCCATTTTTTTTTAAGCGGGGAAACAAATTTACGCACCTTTACCAGTGAAGCCAGGGCCAGCCCTGGATGGGTTTCCACAGTACAGGAAAACCCCTGCCGACTTTGGGATAGTGTAATGTGGTGAGGTTCCCATCCTCTCCCCTTGTCCCATGCACAAAAGCGCCTCCTCCTGATGCTCTTTGATCCCCTCTTTTTGTAAAGGGGGTACTGAGAGCGCTTCCTACTCCTGATATTTATGATCCTCTTCTTATAAGAGGAGTGCAAAGATCCCCCTCGGTTCAATTGGCTTCGCCTGGGTTCACCCCAGGCTACTAAGCCCCACCGCCACGGCAAGGCTTGAACCATGGTGGGGCTGTAATTATGTACCTATACCATCAGTTGTCAATAGTTTTTCCATGAGAGAAAGACTATTGACTAAAAAAAGCAGTAGTCATCTTTAAAAACTCATCTCAGTTATGTGGTATAGGCTTACTTACCCGTTTAGCTAAGACATTCAACATACCAACCCTAATCTGAAGTATGCACTACGTAAAGTATAGAACGATATCTCTCCACAATACCGTTTGATCATCGCCGCCCTCATCTAATTATTGTTGTCATTACTTAACATTAATATGTTAATAACTTTCAATCAATATTTATAATGGGATCAATATTTCTAAACTGCTATAAAAATTGATTAAGTCATTAGTGGAGCGCCGTGGGATGTTTATGTTTTTGATTAACTAGATATTGGGTTAAATGTGTAGAAAAAACGAATTCCTTACCATTTATATTGACTCTGATTACAGTATAGCTTAGCTAAGCTTTGTTCCGCCATTTCACCCAAATGAATCTTAAGGCTGAAATTTCACCTGCAGCCGTTCTGTGTTTTTTGTTTGAGGTAGTGCAATACCGCATTGCGACAAATTTGGTGTGGGACGACGGAGGAGGTTGAATCCTGATCTTATGGCATGCTGTTGTGTTTTATGCGGTTTTTCAGTTTCGATAGCCCATTGGAGGTAACTACGGAGATCTTCATAATAATTATGCGGATGTATATTGGTATCAGTAGTACTCAAAGAGCTCCGTGTGCTGGTTTGGTGTGACAAGGGAAGTCGACGCGACGACTGTTTAGAATACGACACTGCGATTACTGTCATGTGTGTTAATTACTTTGCAAGTTATTGAAGCGCGATGGACAGCGACGGGGGTCAAATGATTTTTTTAATAATATTGAGAACGAGCAAATATGTTATCAAACGAGCAGTCACCGAAAATCGAGTGATTCCCGACGCCCACAAACAAAACAGCTGCAACACCGCAGGTTCCGCATCTGCGTCACCGGCCTTTGAGATAAGAATAAAGTCGATATTTAATATACTTGTTATAAGGTACTGACCAAGTCTATGTAAATACCTTGCTCGACTTTTCGACTGACTCGTGACCATGGCTGGTGTAACCCAGTCGAAACGTCGAGCAAAGTATTCACAAAAACTTTGCCAGTATCTTGTAATAAGTTTTTCAAGTATCGCGTTAAAACCCGCCAGATAACTATAAAATGTGCAACAAACGTGAAAGTCTCAAACAATTAAGAGTAAAATCTCTTCTGTAGTAAATGTAACTGAAGTGTTACGAAATTGTAGTTACCCGATCATTAAACTTAAGCACCAAGCTATTATTTCCATCGAGACACAAGTGTCACATAAAAAGCAATGTTAATTGAATGATCAAGATGGTATTTAAATGATTTACCGATCTGGAGCTCTTAGCGTCCGTCCGCGATATCATAAAATCTGACTGGATTTCGTTTTAATTGACCACTTTAATTGGTGTTAAATTGACCTATTGTGACTTATGACGTCGATGTTTAATTCTAGACATGATTTTGATGAATTACTGTCGATAGTTAGAGAAGAAAAGCTTTATTCGCTATCACAGACATATTAAAAAAAAAGTACCTTCACGCCTGTTATCCTTGAAGAGGTAGGGAGAGGTGTGCTAGTACATTCACAACTCGTAAGTAAATATACATAACACCCACGAATAGCCAAGGTACTGAGGCCCATCGGATCGTCTCATTGCGAGAAAGAAGGCCCATCGGCGATCTGCGCAGAGGTTCGTCGCAGTGAGGTGGATTCGGGGGTACCGTACGGTTTCGTGGGCTGCAGCGACAGCCCTAGCCGGTGATCCCCCGTGGGAACTCTTGGCGGAGGTTCTTGCCGAGAGCTACTCCTTTCTCGTATAGGATTCGATAGTAACAAAGGTTTGGGGGTCTACCCGGGCTCCCAGGTATCATGCGTGAATGCATTCCCCTTCGTCACCAAAAAAAAGGGTACTAAGGCCCATGATGTCATAGGCGGCAAGCCTATGGCCACTTGGGGCACTTTCCAATCCCGGACAATGTAATGCGTGCTCAGAATAATCTGAGAAACATTTAATAACCGTTGCCCGACCTGGGGATCGAACCCAGGACCACACGCGGCTAACGGTCTTAACAGGCGACACCCGCACCGTTACACCACACAGGCGATTATATATAGAAAAAAGAAAACCGAATACTGCCGAAATTGTTACTTAAATACACCCGTGGCAATGTCGCATTTCTTATGGCGTAGGACGAGAGTAACGGTAACTGCCATAATTCACAATATTTTCCCAGTTTGGTGTACTACTCTTCTAAGAAATACGATTGCGAGGGCTCTTTACACCACTGCAGGACAGCACCCCATATTTGATCATTACATGTCAGTCTTTGTTGTTGATTTCGCGGGAATTGCTTAAAGAAAGCACTGCCATCGTTCCTGGGTTGTTTTTATATATATAGCATAAGTAAGCAAACGAGTAAACGGAGCCTTTTGACAGTCGACGGCCATGGACATTCGCATGATGGTTACGCAGATACGTTGCCCTTTTACGATCCCCCTCGAATGGGCCACCAGCTACTCACAAACAGCACGAAACGCGACAGCGGCGCTGTCGCTTTACGGCGGCAACAAGTGAGCGACAGGTACTGCCCCGGTCGTGACGGTACAATTTTTTTGCATCGGTGAATGTGGTGTTATGCACCACGCATGGCACTACCTCCTTCTGTGCAGCATGGCACTACCTCGTCCTTAAGTGGATTCCGATGGGGTGTATGGGACTCAGGCTTAAATGGAACACATACTAAAACCCCGCGGGCGTCGTCGACTGCCTATACTAGAGTAAAGAATGTCAGTCCTAGTAGTGTGCATATTTAACCCCGCGGGCGTCGTCGACTGCCTATACTAGAGTAAAGTATGTCAGTCCTAGTAGTGTGCATATTTAACCCCGCGGGCGTCGACGACTGCCTATACTAGAGTAAAGTATGTCAGTCCTAGTAGTGTGTATATTTAATAACAATGCAAAATCTTTGCAAATATTATATCAATGTCACGGTTGCGATATTTGGTGCGTCTTTAAAATTGGACTTGGTCTTTATGGGTGCACTAAATACCAGACGTGTAACATTGAATAAATGTGTATCGCTCCAGTGGGTTCATATCACTACGTTTTGCCAAAAATTTATTTTGACGTCAACAATTAGGTTATACTGACGACCGGCTGGCTCAGTTGGTATCGTGGCGGGTATTCCGCGTGTTACGCCAGAGGTTGCGGGTTCGACTTCCGCTAATATTTACACACGTATTTTATGTATTTCTATAATAAATAATGTTTATATTTCCTAAATATATAAAAGCATTAAATATATTTCCGTTATCTAGCACCTGTAACACAAGTCCTTACGATACGATATCCACAGATATTATTATTATTATTACAAGCATCATCTACAGCTACTGTCCATTTCATGATATGATTTTAATAGTAGGTAGTAGGTACTTATTTTGTGTAATTTATGTAAGAGATAGTGCCATGTAGCCATAGTGCCATGCATGATGGTGCATGGCACTACTCCTACACAACGGAATTACACTGGCACCACCGGGGAAATACCTCTCGCTCACTTGATACCTATGTGTAAATGACTCCTACGGAGTCGCGTTTCGCGCGGTTTGTGTGTGGCTACACACACAACCCGCGCGCACAAGCAACACATAGGCATAGTTAAGCGATTGATGTTCCTGGGTGTCTGTAGTCGTTGAAAGGCTTCGACTGCTAGTTTTCTCCCGTTATACTATAAAAAAACGACAAATCGGAGCCTTCTTTTTGGTCCTATTGAAATTTTTTATACAAACGTGTTTCCTCCCTCCTAGGTAGGAATTCCAATGGGTCTACCAGAAACACGCAGGGCGCACGAAATGCGATAGCATAGCTGTCACTGTGGTACGTGCATGCGAGAAGTACCGAGGTCGTGCTCGATGCAGCACGGAACTAGATCTTTAATTAGAGGTAGTGTCATTGCTACAGTGCTGCTGAATGAAGTCGGCACGACCGGAGTGTACCTCACATGATATCCCTTAAAACTGATAACTTTCCCATCGCGTTTAGTTCGGTTTAAGAGTAGCTGGTGGCCCATTAGGGAGGATAAGGGGAAGGGGAGATGCGTATAATCCTTTTGGATGTCAATACGTCTGTAGTATTGATATATCTCAAATTTCTCATTTGTCCCGAATGAAATTATATAAACCGCCTGGCTGATGATGATCGCAAGCCTCAAATATGTGGGTCATAACGGTGCCATAAGTACGAGCAAACACGCGGCACATAGTTAGCGTGTTGTGTTTGCTCAACTAATGAGCGCTAGCTCTGTCTTCGTATCTTGTTCTGTTTGTGGATACATCCCCAAACAACTCTGTTTATTAACACTTAAGCGGTTGGGGTTTATTCTCTGTGGTTTCATCATAACCATGTTGGTCTATTAACATTGTCGGATTAACCAGTAAAATTAGCAATTGCGATTGACCACGTTGTAATAATTGTGATTGACCACGTTGTAATAATTAATACGGGCTCCGCGCTTCAAGGGGCCCCCTATGAAGTAAAGCCTGCATGGTTCACAGGGCCTTTTTCAATAAACAGGGCCGGAATAACCAGTAAAAGTAGAACTTCGAATTAACCACGTTGTAATCATTTATACGGGCTCCAAGCTTTAGGGGCCCCGCTATGAAGTTAAGGAGTGGAAGGTTCACAGGGATGTTAGTCTATAAACAGGGCTGGATTAACAAATAAAACTAGCAGTTGAGGTTGATTACATTGTAGTAATTGTTACAGACTCCACGCTTAAAAGCCCTGATATGAAGCCAGGAGTACACGGCCTACAGGGCTTATAGGAATCTATATAACCTTTTTTTAATGTTTATTTAATGATTATAATCATAAGATTAAGTCAGCCAATCTATATGACCATAATATAAAAAATATAGTTAGTTAAGGGAATTTACGACTACTATAGTTTAATCTGGTCCTGTATATTATGTGTACTATAAGAAAGGTATATGATTCAAGTGTGGTCAAAAAGATATAAATATAATAATAATAATATTACATTATCTGTGGACTTATCAAATTACGTTGGCCTGGTCCTGTGCTAGGTCCCCACCATGGTTCAAGCCTTGTCGTGGCGGTGGGGCTCAGTAGCCTGGGGTTATCCGAGACACCTTGGGTGAAGACAATTGAACCGAGATGGTGGCGGCTCTTAGTACCCCTCCTATAACAAGAGGGGACTAAAGAGCAGGAGGAGGTGCCGCTCTTTGTACCCCTCTTATAAGAAGAGGGGACAAAAGAACAAGAAGTGGCGGCGCATTTGCGCACGGGGCAAGGGGCGAGGACGGGAACCTCACCCCATTGCACTGTCCCAAAGTCGGTGGGGTTGTCCTGTGGTGCGGGACAACCCCATCTGTGGAGGTGGCGTCGGTCTCTTCGGGGGCTGACTTGCCGTCGAGGTGCCCTGAAGAATTGTTGTTCCGGGGCACCTCATCAAAGATGGCACTGGTGGCACTCGCGGTGGTTTTTGTGGGTATTCGGCACTATATAATGTGCCGCGAGCCCCACACACCACTGGACCCCACCCAGGGCCAGTGAAGGCGCGTAAATGCGTTTCCCCGCGTCAAAAAAAAAAAAAGGTCCTGTGCTAGGTACCATAAGGACTTGTGTTACAGGTACAGACAACGGAAATGTGTTAAAGATTTTTATTATAGAAATACACATATAAACATCCACAGCCTAGGCCTGCCATATCCATGAACCCGAAACTGAGCCAGCCATTTTTCGGATTTTTTAACATACCAAAGGCTAGATTTTATAAATGACACTTTCGCTGTATACTAAAATATATTTTATGCAGTCTTTTTTTACAATTGAATATTACCCCATTTGAAGTCTAACCAAGTGTGCAAACGATTAATACATAGACGTTATTCGGATTCGCCTCATTCCCCAGCAAGCCACTGAACACAAGCCTCATGTAACGTGACAGTACAGCTGTCACATTACCTACGCCGGTTTGTGAGTATGACCCAGTCAGTATGGTCACGAAAGTTAGAATCAGATATAATGCAGCAATTGCACTTTTTATAGAATAGGGGGGCAAACGAGCAATTGGAGCCCTTTCACGACTACCCACGTACATGAACATCCACATAACCGCTATGCCGATGCGTTGCAATCCTTCACGCCCCCAATGGGCCACCGGCTACTCACATGAAACGTGACACTGAAGATGTCACTTTACGGCGGTATCATGTGAGCGAGAGATACCACCCCGGTCGAGCTAGCCCAATACCTATGCATGGCACTACCTCCTTCCACGCAGCTGTGCACTACCTCTTCCTAAAACTACCAATATAATAAATAACAATTACACCATCGTGTCTTCCTGCAATATTATACGAATAGGAAAGTTGCAGGTTCATTGCTATAAAATATGTATGATGTCTGTTATTATATTTTAAACTTTAGTCGATTGCAATAAAGTTGTATTTAATATAAGTACAAATAGTGAAAGAGTCGTCCTGACAAATTCATAGTGAACCCACTGATCGAGTAGTGAATGATTTGATTACTGATGCAGCCGTGGAGTTATATAGAGTGGTTAATTATTTTTTTGTAATATTTTCTTCGCCATATTTCTTTATAGCATAAAGGGATGAACGACCAACCGAGGCCAAATGATGATTACCTACGGCAATTGATATTCGCATATGTAGATGCGTTGCCCTCCTCCCATCCATCCCATACATATATGCCACAAGCTACTGCTACACATTACAATGACGACAAAATAACCATCAATCAATCGTAAGGCGATATCGTGTGAGCAATAGAGTCATTCAGTTCGCATTCTTTTTTAATTGTATGGGAGCAAGAATCTTTTCGACGACTACCGATGCTCATAGACATCCGCATAATTCTTCTAATGCAGATGCGTTGCCCTCCTTTGTTCCTACCGTCTAATGAGCCAACGGCTACTCAGAAGGAGAATGAAAGGCCACAGCATAGTTGTAATTTTACGTCTGTGTCAAATGAGTTCCCTCCACTCACCTCCTCGGTTGCGCCGTCCAATTCCGCTACAATGTAGCATGGCACTACCTCTTATCGTAGAGCAATATTGAGCAATATGAGGTGCAAGATTCATATCATACTAGGGTTCACCGGTGTACACTTGTAAGTATGACGTTAAATTTTCATTTAACATTGAAGTTAAATATAATATTATAATACAATTATTTACTCCTAATACGAACGTGATATAATCTACAGTCTTCACATTAAGCTTCGCCTAAAAACATATAAAAAAAACATATAAAGAATTTCTACTGGTAATGAATTCAATAAATAAATCAATAAAAGTTTATATTTCGTAAAATGATTTATGTATTGTCTAAAACTGTTTTATTGACCGTCATAAAAATTAAAATAATTTAAATTGGATTGGGAACAAGAATTCGAACATAAAATTATAATTGAATGGACTGCGAACAAGAAATCTGCAATACAAATATATATTTTCTTGAGATTCTAAGATGCTAAAAAGTTTATCGAGTATCGCTCAGAGTGATGGTATTTAATTCACAAATGTAAAGGGCTTCTTTATTATTTTTAATAGCTTTACAAGGGGACTTTAGGTTATAATATAAAATTATGGTCGAATCTAAAGGTTTAAAGACTATTGCTGCGCTGCAGCTTCAGCTTGCTTTTCTCTGTAGAGATGCTATCCTTACAGCCGATATTCAGCCAGCAGGACGTTTTATGATATATAAAATATTTAATTTTGTAGTACAATAAATTATCATATATTCTCAACTCTATATAGATCCATTGAATGTAAAGCACACAGAGAGAAGACGTTCGTGAAATGCGAAATCAGATAGCTCCAGCTTTTTGCTACAACCGTACGCCCTATTTAAAACTTTCTGCTTCCACGCTACGAACTTTGTATCGTTGCATCATTGAGAAAGCAACTTTTTGCAGTAAATGTTAAGTAAAACATTGTGTAGAGTTCATATTAACTTAGCTGAATGAAGTTTTGAATTGAGAAAATTGTTGTAAAATAATGGCCATGTTGAAACGATAAACAACACACTACTGGTACAAACGTTTCTTCACATATCCTAAGTCCGTTAATCAATAATATATACATAACTTTTATTTTCATCGTATGGCCCATTGGGGGGAGGTAAAAAGGAGGGCAACGCATAGGTATAGTAATTATGCTGATGTTCATGAGTCGGTAGTCGTTGATGTGCTCTGATTTCTCGTTTGTCCCCCTATACTATAAAAACATTGTTTTAAACATGGCCTGATTAGTATAGAAAAAAGTAATGTGTAATTTTTGATTATCAGCCCTTATCGGTCCATTGTTGGACATTGGCCTCTCTCAATGAACGCCAAGACGACTGATCTCCTGTTAATCACATCTTGTATGTAATACTACATACTAATTAAATAGTAACTTTAACATACTTATTTTACTTTAAAGATTAATTGTGAATTGTGAATGTTTGAAACAGTTTTAATTCTGGTTCTAATGACACATTATCTTTAAAACCTTGAAGGTGGTAAAATTTATTTTATATAATACGGTGATTTTTAATTCCTTATATATCATGAATTTTAACAACTCTAGCATGCAATTATTTAATCGCTAAAGCTCTGTTAGAGATCCAGTTTATAGGTCCCTCGCTTCATGTGTAAAATACATGATAGATGACCAAATAAACATAAATCATTGGAAACCTTTTTCAGTATAATAAAATATAGATGCACTCCGTCTCACTCTATTGTAAGTTCCTTCCAATGCTTTTGAGTTATACAGGAACGTATATAATATATCTAAGTGTCTAAGTGTACAGTATTAAGGGCTATTATCACGCGTATAAATACTAGTTTCTGGTACAAATGGTTTACTGATTCTTTACACGGGTAGAATTAAAATACAATGCCGGTTGCGAATAGGTGAATGTGTGACGTCGGTAAGTTGAAAGCATTTGAACGGCAATATATCCTTCAGTGTGCTGCGCTAGGGTTGTCAATCATTGACAAAAAAGCTTAGAAGTAGAGCTAATGTAGAGCATTTATTTTGATCTGTTAATATAGTAGGTAGCGATAATACGCATTTGGCTGTTTCTGTATATTAAAGATTGTTCTAAGTTGATATGTTGTATATTGTATAATATTAATTCGTTTCGTTGCCGGTTCGTTTCAGGACAGGGCTAGGATTGAACCAGTAGATTTATTTGATGCCGTTCAAAAAGTAATTTTAGTAATTGTGACTAGAATAAAAATTATTTTCTTATCATTTTCATTTACATTTATTTCTGCTACGTCTAATATAAATAAACAATAAGGAAAATTAAATTTAGGTACTGTTACTCTTATTTTATTGAACATGAAACTATTACAGTTACTATATCTATATCGAATGTATTTAAATAGTAACACCACTATTTAAATATATTATTTAAAAAATACTATTTTATAAAAAAAAGCAAAGAAGTGAAGGCTCTATGTTATATCTGGTTGTTCTCTGATTTTATTAATACTGAAAATTTTCTTAACTTAGTAATATCATCATACATCTAGGATGTTCCATGTTGTTCTCAAGTTGTTTCCTCTTCTTTTTCCCTTATCAGGGCAATTTTGTTTTAATAAATGAATACAGATATTATAAACATGCCCATAATTAAAAATTATACAAACAATTGAACTGACAAGCATATTATGCCAAATACAGAGTGCATGAATATTTTTGTATGATTACACTAAATTAACGGAAGTTCGACAACCCTATTCCCGCGCGTGCCCATTTGGTGCAATTTGTAAGCGGTGCTCGAGCAACCGCCCGTACGAACCAAACAAGGATCAATACTTCATGCACTTATCTCAACGAGTACGTGTCAAAGCGCTCGTTGCGACGCCTTCAGTGCAATCGACTTTCATCCTTACTGCTCGGATGTTGTTGGAATTTCAATTAGATAAAAAAGCGAGTGAGGTAGATGACTTGCTACTTGGTAGGGTTTCGGTAGACTCCTTTATTTATTGTGAACGTCTCCTGCACTTATATAAACGGTTGCACTCATGGTGATGCCTTGTATGTATATGACTACTCTTTAAAAAATCATAAGCTACTTTAACATGGTTACAAAAAGGAGGTAAAAGATGCTTGTGTACATATATGGAAAGCCCCTTTAGCTAGAAGAAAACGGCTGAAGTCAAGGAAGAATTGCTGGCTTTAGTAAAACTAAGTAAATGAAAGGTTTTATATTATTATTAATACTTCGACTACAAATGCATTTACAACACTTAATTATATTCATATTTAATGAACATTTAAAAACGGAAACATTTATTATATATATATATATATATATATATATATATATACATATGAAATAATAGGACCGGAAAAAACGTAGTCTACAAAAAAAGCCTTCTAACAAGTAACTGATGAGCATTACTGCTGGTCTTATTTGGCTACAATGGCACAATAACTTAACATTGATAAGAAATAAATGTTAGCTACAATAAATTATAATCTAAAAATATTAGTAGCATTCCTAGTATACACGATTCAAAAGGGGCTTTAATGCGTTGAACTCTTTTATAGACAAACTTGTCACAATAGTTCTCTACAATTTCCTCTTCGGTCTAGACACGAATTGCTAAACTGTTATATATATAGTAATTCAGTGCTACAATATTTTTATTCTTATTAAATAATTTTAATATATTCTACTAAGTAACGTCCTCCTAATTTTTGCTTCGGTAGGCATATTGATAGTTTAGTTCACTGCACATAACAGATTGGTTTAGTGCACAAGTGTGAGCGTAAACAATTGTAAGAATGAATTAAAGTCACCAAAAAGAAAATAAACTTCAGCTGTTGATGTGCAAGGAATAAAAAATAATAATAAAATAATTTTTGGGCTTAATATAACTGAATAAAACAATACGAAATGAATATAACGGACCAAAACCTTTTAAAACGTAGTAAATTATTTCTTTTTTAAATTAGCTACAATATTAAGCCTGTATTTCTGCAACAAATAGATGGAAATTGCTGTGGGAGAACCTTGGGGATCAAATCGGATGATAGCTGATATATTTATGTGTTTGTATGGTGGGGCAGAATGGGGCCTTGCCTTTAAAAATCGAGGCCTGTCTGATATAAATAATAGTGACTTATGGTAGATTTAAAAATAAGATCGAATGACCCATTCACTTAGTTACAACAAATATGTCGATATTAAATTCAATATCGACACATTGAAGGGAGATGTGACATTGTGAATGTACGTGGCGTTATAAGACAACCGTATCAATGTTCAGATCACACAATCTATTATTTATGCGACAACGCCATCTGTTATTTATCGGAGGTATCTCCGCCAATGCCAAGTGGATGCAAAATCGAAACGCTTCCAGCTTTGTAATAGTTTAGAAAATGACTCCTACAAAGTTGCGACGAGAAAAATTGCTAGAGCTAGGAGTATTGTTCTTATTGTTAAAATAGATAAAATTTTATACCCTGTTATTTGCATAATGCACGTTCAAACTCAAACAAGCAGACATAAATTCTGAAAATAAATCACTTTGGCCTCTACTGGTCAAACAGATTACACACCTTAGATTTTCTTCCAATCATTAACATAAGTGTGGATGCAGGTGGCACGTAACCGCGAACTATGGTGCTCTATGGAGGAGGCCTATCTCCAGAAGTGGACGTCGCCCGGCTGATGATGATGATGATAATAATTCTTGCTTCTCAGTAACTGAGAAATCCCAAAAAGCATATTTTTAGGTGATAAAGTGCTGTAATCAGAGTGAAAATCCAGCTTGATTTGCACCTTATAATAACTCAACGGTTCTTTTCAACCATTTTTAAAATCATCGGCTCACATTTTGATATTTCACCATCGATTTTGGCACGCGTCCCTCGTTCAACCAGACAGTTCTCTACCATCATGTTAATTATACCAATTAAGTCCTTACTCCATTATAATAGTGATCAAATTAGATTAACTTTTATTGCTCAAAGGACGATTGTAATTCACGCGTCGAAATGGATAATCCACTCAATATTCTCTTTGCGGTTTATGATGTAAGTAAATGTAGAGTATTGTGTCAACGAACTATTTCGATCAATTCAAGTGTAAAATATCGTATTTGTATTGTACTCACGATTTCGCTGTAACGATATATACGACTCCACTATGCCCGTCAATGAAATAGTTAACATTCTCTTTAATTAACAGATCCCACTCCCGCTTCTATATAATAATATTGTAGTCATCGAATATCGGCCACGGCGGTCTTTCTATAAAGACTAATTAATGCAGGACACATTATAGTGTGCAAGTGTGTGCACAAGTGTACACACCCTGTTCGCTAATTCTCCTACCCTGGGCCGGTAATCCAACACGAGCGGAGAGAAATTAGTCGCAGGACCGAAGGCTCTACGTAGCCTCCGAAGCACGGTAGAGTAACATCACCAACCTCTTGACTTGACAAGGAAATTAAAAAATCCCAATAACACCTTAGTCCGACCCAGGATGTAAACCCAGGAACCCACGGTTTGGTTAAATTTTTGTTGCTGTTGTTTACCACTCGACCACGAAGCAATCAACCGAAAAATGTTTGGACGGTTAGTGACGAACAGAGACTCAAAAACACCTTAAGGCTTAATAGCTGTAATACAACTTGATAACTGTAACACCTCCTCGTTTTGTTTGTACACTGGCATCATCATCATTATCAGCCCTTATCGGTCCACTGCTAGACAAAAGCCTCCATCAATGAACGCCAAGACGACCGATCTCCTGCTCCTCGCACCCATCTCGGACCAGCTACTGCACGGAGGTCGTCTTCCCACCTGGTGAATGGTCGACCAACACTTCGTTTTCCTAGGCCTTGGACACAGACCTCTTTCAGGCAGTGGATCGATAAGGGCAGATAATGATGATGATTATGAAACGAAGAGAAAACATTTGATTGCTTCCTTGTTAGTTTATTCGTATTGAATAGGCTCCGAAACTAATTGACCGATTTGAAAAAAATATTTTTTTCATTAGTATCATACAATGTCTATGAACGTAGGCTATATAGCATTCTATAAAATATTTTGATCATTACGAAAACTTAATTAATGTAACCAAGGGTGTGAATGTCTTAATTAGCTGTAAAAATTTTCGACAGCTAGTTGTCCCGACAGACGTTGTTCTGTCATTAAATTTGTTGTCGTGTAAAGTTTACGAGGCCTTAATTAAAAATATATACAATTTTTATATTTTTATAAATCAAAAATTTTTTATTATTTATATTTCGTGAAATATCTGGGCGAAGCCGGGTCGCCCCAGCTTAGTACATACTGCTAGTAAATAAGTAAAATGTATTTATTGACAAAATTCGCGGGCAAAATGTAGCGAAATATAAATTATACACTTTTTGTTGCTGAACTTTGCATGAATATTAAATAAATATGATCCTTTCACTTGAAATGTTTTGTGTGTGCGTATTTACAAATATCTCCGTAACAAAGCTGGCATTAACAAACACCATTAGTATCACCATTATTCTCATCGCTTCTTTTATCCACAGTTCAACTCAAAACTCACTCAATGAACGCTGAAATGATACATATTTCTCTATAACTTATTCATAGCGTGAAGCAAGCAACTCTTATAAACACAGTTTGAGCAATGATGATATCAGGATAGAAATGGCAGTTTAACTGATAAGAAAACCAGCTCAAGGCTCATTTGAATACTAAACGGCTAAATCAAAAGCTGACCACGACGATTGGTTTCAATTTGTTTAATGTGCCTAATTTAGGTTGCTTTGTGGATCTATTGATTTGATTTGTCGCACGTCGTCGCATTGATTGTGTCGTTAAACTGATCAACCGTTTAAGAGCAAATTTTTGATTTTTGTGGGTAATTAAAATGAAAATATTTTTATTTATAGTTTGACTTGAACTCTATCACTGTTAAAGAGAGCTTTGGCCGACTTTAGTCCACTGCTGGACATTCTGAACACCTTTTTTTCGGACCTGAACTTATACTGTGGAAGCGAAGAGAAGCCCGATACAACTTCATCGGATTGCTATATGTGACCGTCTGGTGACGAGACCAGGTTTAGGGTCAAAAGAGATACCGAACTCCCCCCCTCCCGAGGATGGGAGAGATGCTTCCCGATATGAGATTATTTGTAATAGTTGATTTAACTATTATTTCCGTGGCTAGAGGGACCGAGAGGTCCCTCTTTCCCCGATTATGACGTCTGGCACAGCTCGCGCGCTAGCTAAAATGGCCTCGCCGCTGACGTGAACGTTTGGCTCACGAAGAGGCTCATGACTGGAAGATTTCTGAACTACAAAATAATATTCTACCGCTTGTTCCATAACCATAGTCGAAAATAACGAACAGATGGATTAGACCTAACGATACGTCTATTTGAGTTTTTGTAAACGTATTGAATTTTTTATTCCTAATAAATTATCTTATTTTATAACAACAAAAAAAACACAAAGTATTTTTTAACATCTTTTTTTAATTTACTCGTTTGAGTCAACATAAACTTACTCCAATATTTTTTATTTACAGATCCAATCTGAATAATGAACGCAATATACCGTTTCCATTTCTACGGGCAGGGATAACTCTTCGGTGATATATTTATGGTATAACTGATAACAGCAATAAAAATAGATAGAATATATTATATGCGACACTTTGGATATCGTCTCCGTATAAACTGGTCATGTGCCACCCAACTATCGGACGCCCAGCTGAGAATCGAATTTAGTTGATGGTCTGAACATTACTGTTACGGGCCCTAGTGTCCGTGATACAAATCACCTTCAGCACCGTTCCTATTTTGTAGATATGTAGATATTTATGGGCATCGGGAGTTATTAGGCTCGCATGTTTGCCCCCTTTTGTAATAAACGTCTACGGCCAAAAATCCACTGCTAGAAAAATGGCTTTATTAATTTGCGTCAGTACTGACAAAAATTCGGCAGGATTGGTGGTTTTATGGTACAAGGCAAAAAATGACCAGACAGAGCCTTTGATGACTACCGAAGTACAATTATATCGGCTTTGTTAATTTTATACAAACCTGTTACCCTGTTAATCTTGTCTAATGGGCCATCTGAAACTGACAAACCAACACGAGACTCGACAACCACTTTGCAGTATTATATGAGCGAGAGGTACCTCTTTTTTATAGAATAGGAGGAAAAACGTGCCTTTACTACCAACACCCAAGAACATCCACACAATTACTATGCTGGTGCGTTGTCATCTGAAACTCACAAACTAACACGAAACTCGACAGTCACATTGCAGTATTGTATGAACGAGAGGTAACTCTTTTTCATAGAATAGGGGGAGAAACGAGCCTTTTCACGTCTACCAACGCCCAAGAACATCCACACAATTACTATGCTGATGCGTTCAAATTAAGTCCATAAACATGCTGATTGGGCGATTAAACAAAACTTTACCAACGTTCAGAAAGGGAAAGTATGATTGATGCGCGCCGTGCATTACTGATTTATTATACCGCATCAGTCAAATGTTGGCTCATTTGTTTTTTCTGTAATTCGAGTCGTAAACGACCGCTAATCGTGTGTGTGGGCTTTGATGTGTTCATTAAAGTGGTGTTGCAAAAGACTAATCTTGACCGTGCCGTGTGGCGGAGCGTTACAACTGATACTGTACGTTTCTGAAATTGTACAATATTATCATCAGATATCTATTGTGCTAAAAGAGCTAGTACTCGTTTGTAAGGCCTAGTGCCATGCTGTAGATTACTGCAGCAACAACCATTAGGTTAGCATGCAGTATTGCAGCCGAATTGGTCCGGAATGACCAGGGAGGTTCTAGGAAGACGTAGTCGCATGGTGCTTAGGAGGAGGCAGTGCCATGCATAGTGCATGACACTACATCCTTCTATGTGACGTCACTGGACTGGCACGACCAGGGTGGTATCTCTCCATGACAAGAAAACGCCGTAAAGTGACAGCTTCAGTGTCGCATTTCATGCGGTACGAGAGTAACCGGTGGCCCATTGGGGCGAAAGGAGGGCAACGCATCAGAATAGTAATTATGTGGATGTTCACGGCCGTCGGTAGTCGTAAAGAGGCTTCGATTTTTACGACTACCGACTCTTTACAATCAAAAAAAAATTGCGCCCTGTTCAATAAAAAATTGCGCCCTGTTCAATAAAAAAAAACCGAGATGATAGGCGGGGAACATAAGATTTCCTGTTGCAATCTCCGAAGTTTCTGCTGCTAGTATCAAGCCGAACAAATCCTCGGAACACTCTCCATTGAAAGTACTTCCTACCAGACCCTAAACGGTGTACTAATTAAAAGCATTACTACACTGATTAAACTCTTTGTGTGATATGTTGATTCATTGACTTTTTTTATTATTTACATGTGTAATCTTAATGATTTAAAGCTTTTTTTTTTTGTTGACGCGGGGAAAAGCATTTAAGCGCCATCACTGGCTCTGGATTGGGTCCAGTGGTGTGTGGGACTCGCGGCATATTATAGTATATAATATCGAATACCCACAAAAACCACCCTGAGTGCCATCAGTACCACCCTTGGGGTGGTGCCCCGGAACAACAAATCATCAGGGTACTTCGACGGCTAGTCAGCCCACTAAGGGACCACCTCCCTCTCCAGATATGGGGTTGCCACGCACTACAGGACACCCCACCGACTTTGGGACAGTGCAATGGGATGAGGTTCCCATCCTTGATCTTCTTATAAGAGGGATATCGAGAGCGATTCCTCCTCCTGATCTTTAGCCCCCTTTTCTTATAAGAGGGGTGCAAAGATCCCCCTCGATTCAATTAGCTTCGCCTGGGTACACCCCGGGCTACTAAGCCCCACCGCCACGACAAGGCTTGAACCATGGTGGGGCAATGATTTAAAGCCAAAAGTATATAAATTTATCGAATCGATCGAAAATTCGGTAGAATTTTTAAAACATCCCGTTGCAACTCGTTTCGATCTGTTTGCGTGATATTTACTTAAACTTTTAAAATTTTAACTTCATACTTTGTTTTCTTAAATCAAAAATATGAAAATTGATCGAATCACACCGAATTTTATTTGTATTCCATGTTACGTAGGAGATTTCCATCGTCACGTTGCAGCTATAATCGAACTATTCATGTGATGTTTACGTATTATTATATTCTCCCTAAGATCCAGGACCAGTTGTATCAACGTGTGTAGTCATCAACGCAGTCTCAGCAATTTGAATTTGTCAATTTTTCAAATGTAAAAGTATGATAATTTGATCGAATCATTCCAAATATTTTGTGTGATATGTGTATATATATCACACAAAATATATACATCCATAAGTTCCGTTTGTTTTCGCTCCACATTGTAGCTGTGATCGAATTCTTTGCGTAACATTTACATATACTTGTCCTAACATCGACCAGGCCTTTGATTTAGTTTATTATTCATCGGTGCAGTGTCAGTGATTTAAAGTAGACAAGTGGTCTGGTGTACACCGCGTGATATCCGCGCCCCGCGGCGCTACACCAGACTCAGCACTCTTGCGCCTAGGACTGACAACGATACGCCATTTTAAATGATAATTAGTCTATACAACAATCAACGTTCGTTAACTTTTTTGGAAATAACTCTAGTTTAGGTTGAGTATTATGTCAGGTCCTTAACAACCCCCACTACGGTACAAGCCTTGTCGTGGCGGTGGGGCTTAGTAGGCTGGGGTGATTCCAGACACCATGGGCGAAGCCAATTGAACTGAGGAGACGGATACAAAAGAGAAAGGAGGCGGCGCATTTGCGCAAGGTGCGAGGATGGGAACTTCGTCAAATTGCACTGTCCCAAAGTTGGTGGGGTTGTCCTGTGGTGCGGGGACAGTCCCATGTGTGGAGGTGGCGTCGGTCCTTTATGAGGCTGACTAGTCGTCGAGGTGCCCTGATGATTTATTGTTCCGGGGCACCTCACCATAGGCTGCTCTGATGGCACTCGTAGTGGTCTTCGTGGGTATTCGGCACTATCATGTGCCGCGAGCCCCACACACCACTGGACCCCACGCCGGGCCGCTGAGGGTGCATTTCCCCGCGTAGAAAAAGGTCCTTAAGGACCACGGTATCAATTTAAATTTGTATAATTTAATCATTTTAACAAAATCGAGTACATTCCTCTCAAACTAGGCAACATTTTATTTTATTAGGAACGTTACATTTAATCCTTTCGCTGTTGATGAATGTACACTCCACTTACAAGTGTAACACAGTCAGGTCCAGCCTGCATCCATAACATTTATTTATTTCCGATTACTAATCAAGTGAATGTGCGTTACATTCATATGATGCGAAGACTGGTGATGACCGCCTGATCTCTGCTCATTGGCCCTTTATAGAGTTAAAATAATAATAAAAAATATATATGGCCTTATCACACCACGTTAGCCCAGTCCTGTGGTAAGTACCGTAAATACTTTCATATACATTATTATGCCGGTTGTTTATATGTGTATTATATGTATTTATGTAATAAAAATCTTAAATTTATAAATTTCCTTAAATCTATAAGAATATTAAATATATTCCCGTTGTTTAGTACCTGTTACACAGGTACTAACGATACTTACCACAGGGCTAATTCCGAGCTATGCTACCACCGCGCCTCCCGGTCGTCAAATTATATGGGATAGCAATAATACCTTAAGTAACGTTTAGTGTCATTTTAAAAAGGTTACGAACGAGAATTTCGCAATGAGCCTGGATTAGATCCTAGTATCGAGTGTCCATCGTAGGAAATTATTTCATCATTTAATTAAGCGACTGCTGGACATAAGCAATTTTCGATGAACACGGAGATGTAAATGTCAGACTACATGGATTCGACCGTGTGTTTCTAGCCTAACCAAACGTTTTTCACACTTGTTTTTTTTATAATATAAGAGGGCAAGCGATCGGGTCGACGCCTTTTGACCAATAATACCTGTAAACATCCGCATAGAGGTTATGCAGACGTAGCCTCCCTTGTCCCTTCCCAATGAGTCAGGAGAAACAAATACGCCGCACTAAATGCGAAATAATACCCATCACTATGCAAAGGTATCATGTGATTGAATGGTACACCCCCTGATCGTGGCAGCCAGCCTTACTGAACACAACCCAAACACTGCGTTAACGTCACAACGGACCTCTTCATTTTTTTTGTAGTATAGGGGGGGGGGGACAAACGAGAAATCATAGCCTTTGTACGACTACCAACAGCCATGGGCTTCCACATTATAGTCACACGGATGCATTGCACTCCCTTCCTCCTTTCCATCGGCCACACGAGAACCGCACGAAACGCAAAAATATTGCTGTCACTTTACGGCGGTGTCACGTCTATAAAATAGCTTTCCTATTCGCACCGCCATCAATGATCATACGTGGTTACAAAACACAACCTTCACTACTAGGCACTTGCTCATAATTGCCACGCTGAGATTATTATTCAACAGCATGAAAGATTAGCGTGCGCATAAAGCACTTGCATGCACTTGTTAGGTGTCGCAAGAGGTCGCAACAGAAAATGTAGTGCCTCTGCTGCAATGCAACCGGCAGTGCACTTTCATTGATCGGGGAGGACATCCACTCACATGATAGCGTCTCAAAAGTGATGAGGATCGAATTTTGTATGTCTTGTGAGTAGCCGGTGGCCCATTGAGGGATGAAATAACTTAAGCGTGCATGTAAATGGACATCAATAGTCACGGAAAGACTCCGATTGCTCGTTTTCTAACAGTATGTGGGGGCAACCGGAGTTCTTTGACAAGTACCGGCACTTATATACATCCACAACATTAAATCATGCTGATGTGTTGTCCTCTTGGGCAACCACCGGCTACTCCCAAACCGCACGGAACTGTGACGCTACACCGCAGCGGTCTCATTACCCAGTGTCATGTGAGCGAAGTGTACCTTTCGGTACTGCCGGCACAATTCGGCTGCAATGCAACGTGGCCCTGTCACTAACACTACTCGTCTGTCCCTCTATGTAAAACCGTATTTCCATATTCACGTGAGCACCTTTCGTCACCTTTCTCGGAAAATAACAGTTTTGTTAAAGACCTGTAATTGTATCAAATTGGTGGCAATCGAGAATCGACCCACCACAGCGATCTTTTAAAATCGTCCGAAAATCGATTTTGAGGCTCATTTAAAATTTCATACCTACAAGTATTATAATTATCGGCATAATGCGAGTGAGTTTTCGCCACACGGGAATGTGTAACCTTTCTCAGTCCCCAATTTTGGTTGTTATTATGTGTATTATCGAATACACGGAAAATGTTTACCTACACCCCTATTACCGGGAAGCAACAAGATTATTTTTACTAGTGACACACCCTGGCTTCGCTCGTGAATAACAGTAGCCTTATAACCTTATAGCCATAGGCTTGCCAGCTATGACACCATGGGCCTCAGTACGTTGGCTAGTCGTGGGTGTTACATCTACTGGACTTATGAGTTGTGGACGTACTGGCACACCTCTGCCTACCTCTTCGGGGATAACAGGCGTGAAGGTACTTTTTTTATAACATCAACAAATTGTACATTAAGACCTTCATCTAATTAGGCAGTTAATCTATCCATGGGTGAAAACTGCAAGAGTACAGTAGATTTTGCGAAAATTGATCACATATAGGCAGCGTTTTGGGGACTTTGTTTTTCTCCCGACAATGCAAGGCCCTTCGTTAGAGAGTCGGGGCGACCCGGTCCCCTCTGCCTAGAAAATAATAGTTTTTTAGCTTATATTAGATCGGGATGCATCCTCCCCATGTGCAGGAAAGAAGGGGGGGAGGGGGTCTTCCACGATAAATGGACTAATCAAAACAAATATTTTTTTTTGGTTTGCACTTGACTACTAGTAAGATAAGCGAGTTCAAACTTTTTGTTATTAGATTTACTGTCGCTTTTGTCGTAGGTGTGCGCGCCTATTGTAAAAACTCGCTCTAATACCCTCTCTTGAACGCACTAAAAGAAGTATAGGCACCTTCAAAAGTCTCTGAATTTCAATACTGATTTTAACTACGTGATTCTAAGTAGACCATCAATCTTTTGGCCAACAACCGTAACTGTCTTTTCATACCTCGTTTAATAGTAAATCGCGAGTTCGATATTTTTAATGAGCGACCCGACCCCCAACAATAGGTCTAATCAACGGAATTCTCGAATCACTACCGTTAGTGCATCACTATAATTCGTATTCGATATAATCACGGCTCGATTGAGAATCGATGATCGACATAGTGACGCCCTGTCCTGGCGGTCACAAAAGAAATGAAAGTGACCGTTAGCTTTTTTGGTGTGGCGTTTCTAGTTAAATGAGCGAAATTCAGATTACCCTGCGCTTTCTCCCATGTTTGATTTCACTATTAAGATTGCGTTAAACTTAGTATATGGGGGAAAACTAAATCAGGTAGCTGGCATGAAGACGTGTTGCTGTTCTTAAGGTGACACACGAACTCGAAACCTTTTGACGACTGCACACACCTATTCAAATCTGCGCGGTTATTGGTCTTTGGAAGCTCACGCAAGGGTAGAAGTAAAAAACATTCAGAAATTCATATAATAAGAGATGATAGGTTCATAATGCATTGCAGCCTGATTGGGCCGGAGCGACTGGTATCCCCTTACTTATGACGCCGCCGCAAAGTGACAGCAATGCTGTCACGTTTGTTGCAATTAGTAAGTTTTCAGTGGCCTACTGGAGTGAGGGAGTACTCACCTACTAACATGAAAATTATGCAGATACGGGCATAGGTTATAAAAGGGTTTTAACTTCGCGTTCGCCCCATTAAACTTAAAAAAAGGTACACCACTTCCAGCTCTTTTTTACAATATAGGGGGTAAACGAGAAAACGTAGCCATTTTACGTCTACCGACGCCCATAAATCACAGCATAATTACTATAGCGATGCGTTGCCCACCTTTTCACGCCCCCCAATGGGCCACCGGCTACACATAAACCGCACGAAACGAGACACCGAAGATGTCACTTTACGCCGGTGCCATGCGTGAGGTACCTCCATGGTCGTGCCGGCCCAAGTTCACTGTAGTGCAGCATGGCACTACGTCTTACAAAATTCATAGCATTATGTAGGTATAATCAAACAGACACTAAAACGTTCCCCGACACTAACATATTAGTAAGTACTTAACCTGCTTCTAACCAACTTGTGTTTAGCAATTTAACTACAGCGCATGCTAATACTGAGATGTACATCTGCAATTATTGCTAATATTAGCTTAAAGAGCACGCAATAAAAAACCTTTAAACTTAACGTCAGCAATTAATGTAATTGATAATGACTGCCTATTAAAGTTATAAAGGTTTATTGTATATACCTCTCCGATGCACGGGGCTGTACCACCGCCAACTTCCTAACTCCGGACAGTTATTAGAATTTGAAAAGGCCTAACAGCACTTTTTGTATGGTGCTACCCGGGATTCAAACCCGGTGTCACGTCTGTGGCTGAATATGCTCACCACTAGGTTACGAGGCAGTTAAGTTTTCTTTATACTTAGTAATTTTCAAACAATTTTATCGAGGCTGTGGAATATACAGCCTCGATAAAATGATCACGAGTCGTTTCTCTCGATGTCCTGGTCACACGCTCAGAAGATCAGACGGCAGGCCAGTAAGTAAGTTCTGGAGTGGAGGCCGCGCTTAGGAAACTAAGTGTTTGTCGACCGTTCACCAGGTGGGAAGGCGATCTCCGTGCAGTAGCTGGACCGGGATGGATGTGAGTAGCAAGTGATCGGCCGTCTTGGCGTTCATTGAAAGAGGCGGATGTCCAGCAGTGGACCGATAAGGGTTGTTAATGATGAGTCCTATCTTGACGGTTGCCCAGGTCATATGAGGTAGCAAAGAAAACATTTCCTACCGACACGCAGACCTCTTCACTTGCAGCACCACGCCGCTTCATCGTAACATATAAAATTCCATGTTGAAGACCCAACGCATAAGGGAAAATAAAGGAGTCAGGTTTATCTTCACTCCTTTATTTTCCCACGCGCGTTGAGTTTCAAAAAATCTTTCTTACTCCTTACTTTTATCATTAAATAAAATACAACAGTTTCGGATGTGCGTTGCCAATCATTAAGTATTAATTTATAACTTCAGTAATTTTGGGTATGTGATTATAGGTCGTGATTATAGGTAGTCAGCGATAGTAGGTATATAAAGAAGATAATACCTATCTGAAAAGTTGGCACTGGTTATTCTAGATAAGAAAAACCCTACCTAAAAATATTTTCAATATGCCCGGTAAGACTATGGAAATACCTCTCGCTCACATGACACCGACGTACAGTCACAGGATTGGTGTCGCGTTTTGTGCGATATATGAGTAGCCCATGACACAATTACACTCCTATACTATAAAAAGGGTGCATAGAAATCTACGTAAGCAGATAAATTCATATACTCAAAAAACTCTACCCTCCTTCTGACACAGGCAGGTAAAAATACAACATCAAAATCATTACAACACACAAGCCGAAATATCAAGTTAATATTTCCAGTAATTTACGAGGACGTTAGCGATAATAGTCTCATTAGTCAATATCATAAAAACATATTTACTGGAGCCCTAAACTGATTTACCAAGTTGGCCAACACTAGGACCACTCACAATATTATAAATGTCGTTGTGATTCAGACGTTTTTACTGTCTGTTTGTCAATCACAGTGCACTCCATTAACCCCTGGGCTACCGGCTAATAACGCACATACCACGCACGCTGAGCTATTTGGAAATGCGTGCGTTATGAGAATTGAGGTGTTCTAAATATGATTCATGGTAGTGGTCGTTGGTTTAGTGAGTGGATTATGTCGCAGTTAAACCCTGACATGCGACGTATATACTAATGATGGGCAGGTTGTAGGTAAGCCAGGTGTGCTGTATTGCTTTTTTAACAGGACCCGATTAGCCCCAAGACTTCTGGCTAGTACCGCATAATATTGGGAAGTGGTAGTCCCATGTTGCATAGGAGGAGGTGACGCCATGCCTAGTGCACGGCACTACATCCACCTATGCTTCGGACTTGGGCCGGCACGACCGGTGAGATACCTCTCGCTCGCATAATACCGCAGTAAAGTTGCATGTTCAGTATCGCGTTTTGTGTGGTTTGTGAGTAGCCGGTGGCCCACTGAGGGGGGGGGGAGCGATTCCCGGGCCCGTATTCATAAAAAAAGCTCGTTTGCCTTCTATTCTGTATATGTATATAATGTATATATATAATGGCCATACTGTATTGCAGGTACGTTTTGCTAGAGCAGTACATGTAAACGAAAAATCGCCAGATATTGGTAAAAAAGCAGTTGTGCCACAAGTCCTTAAAGCAGTTAGCACAGAGCTAGGCTAACGTAGTTTGATAAACCCATTACTAACTTTTTACACTATTATTTATTTCTCACTTATAAAAGAATTCCGTTATATCGTCGTCAGTTAGTGTTCGCTTGCTTGGTTCCTTTTGTTGTGTGTGATGGCCCATCGTGGGTAAAACGTTATATGTGCGGATGTTTCAAGGCGTAGGTAGCTCTAGGCTTTCACTGTACGTTTATCGCCTCACATTATTCGCTCCGATTCGCGTTCGCACTCGCGGCGGTGTGGCCAAAGCGTTCAAATGTATGATCGGGCACGTCCGATATTATAATGACTTATAATATGCTTACGCGCCTTGAATAATTTATTGTGCCCAAAGTGAATTCGAAATTCACCGGGGCCCCATGTAATTTGAGCACTAAATATCAGTGCGTTTTCCAAACAAAATTGTGTGACTTTTTGCACTTTTTGACATGCATTTTGAACTCATTATTGTGAGAGACACGTGATCGATTTTTTATTTTTTAAGGGGATGAGACTTTGTTCGCCAGCTAGTTCGTTGTGACCAAATTCTTAGAGTCGATTCGGTTATGAGATAAAAGAACTTCCAGGAAAGCAATCGCTTGCCGTTAGCTTTTTCAGTTGTGAGCAACAAGCGAGTGGACGAGCCGACGCCCGTGACGATCCCAAAAATAATCAATATAGAGTACACCCAAAAACAACCCGGTATATCTGCGGTAAAAGAGAGGGATCTGTCCTCGTATCGTCTGCCTAAACCAGAAGACACAAAAGTGTTCGTCAGTCCTATGAACTGTAGGGGCGGGTGCGATACCGTCGCCAATCAGTAGTAGGTCCTTTCGAAAAAAAAGAAGCGACCAATCAAAGGACCGCTTCACCCCGACAACAAGTTCGCGCACACCTCGCTCAGCAGGGGCGTCTTCCAGGATAGCTGGTCACTGTCTCGTTCACCATCCTTATAGCCCTGACACACACGGCTACGACCTACGACGGATATGCGTTTGCATAGGTTCTGTGGGGATGTCTATGGATGTGGAAAGTCACTAAATCGCTCGATTGCCCCCGTGTACTATAAAAAGCCTCGTTTCACTACTTTACCGAAATGCGGACGTGAAATTTATTAAGCAATTGAAAGACAATTATGAGGTCTATAATTTGTATGACCTTTCGATCCACCCTGCGCTGCATTCGAGCATCATTTTTAGCATTTAACGACATGTAACTATAGCAAGGTATTTCAACAACGCAAAGTATTTATAAGCTGCGTCCGTGACTTCATTCATTCCAGAACTAATTTGTTCCCTGTTAATAACAAACGAATAAACATAAGAAGATAAATTCAGCGTAAAAGGTGACAGGTACCACTCCGGTTGTGGCGGCTCAGTTTGACTGCAGTGCCGTATCGCACTATGTCACTTTGCGAGGGGGATGCTCTTTGTACCCCTCTTACAAGACGAGGGGCTAAAGAGTGAGTGGAAGATCGATCTTTATAATGTGCCGCGAGCCCCACATACCACTGGACCCCGCCCAGGGAAGGAAGCGACCGCCAGTGAAGGCGCGTAAATGTGTTTCCCCGCGACCACAAAAAAAAATGTAGCTGTAGTAGGACATAGCTGAAGTATTTTTTGTTTTATTGGCCTGTAAGTCAACTTACATTCGGTTAACCAGATCTACCAACGTTCTCACTAAATGCCCTACGTAGGGTCCGATGTTTGGTACCCGCTCAGTACACGACAAATATCCATCACTCTATTATCACACAGGGACTACATTGTAATGGCACGACATTTTAAAAACTTTTCAATATTAATCTTATGTTAAGCATCGCAATTGAAATTTTTTATTAAATCCTATTAATGATATAACGACGATCTCCGTGCAGTAGCCGGTCCGGGATGGATGCAAGTAGCAGAAGATCGGTCGTCTTGGCGTTCATTGAGTGAGGCCTATGTCCAGCATTGGACCGATAAGGGCTGATAATGATGATTATGAATATTATAAACGGGAAAGTTTGTAAGAGTGGATAGATATTTGTTACAATTTCGAGTAAAAACTACTGAATAGATCTTAATGGAACTTCACAATAATATAGCTTATATATATATCATATTAACACATTTGTTGTAGAAAAAATAGCTATTGGGCGTGGTTTTGTATGTAGTTCACGCGGACCACGCCACACGTAAGAGCTAGTTCCAAATTAATACTTTGGTTGTAAAAATAACATTCGCGTTAACATAAGAAATTAATTTGTAGCCTTTAAAAAATCTGTTACGACACAACAGATGAAATCTCCATTAATTAATTATCATTCCGTGTCATATCTATAATGAAATGATCTAGAGCAGTGAATGGTTCCGTATAATAAATAATCGTGGTTTTAATTAGAAATACAGAAACGGTGTTTGTGGGAAAGTCGTGGGCGACATATTAATTATAACATTTGCATAATATCTTTATACTTTTTGTGTTCATAAACCTTCTGCACTTAACACGGCTGAGGTTTAGTGGAATTTTGTAATAGGTAGGCCCGAAGAGATTCGTGTAACAGTCATATAAATACTTACATAATAGCAAAGTCGATTTGAATACACGTCGTGATAACAAATAAAAAATGATCCGACTGCTTGTTGCACCCATATAAAAAAGAAGAAAGTTAAATGATACAATATATATTTTCAGCAAGAGGTAGTGTCGTGCTGCATTGCAGCCGGTTCAGGTCAGCACGGCGAGAGACTTCTCGCTAGCACGATATCGCCATAAAGTGACGCCCATGCTGACGCTTACAGTGAGTGACTTTCCGGTTTCTATTTGAAGGAGGGTGGTGTGTATTCTTAACAATTATGTGGCTGTCTATTGGGTTTCGCTAGTTAAATAAAAGAAATCTAACTATAGAATGGCAAGTACATTAGTATCGCTTGCGAGTAGTGAAGGAATCGGCACATCTTAGCGCTTATTAACATGGCCTTCTTAGCAGTGTATAGATTATGATGACGATGGTGTCAAAAAATCATACAATGTGTCGGTCTTCAAATCATACAATGTGTCGGTCTTCAAATCATACAATGTGTCGGTCTTCAAATCATACAATGTGTCGGTCTTCAAATCATACAATGTTCAAATTGTTCAAAATGTTTCAAATTCCGTCCCTTAAACAATTAGAATAGAGTCATGTTATCAGACCAAGGTAATTTAAAGGGTAGAATTCTTGATATCGTTTGTTTGTTGTAGGTGTGATTTTGGTGGAATATGAACCCGCTACCAACCAAATACTTTCATCACCACACCATCGATCATGGCAAACTGTGACGATATTACAAACAGTTTAAAATAAATTATCTGTCCCAGCGGTTAAATATCTCCAACGCTGCGGTGATTTAAGATAACATTATTTAGTAATAAATTACAACTCCTACTCAGAATTAGCCAGCTCATTTAAAAAGTAATTTGTATCACGGCATAATTATGTTAAACATTTGATCGGAATTCATTGGGGTTTAGTGAATTTGGGGTACCGTGAATCACGCAAAAAAACGTCCATAATAACATGAAATGTGTCAACAGCACCTTCTGTCTTGGTGCATACAATTTTTCACCTGTATCTCCAAAAAATATTGATGATCGGATTTATACTTGATATAGAAAAGGCCGCTTGGTTACCTGATATAAAAAAAAAATATTTTTTAGGATCACTCATGATGCGGACGAAACCACAGGATATACAGAGCATTGCTTTTCTTATGCATCCTTACTTCAAACTAATAAATATGTCGAAACTTTTATGCGGTACTGGGATAAAAATATTTGAAAGAAGTTAAAGAACCATATTACAAAAGTTTATAGTTTTTTATTTATGATAAAAGTTACAACACAGTTTATTTCATTCCTATTTATAATAAGATAATAATATCATCATTAAACATTAGTTTTAAAAGTGTAAATATCCTAACCTTAATATTAATGCAAAAGTATGTATGTGGTTGTTATTCCTTTACGTTATCATTAAACCGGCTAAGGCTCTTGACTGATTTTGGCTGAAATTTGGTATACAACAATAACAAGAACCGCTTTACATCAGTTCCTAATCGGGTAGGTAGGAAGAAACATTCCAAACTTTACACTTTGAAACCAAGAGCAAAAATATTTTTATTCCAAAAATATTATTTTTTCCCCTTAGATCCCGGGAGAAATCGCAAGGCATAAATACTTTAGAGATAAATTAAAATTGAATAAACAAAACTCTTCATATGAAAACGGAACCCATTATTATCCATACGTCTCACGCTTGGCATTTTTAATAGCAATAAATTGTGTTAAATATACAGACAGAATGGTGAATATTGGGGCCGGCGATACGGATTATTATAACTGATAACACTTATCAAAATGCACCACTACCGATCTAATTCGTAGCGGGATCTTAGCGGTGGTATCACCATTTATACGTTGTACTAGTTATACCCCGCGGTTCACACGCGTAATATTTATATAAAGGGAACCATCCCGTTTTTCTGGATGATGAGCCATTTTTATAAGTAGTTGAGTTTCCGAGTTGGGCCAACACGACCGGGCAAGTGTATCTCGCCCACATGTGACATACATAAAGTGACAAATAGCTGTTGTGTTTCAGGTGGTTTGTGAGTGCTCGGTTGTGAGCCGGCGGCTCATTGGGGGGATCGGGTGAAGGAGGATAATGCATTTGTATATGCGGGGCTAATTATGGGCGTTGGTAGTTACCAAATAGCTCCAAGTACTCTTTTGTCTAAATCGGGCCACAAAGTGCATAGTAAACATAGCTAGCATTTGAAGCCAGTATTGTATGTCCTAGAGATTTCCTGAACGTATAATACAAGCTTTGACTTTTTGAAGGACTTTTTTGACAATTCGAATATGACCTTTATGAGCCAGTATTAAATATTAAAACCGCCTACATCTTGTGCCTAAAGTACCCGCAACTTGATTTGTTTGCAATGATCATTGTGGACATTAAAGGGGGAGCCCCTGAGCCATTGACGTGTCGATCTACATTTTTAAAGTAACATAGGAGAGTTAAACGGTATAGTAGCGGTTGATATACCGCATTTTTGACATAGACATCATGCTGATATATTGGTATATGTTAATTTATTTGCTGCTAAATAGTTTGTTTTATATTTAAATGCATTTATATTGACTAGTGTTTTATTATAAACAAGTTGTGCCTCGCGGTTTTACCTATATAAAATCCATTCTAAAGGAACAATTTTTTTTCTGGGATAATCATTTTTTTTATATGATATATGCAAACGAGCAGATGGTAGGATAACTACCGCCGCCCATAGCCACCCGCGGAATCCGAAGATTGATTGCCGGCCTTTGATATAGGAGTAGGCCCTTTTAAATTTTCATCTACCTTTCAACACTTTCCATCCATCCTAAAAGAACAAAACATTTCTTCGGGATAAATCTTTTTTATATGATTACGAGCAAACGAGCTGGGGTAGGCTTTTTTAAATCTTCATCCACCTATTCAAGGAGTGCACCCCTTAGGAGTTGAATTTTAAAAGGTACCTTCTTAATGATCACTTACACAATGAGAGGAAGCCCTGAAATTAGGTTTTCTTTTGTATTTAGGTTTGACCTGTAGGCCTTCAATAGAACACGCACACCATCGGAACACTTACACGGCTGGAAACATTGAATGGGATTTTTCTATTGGCTGTTGCTGTTTATCGTGAACAAATGATGGATTCATTGTTGAATGATGCTGATTAACTTCAGCAGTATTGCTGAAATAAAATATATATATATATATATATATATATATATATATATACCGCACGAAACGCGACAGCAATGCTGTGCGGCGGTATCAAGTCAGTGAGACGAACTTCCCCGTTCGTGCCGGCCCAATTGCGTTGCATAGGAGGATGTAGTGTCATACACCATCTCCTCCTATGCAGCATGAATTCGAATCTAGCGGTCTGATTTTATCTATGATCTTGTGTGATTATAATTCACTGAAAGTGTTCCCTTCAATCGACAGAGGGTTCCGGATTTGTTTCTATCTTAAATATGGTGGCAAACGATTTCATTTCTATCACTCCACCTTGCCTACACGTCTGCATACTGCATAGCTATTGTGCTGGTGTCTATGGTCGTATGACTTATTCTTATTTTAAAAAGTGTTAGCTGTACAGTACCTTGCAGCCCTCGCAGGTGAACGCGCCGAAGTGGAAACCCGCCGCTGGTTCGCCGCAAACTTTACATTGCTGGTTCATCTAGAAGAAATATTGTGTTTGTAATGCACGTCTCACTTGTACATACGTTAAATAGGTACATTAAATGAAAAATGTTGGTCGCATACAGCTCACGCAATAACATTGTCGTCCTAGCCCAATTTCGGCCACGGCAGCCATCCCCATAGAGGCCAGCCAACTGGTGCAGCACACAGTATAGTGCACAAGTATAGTGCACAAGTATAGTGCACAAGTATAGTGCACAAGTATAGTGCACAAGTATGTGCGCGGCTCAAGTGCACTCCCTGTTAGATCAGTCTCCTATTCCAAAGGGACGGCAAACCAACACGACCGGAGTACCGACAGCTTAACATGCTCTACGAGGCGTAGGACACCGCCAACTTCCTGATTCCGGACTGTTACAGTTGGGGGAGTAAGATAGTGAGTTCAGAAAAGCACCGATTTCTACAAATTAATCGACTACATGAAGTAGCAAACTAGAAACTAAAGCCAGGTGATCTCGGAGTCATAGGGGGAAAATAAGGTCATAGTTATGAACAAATCTGTTGCGTGTTGTGTCCAGTATATGGGCGAATGGTGACTGTTTGTATTTTATTCCGTAAGTAGCCTTAAAAAAGTTCCCTCGTCACATTCCTATGTTTAATGTTTTCAGGAGCTACCAAATGCCTGTACTAGTTGGTCTGCTTTAAAACCCTTTTGTATTAAGACTGTTTAATGCTTTCAGGTGCTACCAAAATGCTTGTATTAGTTGGTCTACTCTAAAGACTTTTTGTATGGTGACTGTTTAATGCTTTCTGCGGCTACCAAAATGCCTGTACTAGTTGGCCTACTCAAAAAAGTTTTAGTTTTGTGACTGTTTAATGATTTCAGAAGCTTCCGAAATGTGTCTACTATTTGGCCTACTCCAAAAAAAATAATTTTGTGACAGTTTAGTGCTTTAAGGAGCTTTCTAGCTGGTCTGCTATATAAACTTTTAGTTTTGTATCTGTTTAATGCTGTAAGTAACCGCGACAGTTTTCCACTCGTTTGCCTCCTTACGGACCCGTGCCGTTGAGGTTTCACAACGCTCAAATCGTGAACTCTTGTTATTGTAAATCAAGTCGAGTGGTCGAAATTATTGCTTCAGTTGACCAAACACCGGCTCGAGTGGTCATCCGCGGTGTTTACATGTCACGACATGTCCACGTGTCACAAGACTATTACTGTCACTTCAACATTAAATTGTGACTTCGTTAGGAAGCCGATTGATTGTAAATTGGTTGTACATTTGGATAACCGTGTTGATAAGTTCGTAGAGCTATTCCACGTATTCACTTACAAAAATAGGAAGAAGTAATATTAAACTGTAATAAAAAACCTGTGGGTACTTGTTGGGACGTAAATAACTGTTTGCCTGTGCGTCTGTTTATGTACGTTCTCGGTGCTTGAATTGATCTGTGAATACACTACCCGATGGAGTGGAAGAGCGGACTTTTTGCGCTCACTCGCTCGCTGGCTTCGCGCATTCTCATTCATTCTCGGAAAGTCACTATGACGTCATATTTTTTCGTGCATGCAGCTAGCGTTATCAATTTGCCAGCCGTCATCAAATCATCACGTCACATAAATGTATAAATGGCAATAAACACTATCTCTTATATGTCGGTTTTTGGTGTCGAAATAAAAGAATACGTAGTAAATACGCCAAAAGACCCTGTGATAAAAAAACGATTGCTGGGAAATATCATCATCGTCACTATTCCATCTCCCGCAGAACGCGTAAATCAAATAAAATGACTTGCATCGCGTGTGTACAATGTGTACTTTAGTTAATTCCCTCGTTCGGTTAAACGGAACAAGTTCATATATGAAAGAGTTAAATAACGATAATGACACGTTGGCGGGGTTACGGGGTGGCGTGACTGAGCTATACACGCCCATCGCGCGGACACGCTTGCTTTTTATTTCACCTAACACTATTATATAATTTTGATGTCACTTTTTCGAGATTGAGAAGATTCAGTGGGCGCTGGCTGTGAGGACAGCGGCAAAGGCTCAACGCACTACGCACCGGGAGCCGTGGAGGTGATCCACTTTTGTGTTCTTTATAGAATAGCAGCCCAAGCCTTTTTACGACAACCGACCCCCATGAAGATCCACATTCTATACCGATGCGTTGCCCTCCTTCGGCCTCTTCTCCAAATGGGCCATTGGCAACTCACGATCCGCACCTTAACAACATATAACGGGCGGCTTTTTGCAAATTACACCCAAAAGGGCATGTGAGAAGGGGCGAAAAACTTTTATATGAAAGTTCTACACCGGTGAAGTTAGATAACGCAGGCGAAGCCGCAAGGTGAAGCTAGTACCTACTTTTATAAAAAAACTGATATATAATTGTACTTTCTACAAACAAAGAGACGTTCGTTTCACTTATATAAAAACGTGTAGTTCGTTGCTCGTTCACGTTCGGGGAAAACATGACAGCTCGGAGGGCTTAACTCGCACCTTGTTTGTGAAACAACTACCGTTGAGCTTGCGTTGTGAGCTGCGACGTGCGTTGATAGGGTTGTGCCAACGCAACGAGCGAATAACGTACCTCACTAATGTTTTTAGTAACAATGCGAAAGTTGGGTGTTCGGCATGGCAATATCTCTTACTAAAACTTGTTTGGATGTGGTCTAGTATTTGATACTCACTCACGCCAAAATCACTACACGGATTTTGACAAAATTTGACAGTGTTGAGTTAAATTTCGTTTTAAAATAGCACATAAGGTACAGAAATAGAAAGAATATGGAGAAATCAAAGTTATGACCCCAATAATCTGTGCAGTGACGAGGTAAGCAAACTGCCATTTTGATGGCAGTTTGTTTACCTCGTCACTACAGAATTCTACCACGTGACATTCGAAAATTCAGTTAAAATAAGGCTCCAGAAAAAAACACAATTTCACAAAATAGAAGAAACTATCTGAAAACAATGACTGAAATCGAAGTAACACGAGTTTTGAATAAAGTTTATTTGATTTTCTAATTACGCACCAATGAACAGGTAATTAGTTCTAGAGATGCAGTTTATTTAAATTCTAATTAGTATACAATAGATTGGTAAATGGCCAAAAAGGCATTCTTCCACCCATGCCGATTGAAATGATTCGTATCTTAATTAATTGCCATATCGAATGAATTGCCGATGTATTATAACATCGCCGCGCGCATATTTGGTAGATAACAGTCTAATATGAGCGGCAGATAAACATTTTATCGCCGATAAATTAATGTTTAATAGATGTCACAGGTGGTCTTTCGGAAAAAGGCTGGGGATACAGGTGAAGATGATTATTAAAAAAAAAAAAAAACAATTTATATCTTCTCATCGTTATCACCATCATAATCATTAGCAGTAGCAGACAAAAAAATCTCCACTGTTGGACATAGGCCTCCCCCAGAGGGCTACGTCCAGCAGTGGAGACATGATAATATCTTCTTATGTATAAAACAAAGTCTCCAAAAGCTGTGTTCACTTTTGTTTTTCTAACAATCTCTGATCCACTGAACGGGTTTCGTTGCGGTTCTCACCATTGAATAGAGCGATTCCTGGGAATAGGCCCTGTTATTATCGGGGAAAGCCGCGGCGGATCTATATATAATTTTGATACAAATCTACTGTTTCATTGGGCAGACATTTAAAATATCAGATGTTTAATTTTACCAAATATTCGTTGGAGTCTATTAGTGAATCCCTTCACCCAAAAACTGTAATTCCTGGTGCACATGGAACAGCAGCACAATATATCAGCAGGCAGAACACGTCCACTGCTGGACAAAGGCCTCCATCAGAGAGTGCCGCAAGAGCCAATCAATTACAGCTACAAGCAGCGGCTCCCAGCAGATTTGACCAGATCGATGACCTCATCGGGTGTTTTTCGGTGGGAGTCCACTTTATAACCATTATTTCTCAGCGTCTGTCAGTTCTGCTCAGGAATATGGTCTGCCCATTTCCATTTCATCTTGGCAGCCTTCGCATTTACTGCCGTTCTCGTACGTATGTCCGAATTCCATATTATATCAGAGAATTTTAGATAATATCTTAGGAAGAGGTAGTGCCATGCAGCATTTTAGCAGAATTAGGCCGACACGTCCGAGGGGGTACCTCTCGCTCACAGAATATCGCCGTAAAGCGGCATCGTCATTGCCGCAATTAGTGCGGTTTGTGAGTAGCCGGTGGTCCATTTGGGCAACGCTTCGGCATAGTAATTATGTGGATGTTCATTGACGTCGGTAGTCGCGTAAAGGCTCTGATTTCTCGTTTGCCCCCCTATTATATATATTTAAAAAAATATCACGCAGAAATATAACAGACCATTCACGCCATAGCACGTCGAGTGACTCTTAGCTTATTGGAGAAGCAGACATGCCGTTCCTTGACATTCATACTCCAATCCGTTTTTATATCCTCATGAATAGAAGCACGCGGAGCAGACAAATATAACTAGACTAATACTAATACTAGACAATAGCATCCTTACAATTCTAATACTACTTTTATATTTTTTTTTATCAAAACCGCCATCTTGAATGATCGGTACACTCGGTCCTGCTATCAGATTAATTCCCGAGGGTTGCTCCTTAATTAGGTAATATGGATTGACGTGTTGAGCGAACGATATTATCACAACTCATATGATCGATGGTTTTATTTGCCAAAATACTTATCGTCTTAATGCATAATCCGACTTGTATTGCGTTGTTATCGGCGGACCAAGAACAAATCCACTTTGAGCGATGTTTGTGTAAAAGTAGCGGTAAGTTTACAATAATCATCATCTACTGAATTTTTTTTCTGTAAGTAGTTTATTTCAATGGGCTACTTAAAATTGCAATTTCTTGCAATATCAGTTCATGAAATTGAATCGGAATACAATTTGAAATATACTCAGACCGACCAAATTTACACAAAAAAAATCAAATAAATCGATCAAGGAAATTGAAGCTTTTACACGAGTTTACAAAAATATTAAAGTTGCTCCAACTTTATGCAGTTCCTCATTTAGATTTCAAGTATTCAATATTTCAAAATTATTGTCCATTAACAAAATGTTGCAAGATTATTTTGTTTACAGGTCTTTTTATAACCTTCCGTTCAAGTATGTATATCAATTATTTAATTGATAACATCATTTTTTTAATTTATCACTCTTTGATGTGTTAAGTTTACGCGAATGTTACTCATTACAATAAAACTACTTTTGCGGAGTCTATCGCGGTTTATTTATTTTTTTAACTAGATCGACATTTCAGAAGCTTTACAGCAACCATGGTGGCTGGTGGACTGAAATTATCACTCCTTACAAGTAATGTAAACTATATTACATACTATTTATACAAACTATATATATATATATATATATATATATTATAAAACATTGTGCATATACAAATATTTGCCACTGAACATTTTACATACACAAACATTTGCCACTGAACGTTTTACATGCACATACATTTGCCAGCGTGCAATTCTTTATTTAAAAGTTTAACGCCTGTGATGGACAGGCGTGTCTGCACATTTAAAGCGAGTGCATAAAAGGCGCTGCTAAACTTGGACAGGGCAATTCCCTTTGCGTACATCCACTGGATTTACAATCGACATCAAAAATGGCCAGGAAATTGTCTCACGTACAACTGATGGTGTCTTAAAGGTTATTCAAATGAAACTGGTCGCGCGGGAGAACGGATTTCTATTCGTAAAGGGTTAAACGTTTAGAAACGTGTGGAAATTATGAGAGTTTCTACGTTTGCGGACCGAATTAATGTTTTAATTGACCGTCGCCATCATACAATTCAATAACGAAAAAAAATTTTTTTTTTGAGTGGTCAAAATTTATACATTGCGTTAGTGCGCTAAACAATGTTTGTAAGTTATTGATATAAAATATATACAATTTTTAAAGAATAAGTTATGATGTTACCGGAAAATGTGCAAGTACGTTTCTGTTGGTAGATTGTAGAATATGGATTACACAAAATATAATTGATGCACATACAAATTTTAATACAAGAGCTGTACTTCTTAGTCATCATGAGTTTTCGATATGAGTAAATTGTATAGAAAATATTTTTTTTAATGATTTAAAAATACATCCTAACTACAATTGTGTTTAACACATACCAGTAACAAATAATGAGATATATGACAATCACATAACATATAAATTAAATATTCAAACTATCTCTCAAATCTTTTTTTTTAATTTTGACTACTACCGATGTCCAGAGATCGTATTTGATGTATTTAGATTATAAAGCATAAAGCACATGTACTGTAGAGCATACGTAGCATATGTATTATAGAGCATGCTCTATAATAAACGTCAGATCAAAAAGCATCAAAGTGTCCCGCAATATGATCCAATATGCTATTATTGTAAAAAGATATTTAGACATTTTGAAAAATGCCCGCTACCGCCAACATTCTCACCACCCACTCGACCCGGTTACGTCTCGAAGTCGATTAAGGAAACAAATAACGCTTGGGCGTGTTCGAGTTTTTTTTTACATTAAGATCAAAATGATGTTACAGTGAGAAAAATTTAACTCAATATAAGCGTGTTTAATGATGGCGAAATTTCGATAAAGAATTGCCTGCAATTTATATAACAGGCATACAGACGCCGGTAAATAAAGCACATCGAGATAAAGAGGGAGATAATCGGCGTGTGTCGGCTTTGTAAAGCTTTGTCTTTGTCGCACAGTGTAAAAAATTTGTAAGAGGTCGTGCCATACTTTATTGCAGCGAATTGGGCCGGGACCTCCGAAAACGCGCCTCCCGCACACATGGCGCCGCTGTAAAATGTAAGTTATGCTGTCGTGTTTCGTGCGATTGCAGGCCAAAAATAATGTCTACGGACGTCGGTAGTCGCCAAAAGATTTCCATTTCACGTTTGACCCCTATAATACCAGGGACGGACAAGGGATTGCATAGAGAATCTAAGGAGATTCTCTATGCAATCGGCATGCATCCCAGAGAGGGGAATTTGCCCTTCTTTTCACAATAAAGATATTTCTGTCTATCTGCCGTTAATTCTGTTCCTCGAAAAAGGTCTTAAATAAACCAGTAAAATAGTAACTGTTATACATATCGTCTTAATTAACAAAGAAACAATAATGAATGTTTGTTTAATAATGAATATATATATGTTTTTTTGGGCGCGCTAATCTCAGGAACTACTGGCTCGAGCTGAAAACTTATTTTTGTGTTGCACAGTCAATTTATCGAGGAAGGTTATATGCCATATACCATGGCGCTACGAGTAGCCGGAGCAGAGCGGGGGATGATACTATTTTTATATATAATATATACCTACATAATATAATGGAACAGTAAAAATCATTATTACTCATAGAATACGAAACAAAGTTCGTTTTAACTTTTGTCTGCCTTATAGTATGTACGTCTGTATGTATGTTTAATCTCTGGAACAACAGAACTGAACTGATTTTAATATTTCCGTTTTGATGCTATTATTCTTGGGTTTTCTATATAAGAATATCATTAGTATAACCCATAAAGGCATGCACGAACACGCTGTGCTCATTCTACAGGACTAGTTAGTCTAGGTTTAAATCAGTAGATATGTCCACAATGCGACTAGCGGTTGGAACTGGCTAATAATGATGACAAACTCGTAGTTGAACTGGTACAGGTATAAATCTATAAAGGTATGTTCACAATGCACTTTATAAGTGTGTCCAGCGCATTGCCATTCAAGTGCACAGGTGTAATTAGCATCAATAACATGGATAAAGCTGTAGTCCTTATTAGGATATGGTTTATTCTAAGACTCTTTCCTGCTGGCATTTGTCACTTAAGCATTGATTGATGGGAGTACACTCGCGCGCCATTTACTTTTATTGTCATGTGAGGTTTTATTGATTTATAATAGCGTCTGTGAACTTATTACACCACGTCAATATTATCCTTTTGTCACTGCTCCATGCTGACGGACTTGTCCCGTTCATGATAGTGTGATAGGGAGACAGACCCTCCTGCTTTCGCGCAGGTAGGAAGGATGCACCCCGATACCTATTCAAATTTAGCTAAAGTAACTATTATTATTTTGGCCGGTGGTACCGAGTACCCCCACCCTCCCCCCTGTCTGACGAGGGGGTCAGCTCACGCACGACATCTAAATTTGGCATTGCGTTATCGTGAGAGGCTGGAAGAGCAGGTTGATCTATAATGACCGTCCCCTCGTTCCACCATGGGCTGGCGATCTTCGTGGTCGACCTAACCGGTACGGCGCGCGGCGGTTCGACTTGAGCTCGATGGCTGATCGCGTAAGGTTCTACTGGTCTGGTCCTGTGGCAAGTATCGTAAGGACTACACGAGTCCTGACAGAGTGTCCAACGGCCCATTGGAGCGAACAATGACAATAGTGGTGATACTAGGAGTCGAAAATATCTTCGCTCATCCGAGTAACTCTAATGGCAAGTGCTATGCCATCGCCGCTAGTAGCGGTTACAAACCAAAAAAGTGGTATTCCGCCAACTAAGGGATATCAATGGATGTCGCTGATCACGAAAAGGCTCCCATTTCTCGTTTGCCCCTTACTATTACAAAGAAATCATAGACGAAACTTAAAAAAAAGTCGGTATGTTTATTTGTTTGACCAGCAAGGTAAGATTGAAATGACCACACAGGAAAATATGATGAAAAATATGTTAGAAAGAAATCCAATAATTGAAAACACTTCCCCGCTCAAACAATTTCCGCCCTTGTTGCACGGTGGTGTCCAACAGTTATTGCCCTTTCAACAGTTTATACAATACCGGAACTGTCACCATCATTATCAACACCAGCTGGACGAAGTCCACTGCCAGGAGGCCCCCACAGAGCGCCCACCAACACCGGCGTAGTACAGTTTAATTTATTATATCAAATGTTACAATGGCGAGTTACTCTATACGGGGCTATATATATATGACTTTTAAATGTATACTTAAAGAACAACGACACATAATAGTTTCACAGATATCGGGCGACTGCCGACGCGCAAAGACATCCGCATTTTTGTCACGCAGATGCGTTGCCCTTCTATCAACCGCCCCCCCCCCCCCTCCTATGTCCATATATCTTAGCCTACACTGTTTCAATAACATTTCGGTATGATATTCGAACGTGAGTCATTTTTTTAAATTGTATAGGGGGACGAACGAGAAATCGTAACCTTTCAACGACTACCGACGCACATGAACATCAGCGTAATTATTCTTATGCGTTGCCCTTCTTTTTACCTTCCCCTAATGGGCACCGGCTACTCACAAACCGCACGAAACGCAGCACCGCACGTGTAGAGGTACCTCCCAGGTCGTGCCAGCCCAATAACGTTGCGCGGGAGGATAAAGTGCCATGCACCATGCATGGCACTGCCTCCTCCTATGCAGCATAGCACTACTTCTTATATGATATATAATAAACCCGGACCGTTTTCGGGTTATCCGAGAAGAATACACAAAACACTGTGTAGCTCACTTTGTGACAGTGTTATGTGAGCTGAGACCTCCCCGGTCGTGCCGACCCAATTCCTCTGCCAAGGATAAATAACGCCACTTACTACGGGAAAAGAAAAAAATATAACATGAATATTGTCACAACTGTAGTACAATGCATTGCAGCAGATTTGAGCAGTGTAAATGATGACCAGGCTATGTGCTATGTGGCCTTTCGTGCGAATTGTGAGTCTGGCTACTCATGGTACAATAAAAAAACCTTCTGCATACAATTATAAGACAATTGTTTTCCACAAAAAGCGTTGTTTAAAAAGCATGAAAAGCGTGTTATGATTCATATTTGTGTGACGTCTTAAATGGCTTGTCAACCGGTCCATCAAAAAGTCTAAAATAATAGGGGCCAATCAGGCTGGCTGGCGGTTGTTAAAATACCTCCGCGAAAAAAAATTGTCACGCGTAATGGAAGTTTGCGGGAAATGGCGTGTTTATTGCACGAAAATTAATGATTGCTATCTATAATTGAAGTTCGTGAATTAAGTTATTATTTTTTAATTGAGAAATATGAATTTTAATGCATAGGAGCGTCTGATATATGTGCATCCATGTAGATGCGTATGGACACCATCATCATTAGCAGCCCTTATCAGTCCACTGGTGGATACTGGCCTTTTTTTATGCAACAGGGGAACAAACGAGCAGTCAGAACCGTTTTACGACTAGCAACACCCATGAACATCCACATAATTAATATGCCGATGCGTTGCCCCCTCCCTATGGGCCACCGACTAATCACAAACCACCGCACGAAACGCGACACTGAAAATGTCACTTTACGGCAAGATTTTTTCAATAAACGCCAAGACCTGCTGGTTTTACCCACCCCGGACGGTACCTGTAGACAGATCATCTCACTACCTGGTGATGGTACTCTGGTACTACTGGTCTACTGGTGGGTGGTACCTCCATTCTTGAACTGGGTGCAATATATTTACTGATTGGATAAAAAATATGAAAAGAACTATTATATTAATATATTGTCAGGGCCGACATGCAGCTGGGGTTTACTACTTAAGAACGAACATGACTATGAAGTGAAAGGTGCACAAGGGAAGTTGGGATATAAGCGCAGTAAAGCGATACGCTGTATCGTTCAATTGCCATTTGTCGGCTGTAAACCGATTTACCTTTGGTAATCTAAACTGATCCAGTAAACTAGTCAATACTTAACTCTCAACTGCCACGTAAATATTTTATATCAATTACACGCCTGCAACTGTTAAACTCTATTTGCTACTTAAACAGCTGATATATGACAGGAACATTAGTAGGTGAATTAATGAATGATCCTAAATCTTGCCTACATACGAGTAACATCTCATTAATTTGATCAATTTTGGCTCCGTCAAAAATGATGTTGACCTGACTTAAAAATTAATTTTAAATTGACATTCGGCTATAAAAAACACCAATTTATCTTCATCGATGTGAAAACTCGCGGGCAAAGTGAAAAAAGGGTTTGACGTTGATGTAAAATAACTTTAATTACGAGACACAATGGATATTGTATCATACTCTATCCGCTTAAAAGTCCGATCACGACAGCATTATTTCTAACATGTTATAGGAACAATATAATGGATTTCATTTTTATAGTAGTACATAGGTAGAGCACCTTTTGACCAACCGAGGCATTTAGACACCCGCATAAGTTAAGGAGACATTCCATCCGACCCTCCGATGGGTCACCGGCTATTCACAAATCGCAAGAAGCGCATCTTCGAATTGGCTATTTTACGGCGATCCCTCCCCACAGGGTTAATTCGGCTGCAATGCAGCATAACACTACCCTATGATTTGACATAAAATACCTTAAAAGTTAAACAGTGATCCACATATATATCACAAGCCAGGCTCTGAATCTAGGTTAATGCTATATCGATGGCGTGTACTCAAATTAATATCAGTCGGGCCACGGGGGAAAGTGGTGACAGCTGAAAATTACCGTGTCTTAAGACACAGGGCGATCAGAATGTAATTACATACCGTATTACAAGTGTTATCTCGGGCTGTTAGCATCGTGGCTTATAAGGTTTTTTTATTAACCCTCAACTAGGTTGGAATGTTCCAAAAACGGCCATCGAGAGTCCCAAGAAATTTCTTATATTTATTTAATTACATCTTAGTTATAAAATGTAGCAACAATGTAAATTATGTTCTTATATATGAACATGTGTATAATTATGCTTATTCTGAATACTTTTTAAAATATATTATATATCTATCACAATAAAAAAACTAAAATAATTATCATCTTTATCATTTAAAGTTCTCTTAACGCTCAGACCGCTAAAATTAATTACACCTTGTTTATTTAGAAATAGTAGCAGCTGTCTAACTGTTAGAGGAAGATAAAACGATGATGATTTTATATGAGCTGTGTCTAGTTCTATTTGTATGTCAATGTAACGTTGATGTGTGTCTAGTTTTATAACAGCTATTGTAATTTTTTAGTTTGCACTTTAAGTGGGTAAGCGCCACGCCAAAACTTTTAGATGGCCACCGACCCCCTTAGACATTCACTGTATTGGAAGCCAGACGTATTGCCCTCCTTTGCTCCTTCCACCCAATGGGTAACTGAGTTTAGTTAGCTGTCACGTGATATTTTTTGTGGAAGTGATCATGAAACGGGATGCACATGCGATATTGGCAACCGGAGAATCGCGCGTAAACTGATTTGAATATGGGAGTATTCCAATAAGTGTTTTAGTGCAGATTATTTCATGCTTTAATGTTAATTTGTGATACTATCAATACACTAATAATAATAAATAATAATAATAATACTAAGAATAACAATAAAACAATATTGTTAATTATCTTAGGAAAATCCTCGACTAAATATTCATTGGCTGCTCTTGTATCACATCTCGATTTTATAGTAGGACCAGCATCATCCAGTAAGATTGCAGCGGAATTGGGCTGGCGTGACCGGGAAGGTCCTTCACGCTCACATGATACCAGCGTCAAGTGACATCTGCAGTGTCGTGTTTCATGCGGCTTATGAGTAGCCAGTGGCCCAAATGGGGGAGGGGGATGGAGAGCTATAGCTTTCCTCGATAGATCGACTATTGAACACAAAATGAGTTTTGTGATTTGGGCCTATAGTTCCTGAGATTGGTGCGTCCAAATAGACACAATCTTCAACTGTATTTTGTCAGTATAGATATGCTAGTGAAAGCAGTTACACGTCATATATGAATACTTTAAGGTTGGTTTAGTATTTAGTTTTCACTCGACAATCAAACCCAAGACTGAAGCCTCAGTGGTCTAGTGGTTAGCGCTATGGGCTTCCACTCTGGTAGTCCAGATTCGATCCCGGCCATTAACAATGAGTTTCTCTAACTTGACTATATTTACTGAGTGCACTTACGGTGACGGAAAAGTTGGATACGTGTATTTGAATTCGACTTAATCTAGGATTGGGCTTACTTTCTCATCTGGGTCGGAGAAGTCAAATAAAAACTTGCGGCCTGTCAGATCCCCAGATCAGGTAGCCGGTCCCGATATTATCTGATATAGAAACGGGATAAGGACAGGACGAAGAAGAATCAAACCCAAGACTGAACATTCGCTTCTCATTGATACAAAGTAATAAAACAATTTCACAAAAGATTAAGCCTCACAAAAATCTCATCCTTCACTAAACTCTTGTTAAAATTTAAAAGCTCGATTAAATTGTGTTTGTTTTTTAACTTTTTCGCCTGTCAGTTATTTCGCTCACGGTGATGAGTTTAATTGTGTACGGTAACCGAGCGGTTAAGTGGGTGTTGTCATGATTTTCGGTTATTTATTTAACTGTTATAACGTGATGGATAATGTGGATTATTAAAAGGGTCATTGCGCTTAAAGTTTTGAGGTGTTTTTATAATTAATACTTTAAAGCTTGTCTAAAATCCTTGTGTGAACCTCTATGAAGCGCAAATACATCGCAACGACCACTGAGAAGCCCAAAACATCTTCATCGGATTACTATATGTGCTCGTCTGGCGACGAGACTAGGTCTGTAGTCGAAAGAGAGACTGACCCCCCTCCCTTTCGCAGTTGGGAGAGATGCAGCCCTCCATCCCTACCACAGCAAAAGTTCAGGTTCGAAAAAGAAAGAAATAGAAGGACCACTGACATTCCTTTTAGTTTCCCCTAGGTAGCTTCCTGATGTTTTCGTCCTATCATTTGTGAAGCACCATCAAGTGAACCGACTTTGAAATATTATTGCAGAGAATATTATTTACTGAAATGTAGTGCCATATCGCATTGCAGCGGAATTAAGCCGGCGCGACCGGTGAGGTGCCACACAAAGATAAAGTATTACATAAAGATGTCGTTTCCTGCCGTTTGTGAGTGTCCGGTGACCCATTGAATGATATTAATGACATCTGCAAAACATGTATGCGGATGTCTATGGGTGTCGGTAGATATCAAAAGGTCCAGAATTTCGGGTTATTATGAAAATATAAAATATCTTAGTGTATGTCTGCACCCTAGAAGATGAAATATCAAGTTTGTAATTGTTATAGTTACTGAGATTTCATGATCAGACAGCTGTCACCCTAAAGTGGCAGCTGCGCTGTCGCGTTTCGTGTTTTAAGTGACCAGTTGCCCACTAAATCCTTGAAAGTGAGGAAAGCAGGGTAACATCAATGCGGATGTCTATTAGCTGCGGAAGTCGTCAGAAGACTTCGATTACTCGTTTGCCTCCCTATAACATTAAAATAATTATAATAATAAATGTTATTTAAAACACATTTTAATCCTTCCTATGCTGAAATCCAGGATTGAACACGCTATCAAAACCATACGCCAAAGAAGCGTAAACATAAAATGGGATAAGGAAGAAATTAGCTCCACGGGAATAGGCTCTTCACCACTACGGTTCAATGACCTCACACCAAAACCAATCAAGCGCACAATAAACACACTATAATCAATGGTCTTGGTTAATTATCTTTGTAATTACATTTTGTAATTATGGAATTAGGAATGAATCGCAAAATATTTCATACTCAGCCTTTAGTGCCGCAATATCCCTTACGATTTCACAATTAAAATGTTATTTTGAGATTAAATTAACTTCGAAATGCAATATCAATATTAGTTCAAGATTGAATGTTGATATTTTTAGTTTTGTGTTACTTTCAGTAGAAAAGACGATTTAAATGAAGGCGGTCCGGTGAAATGACATGACGATTCGAAATACAATTATCAACAATGCTTTTTGATCGACACCATGTAAATTTATCACCGGTCCAAACCTAGCTCTGGCCTAGGAAGGAGTGGCGGAAAAGAACTCGGCTGGTCTCTGTAGCCTACAGTTTGATAGTCGACTAACTCTTCGCCTTCCAAATGCAAATGCTGTGTTGGGGCATCTGCTATGTCTTCCGGAATAGTAGATATTTGATACAATTGACACTTCTAGGTGGACATTCTTGTTAACATTTGAATAAATAAATAAATTTTATATACTATTTCCACAATTATTTAATTTCAATTTACATTCACGACCGGTTTCACCATAATCAGATAAACAAATATTTTTGTAAGAAGGTAGTTCAATAAAAATGTCTACAATTGACGGCTTAGGTGCGTTGAGGCAACTTAGGGGTTTGATATTATGTATGAGTCCAATTATTCATGTAAGAAACGAAAAAAATAATTACTTGTGAAATACAATAATTACACATGATCAAGATAACTGAAATATTTTATAATGGTATTTCTTAAAAAAAAAAAGATATTGTGTACCTATCTTTTTAAGCAGATTTTTTTTAATAAGAGTAGTAAGTAAGCCAAAACTGTGCCGACGAAAAGTCTGTAAAGTGAATCAGTAACCGGTGGCCCATTGAGGGGAGGACAACTAGGTGCATGTCTGAGGACGTCGTAGGTTATTAAAATGTTTATATTTCTTGGTTCCTCTTATACCATAAAGAAAAAAATCCCATTTACTAGAAAATGTATTTCCGACCACTCATGAGCAACTGAGACCCGTTACAAGCATGCACGACTTGTTATAGTTTTTACGGCAATTTTCGCGGTTCCTTTTTGGTTGCCGTTGCTATGGAAAGTCTTTGTCAAATTGTCAAACCAAACCATCAAGACAGAATACACATGTTACTGGAAATCTATGAGCCATACATGTAATGCATGTTTCCAGTACTTATGCTATGTTAATTTCGCGCTAGACTATTTATCGGGATTCTAATTATGATGCTGAGATGCTGCGTTGCAGACGAATTGGACGGGCAGGTACGTATCTCTTGATCACATCACGCCAACAGGAAGTAATAGCTATGGTGTCGCAATTCGTGGGGTTTTTAAATTTCCAATTGGCCATTGGTTGGCGGAAGAAATGTGGTTGACACATCTGCATAATATCAGTATAGTGTCAGTGGCAAGCAAAACGACCGAGAGACACCTCCGTCATTATGTTGGCCTGTTCCACTCTACTTCTAATTTTTAACAGCGTTTTCAAATATTTAGATTGGACAGAGTTTTTTTTTAATTTTTAGTTTCGCGGGAAAATGTTTTACACACCGCAACCTAGAGTGGGTGACAAAAAGTGGGTGCGTGGTGCTCGCAGCTTTACCCAAAATGAGGAGGGCTAACTAAGTGTTAGTCAGTTAATCACAAACAAGGGCTGAAATGCCATCTCTATGTGAAACAGTAAACTATTACTACTCTATTTGAATTCTTAATGAACAAATAAATATTAAGGTGACGATAATAAACCATCTAATAATATTTTCGCTCATTCCGTGATATAGCTCTGGCTTAGCTTTTGTTTTGTAAGAACTTTAAACCGGTCAATGTCCGATGCTGGACGCTAAATTATATGCACCAGTTTTAAAAAAACAATGCCAGCGTGAAACCATCTATAATAATATGGAGTAAGTGTCATTTTGTAACACAACTTGCGGTCAAAACCTTTGCATATGCAAATAGAAAATTTGAAGAATTTTTGCTTTGGTGAAACGATTTCGAGTTTATGATATTGGCCATATATACACATGTATGGCGTGGGTATGTTTACACTTGACTCAAATAATGCGTATTGAATATTTAGTTAAGACTTTCTACAGGAAACTAAGTTGATGAATCTTTAGAAAAAAAAAATATAGTGAAGGGGGACAAACCAGAAACCAGAGCCTTTCTACGACTACCGACGCCCATAAACACCAGCGTAATGACTACGCCGATGCATTGCCCTCCTTTTCACGTCCCCCGCCCCAATGGGCCACCGTGCTACTCAGAAAGCGCACGAAACGCGACGCTGAAGATATCACTTTACGCCGGTATCAAGTGAGCGAGAGGTACCTCCCCGATCGTGCCGGCCCAATTCCGCTGCAAGACAGCATGGCACTACCCCATACTAAACTTAACGTAATTATGATACTAAACTAACTCAAGAGAGCTACGTTCATATTTTCTGAAAATCTTTGGTAGAGAGACTGACAGACATAGAGGTGCCGTGCTGCATTGTAGCCTAACTGGACCGGTACGAAAAAGGAGGTTCCTCTCATACACGATGCCGCCACAAAGTGACAGCTATTGCAATTCATGCAGCTTGTGAGTTTCCGATGGCCCATAGGCTGGAAGGAGAGCAACACGTCCGTTTAAAAATTCTGTGGATATATGTGGGCGTGGTCGTTATCAAAATGCTTCTAATACTCATAATACTATGCCCATATATATATATATATACATATATATATATATATATATATATATATATGACCATACCCATGCGTTGACCTCCTTCCCCCCCCAATGGACCACCGGCTACTCACAAACCGCTTTAAACAAGACACTGAAGATGTCTCTTTACGGTGGTATTATGTCAGTGAGAGGTACCTCCCCGTTCGTGCCGGCCCTATTTCGTTGCATAAGAGGATATAGTGTCACGCACCATGCATGGTACTACCTCCGCCCATGCAGCATGGCACTACCTATTCCCATAAATTTCTATAAACATGACTTTCAAAAATAATTGTTATCTAACTAGCGATCCGCCTCGCCTACGCCCATAAATATCAGGGGCCCACAATTTATACACTAAAATCGCGAATCGTTATATTCATGGGAGGAAACCGCATGAAAATCTATCCCTTACATTTTGAGAAAATCGTTCACACACTGACAGCTTTTAAGAAAGTTGTGTTACAATGCATAAATATTTTAATGTCCTTTTATTGTTAATCATTTCAATATTTTTCTTATTGTTAACAAGAAAATATGGAAGATCTTATAAGAATAAAGACCTATAAGAATATCTCAGTTACGCTTTTTAAAGAATAATAATAAATAAAGACCTATAAGAATATCTCAGTTACGCTTTTTAAAGAATAATAATAAATAAAGACCTACAAGAATATCTCAGTTAAGCTTTTTAAAGAATAATAATAAATAAAGACCTATAAGAATATCTCAGTTACGCTTTTTAAAGACTGCGACGATTCAAAAGTAATTAGCCTACAGAAAGTGTGTGCTGGCACAGCAACCTTGGTTACACAATATATACACTAACAAAAGTAATTAGCCTACAGAAAGTGTGTGCTGGCACAGCAACCTTGGTTACACAATATATAAACTAACAAAAGTAATTAGCCTACAGAAAGTGTGTGCTGGCACAGCAACCTTGGTTACACAATATATAAACTAACAAAAGTAATTAGCCTACAGAAAGTGTGCTGGCACAGCAACCTTGGTTACACAATATATAAACTAACAAAAGTAATTAGCCTACAGAAAGTGTGTGCTGCAGCAACCTTGGTTACACAATATATAAACTAACAAAAGTAATTAGCCTACAGAAAGTGTGTGCTGGCACAGCAACCTTGGTTACACAATATATAAACTAACAAATACTTAATTTAATAATAATTATATTTATGCAATTAATTAACCTTTCTAGTAGATCAACACTGGATCAATGGGTAGCTAACACACAAAAGATTTGTACAAAATGTCAATCAGTAAATAATTTGTAATTATCGCTCATCTCAATTAAATGCGTATGTGGCTGCTTCAATGAGCTTAACTTTGGCCCCGGGGCGTTTTGTGTAACTTTTCCTTATCGATTAGATTATTATTTTTGCAATACAGTAGCAACGAAATAGACAGTTTAAAATAAGTGTGTAAGAAAATAATTGATTTTAAGAGGTTGGATTGCGATTAATTTTTAATTATGCTAATTTGGTGTTGTTATAACTGTTTATATGAATGTGATGAGTTTGTTCTGATAGTTATGAGATACGAGGCTGTAATAAATAACCGAGTGTAACATAACATAAGGTTTAAAAATAATGCTGTAAGAAAAATACGGTAATTTTCTTGTAATATGTGTATGTTCCTGTAATATGTGTAAATCCTGTAATATGTTTAAATTCCTGTAATATGTGTAAATTTCACAACAAAAGACATTACAATTATACAATATTCCACATTCTTATCTCTAAACCTACATATAACAGCGATTATACCACTACCACTCATTGTTTAATAAAAAAAAACTACTTTTAGGGATTTTATCGAGGTTCATTTAATTATCTAACTAGCCCGACGTTTCAGAAGCTTTGCAGCTACCATGGTGAAAGGTGGACTCAGATGACAGATGTCCTAATGTTAAAGTTTTTGAAAGTACCCGATATTACTTATTTAATTATAATATTAGTTGTTCCGATGGATCGGAACGTAGTTTTACTGTAATTAGTAACATTCGCGTAAAAAATTCACTGTTTAATAATGAAATCTCCGAAACAATAACAACTACAAGCTTGATATTTGACTTTCCAGAATACAGGCACACACTAATATATTCTATATTTTTACAACCGAAATTTTCAACCTTTTGATATCTACCGACATGCATAGACATCCGCATACAAGTTATGCAGATGTTATTGATTCCTTTGCTCGTCATATTCAATTCGTCACTGGAAACTCACAAACGGCAGGGAACGACAGACATAAACATCTCTTTATGTGATACGTGCGTTTATATTTTGATCGAGTTGTACCACCCCGTTCATGCCTCCCCAATTCTACTGCAATGCATCATGGAGCTACCCCTTACTTTCCCTTTTTTGGTTTCGCGGGAAATGCATTTGCACATTAGCACCGGTCTGTGGGTCTCGCTGCTAAGCAGAATACCCACTTAAACCACGGGTGCCACCGGCCATATGTGCTGAGTTGCCCCTGATCTCTCAGTAGCGGCCAAAACCTCATGGAGCACCGGATACCTCAAGGTGGGCTGGTGCGACATCTTAAATCATCTGGACCGTACAATGGGGTCAGATTCCCATCCTAACCTACTTCACGCCCCACACGGCCTTTTATTTAGTCCAATTAATAACTAAACTAGACAATAATATTTATCTTCGTTTACTTAAGCTCTAAAAGCTTAATTCTAAGCCTTGTGACCTTTTCTTAAAACCATAATATTTGAATGTTAACTTTGTGCATTGAGGCACAGTCGACATCACCTTTATGTAAATGACATTAAAGGTCATTAAGCAGTTACAACAGCTCAAGCTGGCCGTGTGTGCTAATATGCAAAGACCGGGTATATGTAACATTTACTTAAATAATGATTTTCCAGCCGTTTGATTATGGCCATAATTTAAGTGGACAGGTCGGTTTATTAAAACATAAATATCCTTTTAGTCGAACTTCGGCCACGGCCATCTCTACAAAGAACAATTAGCTAGTGCAGGACATGTATATACATATGTGACAGTACACGAGTCTGTACGCAGAATTTTGATGCAAGTTCTATCCCCTATTCTAACGGAAACGTTGTCTGATAATAGTCGAGAGAAATCAGGCGCAGGCACAATAGCTTAAGGCTTTCTGGGCCACGCTGGTCATTGCTAACTTTCCGTCGTCGGACTGTTATTAGGAATATCTGACCACGATATAGACTACGGCACAAAACACGTAGGTCATATGTGAGCGTACTCTGCCTCGTGATCTAGTGGCAAGTTCAATCACAGTCATGAGGTCCTGGATTCGAGTCCCGGTAGAAACAAAGTGTTATTAGGATTTTGAAATTTTTGTTAACTCCCGCGTGGCTCCGGGGAGCACGTTAAGCCTTCGGTCCTGCGCCTGATTTACCTCCGGTCATTTCGGATTGCTGTCCCATATAAACAGAAAAATAAGAGAAGAGCGAGTGCCTGCGTACACACTTGTACACTATAATAGGTCCTGCGCAGTTCGCCAGTCTCTATAGAGATGGCTACTGTGGCCAATTGTCGGAAAGGTTAAAATCTCAATGCAACTTTGTAGGTCCGAATCGAACCCGTACCTCACGTGTGTGGTTGAACATGTTTACCAGTAAAACACGAAAGACTCGATCAAAATTAATCAGCTATCAAATGTAAGACATAGCATGCCTCTAAGAGGTAGGTAGGTATGCTTTTGCAGACAAAATTGTACTAGGTACCGACGAGTTGTCTCTCCCCGTTGTAATTGTTAGAAATGCGCACTCGAAGAGAAATTTCCATGCACGTGTCATGTGTTTAGTGAACTCGTATTGCGTATCGGCAAATTGACAGAGTCCACTGTCCGTTATGATGTTAGCTTTTCACACCGCGCGCGGCGCACTTTGTCACAGCCGGCAAAATGGCGGTGATTTTATCAACGTCAGATGTTGGAACGTTCCTTGTACATTAACGCGGATAGAAGTTAATTCGTAAAAAGTATATCAAGACTTTTTCTTCTCCAAAGTTAGGAGCTTGGCAGAGCTTGACTCTCCTGTCTTAGGGAGCTCGTTTGGCTGTCGGCTTACGTTCGCATTCTCTCCATTCGTGTTGGACTTTTGTCTTATTGCAATTGAGGAATGACGGCATGGAGAGCGCTCTTGTGTCCGCGCATACAATTATGCTCTTTATTATTAATTTCTATAGAGATGGTCATCGTAGCCGAAATTAGGCTGGGTAGTGATTATTAGTAATTTTAAATAAATATTTATATGTTTCTGTGTCAGACAGATCGACGAACTGTATAGGTAATTAAGTTCAATGTACTTTAGATGATTCCATAAATAAACTATTAGCGCTTAAAGAGAAAAGTTTTCTTATAAGAATTATTTAACGGCAAACGATGAATACGATGAATTTTACCAAAATTTGTACCTGATAATTCATGTCCATTACTTATAATAATAATAATAATAATATCTGTGGACACATCACACCACGTTAGCCCAGTCCTGTGCTAAGTATCGTAAGGACTTGTGTTACAGGTGCTAGACAACGGACAATATATTTCATATTCTTATAGATTTAATTATGATTTATATGATTTTTATTATGCAAATACATATAATACACATATCATACATCCATGACCTAGGCGGGATTCGAACCCGCGACCCCTGGCGTAACACGCGGACTAACCGCCACGTTACCAACTGAGCCAGCCGGTCGTCAAACTTATTGAATACCTATACCATAAAATAACCTGTATATCTTTGCACCGTAAAAATATCAAAGATATCCATCAATTTTAGGTATTGCTGATGTATTATCGCTAAGTCACTCTTGGAGTTCATTAAAAAAATATATAACATGCAATTGAAAGTCATAAAAAGGGCCAAAAAGGCATTGTGATCTGTCAGTGCCGATGCTAAATCACTCGTGGCGTGTCGATTTATTTCAAAAGTCGATTCGACCACCAACATTCTGCAAGTAATGAACCCATATCTCATTATATTGACACCTGCTTATTACATACTCTTGTGACCCTTTGTAATCGAGTCAAAGCCGATACATACCAGCCAACACTGGCGACTTCGCTCGTTGAGTGCAGTCGTATTTTGAGTTTAGATACGGTTATAAATTCAAATATTTTGAAACAATGAGTTTTAAACCCTAT
>JAFELO010000664.1:139721-215569 GCA_017140195.1 Eumaeus atala | reverse complement strand
CAACGGCGAACATTTTCAAGCTTCGTATTATACAACGGCGAACATTTCAGTCGCTCATGATCACAGTTATACTCAAATATTTCAGCTGTACCGGCTGACCACTGGCGGGACTGCTAAAGTAGTTTATAATTATAAGAGTTGAAATAAAATATTCCCTTCCCTTTGCGATGGACATAGGAATTTCATTAAAATCGGTCCACTCATTTTGGTGATAGGTACCTACGGACAATATCAAAATTTAAAATAATATTCATGTGGTACAACGCGTTTTGCTGTTTTCGATAACATAAAAAGAGTGCACCTACTTTTGCAAAGATTTCCATCGGCAAGCGAGATTCGCGCATGCGTTTGTCCGCCACTCCTGCGCATTAATAAAGCTGATTTAAATTCAGATTGTTCTCACCCGCCAATTTTTCTTTTAACGCCGTTACAATTACGGGCAATTTATCAAGTACACCCAAACAACTAGCCGCGTCTTAACCGCTTAACGCGTGCAATCTGATTTGGAGTTTAAAATTTAAGTGTTTATTAGTTATACAAATTTCGTATTTTGTCTGTATGAAATGACTTTTAATATCATAATTTATCTATTATTTTATATTCTTGAATACGAAAGCTTGGATCGATGTTAATATATAATAAATAACCTAGTCTAATAATATAAAGCTGAAGTTTGGTTTGTTTGAACGTACTAATAATCTCAGAACTATTGGCCCGAATTAAAAAAATATGTTTGTGTTAAATAGAGTATTTATCGAAGAAAGGTATACGTTATGTACCTTGGCGTTACGACTAGCAGGAGAGGAGTTTCGCGGGTGAAACAGCGGGATGATGCTAGTTTAATCAAGGTTCTTTCTTCTTCTACTATACAAAATTATTTTTTCTTTTAGTGTTTTTTTATTACGTTGTTAGTTATATGTACCTTCCCGAGCGTGTCGGGCCAATTTGGCTGCAATGCTCCCTCATATATAAATACAACAACAACACATGTTCACGCCAGTTTCCCGATGGGGTCGATACCTCTTATATACTTACTTATTTGTGTATGACTTACTGTGTAAAGCAATTGAGGTAGCGCCATGCATAGTCCATGACACTACATCCTCGCAGGATACGAGGACGCAACGGACCGGGAAGGTCCTCCCTCACATGATAACGCCGTAGAGTGACATCTTCAGTGTCCCGATTCAAGCGGTTTGTGAGTAGCTGCTGGCCCATGGGGGAGGAGGGCAACGCATCGGCATAGTAAGTATGGGGATGTTCATTGGTCACATTCGTTATGATAATGAGAATATACGAATGCCGTAAAAAGCCTCCAATTGCTCGTTATTATGAAAAGGTACGAACCGTACTATAAAAAATGTAAAATGTTGTATTACTGAAAGGATTCTGCTAACTTCTTTTTTGTATTTTATGTGCTATATGTCGTATCTAATATATTATTCATCTATTTATCTGGATGTCGTTTCAGACGAGGAAACGTGCAGTTATCTCTAACCGTTTCCTCGATGGCTGACGGTACAAAGTACAACGGTTACGCGGTGTCAATATAATACCCCGTTAACAAGTCGTATTCTCGTTAAACTTCTTAATTTTCAACGTCTCGGACACCTTTTAGCAGCGACGTTTTATTTAACGTGTTTGGCCCACCATTCGTTCCCATCGCTGCTACCCCTGTCCAACCAGGATGGACAGCGGCAACCAGACCCTTTGGTATGATCTGCGGAGGAACATCTAGAACTGTCTTTTGACGCGCAACGAATTTAATAAGATCAACATAGGAAGAGTATGATGTAATTCTAATTTGCCTTCACAGTCATATGGGGAGACAGTACAAGGTTGCAGTGACTTATACAAGCCATGAAAAAGAGAGGGCAACCAGGTTAGGCTTGTATACACCACGGAGACGTAGATATATGATGAGCTAGTGCTGGCTTTGAACTTTTTTGACAAACTTACACTATTTTCATACTGGATCCTCTGAGATCGCCTAAACTACCTACCGACACTCGGAGCTTCTACATAATACCAACGCCCATGAACATTTCAACAGAGGCTATGCAGATGCGTTGCCCTCTCCATCTTGTTCCCCCAACAGGTCTCCGAACTCTTATAACAACGCGTTATTAACGACATCAATTCGTACGCGTATTATTTGAGCGCTGCTCTTGACCTGGTTTGGCGCCATCGCAGCAGGGGCGCTATCTCATACAAAATGTGTCTCAAAAAGAGCAATAAATACAACAAATTTGTATCTATTTGATAGATAGTACTAGAGCACGATTGTACCATCCTAACGTCCATTAGGTTAATGGAATCAGTACTGTGCAGAACACATTATATCAATGTTAAAACCAACGTCCTCTGAACCTGTCTGTGTTTGTGTGATCATTTTTTTCAAAATCTACAGAAGGAATTTTCATGCGGTTTTCAGCCGTGTATAGACCGTTTCCCGAGGAAGGTTCTAGCATATCATTTAATAACAATTAGACCTCTGCTCACGAACGAAGCCGGGTAAGATCGCTAGCAACGATAATAAATCTTAAAACTTAATGCCTGTGTTTACTGTATCCTCTAAGTAAAAATTACTTTACTTAGGCAAAAAAAAAAATGATTGATTATAAATATTTTATTATGACGAATTGAAGGTTAAATTAATTAGCATAATTATCTGCTCGTAATCTCTAATTACACTATAAAGTGAGATCAAAGATCTTTGAAGCCATTGCAATGTTCATAATTAATAATTAATGCATTTATCGGCTCCTAAAACATTCCATATAAGCCTTTTAACCATAGGTCCCCATAAAATACGAGTTTTATTGAATACATTAAAATTAAATGTTTCGTGCGAACTTTCCTTGGTTCATGTGATCTTTTAGGGAAATTCTCAGTGTATATGGGAAAATGTATAATAGGAGATGTGTTTGTATGTCGTTATGTCTGCGACTTATGTGCTGGACCGATGTCGCAGGCCCAAACGTGTTGTACTGAGCATCTCTATTCCGCTGCGAATGGGTGTTGATATTATCCTCACCACCCACAAGACTGTATGGTACAAGTGTAACGATTTTGTTTCAATAGTTTGGTGCCAATATAAAGCCTCAGTGGCTTTGTGCTTGGCGTTTCGATCTTCCACTCGGGTGCTCTAGGGTCAAACCCTATGTAAATTTTCTAAGTATCCTGATGGTGAAGGAAAGAATCATTAGGAATTCCCGGATTCGGGTATTTATGTTCGACCTAATCTAGGCCGCAGAGTTCAGATGGCAATTGTTCTATGTAGAAATTGGCGCCTTCGTTTAATCCCCTTTATTAGGTAGCCTATCCCGATATGAACTGATGTATAAACGAGGTAAGGCTCGAATGACAGAACAAGAAAAGAGTGCTAACGTGTTCCGATGGGATTTTCTTTATTTTTGACCGATTGGCTCTGTGGTTATGTAGCATACGTTACTCCAGAGTTTGTGGTCTCTTATCCCATTTACGTTAATGTATTGCGGGGACATGTCAGTTCACTGTGCACCTTCTACCGCATTTGTCACGAAGAGTGTTTTGAGGAATTGTTCGGACACCTGCAGCTGAATTTCATCACAATATTTCGCGTCAAAATTTCAAATTTTACCGGCACCGTCTCCATGTTCCGAAGTCTACTACCGTACCGCCTTGCGCCCTCCCATCCATCCCAATACGGCATCGGAAAATCACAAGCGGCACGAAACGCGACAGCAGAATTGAAGTGATGGCATGTGTCACCACGGAAGTAGATCTTGTTTCAATTCATTAAGAGGATGGACTGAGAAATGCTTGTCCTCGCGGATGTCAGTGGGCATCGTCGTTTGCCCTCTATACGATAGAAAAGTGGTTGTCTGTAAGTTGGTTCACGCATTATATGGTTTTAATTGATAATTGGTCTGTGTACGCATCGCCCGTTCTCTAAATTATCTGTGAACGCATCGCCCGATGGAGTGAAAGAGATGACTACGCTGTCTCGATCGCCAGTTCGAAACCTTGCTACGTCTCGGAACGTTAATATATTTCACATATGTGGAACCTATTTTAAGTTAGAGTTAAAAAAAAATATTTATGTTAGTCGATTTCCTCTCGTCCCTCGCTAAAACCTTATAACTTAAACATAACATGGAACATTACCTATTTGTACACAGATATTAAGAGTTGACACGAGTTGAGTTTTAACAGCGGTGGATCTCGCAACGATATAGATAAAGTAATTTCATTATAAGTGCTTATTACTGCAAACAGAATGCAAATGAGTTCCCTTTGCATACGCTTAGCCGTGAGATTTTGTACACGGATAAATAGGGATTTCAATAAAATATGTGTATTCGCCTATACCGCAGAGCTTGAATACGAAAGTCTTGAACAAATGCGTTCTCACCGTGATGACCTACGGGGCCGAAAAATAGCCTCTTAATTTAGGACTGGTCCCCAAGTGTGCGGTATCTTAACGGGCTATTGAACGTGCTCTGTTGGGTGTTTCTCTGTCCGACAGAATTCGAAGTCATAAGGCGAAGAACTAAAGTATCCGAATCACGCGACGAATGAGCTCGCAGAAGTGGCAATGTGCTGATCATACAGTCAGACACACACAGAGAGACACGGGCTGGTCAATCACTCAGAAGATCAGGTGGCAGTTGGGCCATTGAGTTCCTGGAGCGGAGGCCGCGTTTAGGACAACGAAGTGTTGGTCGACCGTTCACCAGGTGGGAAGACGAGCTCCGTGCAGTAGCCGGTCCGGGATGGATGCGCGTAGCAGGAGATCGGTCGTCTTGGCGTTCATTGAAGGAGCCTTACGTCCAGTAGTGGACCGATAAGGGCTGATAATGATATATGATCGAAAAAGACAACGGGATTCTTGTACGGTCACTTTCTTGTCTGTCTGTCATCATCGTCATTATCAGCCGGACGCCGTCCACCGCTGGACGCAGGCCTCCCCCACAGAGCGCCACAGGTCACGGCCCCGAGCATCTTGCCGACTGTCTGCTCGTACGTAAAGGTAACCTAAAAGTTGCTTGCTTGTGACATATGATCGTGAAATTTGACACAGAGTGGAATAATATTCCAGTAATGAAACTTGGTAATCTAAAATTACGTTATGCTAGTAAAACATTACTGGAGATAGGCCTGTCTCAATGAACGCCAAGACGAGCATTGAAGGAGGCCTATGTCCAGCAGTGGACCGATGAGGGCTGATAATGTTGGTGATGATGAAACCATTACCTATTATTCAAAATGCGTCTATAAATTTGTCTACGTTTCAAACTTGTCATGATCGTACCTCCTGTAAATGAAAAACATTATCCTTCTTAGTTCGCAGCAGGTGAAAACTGGATCCACCCTGATGAGTGATTGCGCTAGGATTGTTTATATTTGACTCAACACGATTAGGCCAATCAAAGATATTAATTTCTGTAATTAAAATTACCAAACTATAAGTAGGTTGATCACATTTAGATCGACCTTTCTTCGTCTTACGCAACGCTTTTCTATCATGATATATGTGTTTATTTGTGAAATCTTCCAAACAAATCTCCACAAATTTTTCGGATTATCAATTATGGAACGTGCATTTTACGACGGTTAACCGTTGAACAATCCACGTGGTGACATTTTATGGGTTAAATTTTAAACTTTATGGCCGTGTAAATATTTAATTGAAAGCACTATAAAAACACCTGACAATTTATATCATTGTTGCTCTGATTACATATATATTTGCTATTAAATATTTGATTTTACTGAGCTGGACGCGTTTACACAGACATGTTAAGTTAAATATAAATATGCATTTTTAATTTGTGCTTTTTGTTAATAACATAGGAAGCAAACGTTTAGCTGGGCCACTTGATAGTAAGTAATCACCGACGGGTTTTTTGGGTTGATTTATATCAACCCAGTAGCGTTTGTTTAACAGCAATAACAATATAGGAAGAAGGTTAATATAGTAATATAGCGTATATATTCATCATCAATCAGGAGTGGAGGCAGCGTTTAGGAAAGCGAAGTGTTAGTCGACCGTTCAGCAGGTGGGAAGACTGCCTTCGTGCAGTAGCTGGTCCGGAATGGAACGAGTAGCAGGGGATTCGTCAATTTGGCGTTCATTGAAAGAGGCCCGTGGCCAGCAGTGGACCGATGAGGACTGATAATGATGATGATGATAATGGTGATGGCAGCAACTGCTTCGTTGCCCGAAATCAAAAATTCAAAATACAAAGCCCAATCATGTATATCTACAATAAGTCTGTTACTGATGTGTATTTCGCGCGCGTGATGCAAAAATATACGATGCGGTAAAAATGTGACTTTGTTCTATTAAAACAGCGATCCCCCCTCCCCCTTCACTCGTTACTAGCCACTAACACTAGAACCTTCACCGGGAATAACTCTATCTATGGTGGGAACCCTATGAAAATTCAAAATCGATCACATACGGTCATACAGCTATTGGGGATTTTTGTTTTATGATAAATATAGATGTTATCTCATTGTATGTAATGTGGGTACATCAAACAAGTGTACCGAAGTTAGCTAGCACTTCTGTTTATCTAGCTACCTCTGTAACGTACCAATAGTCTCGTACCAAAACATTATCAGACAAAATAATAAAGTAGTAACGAGCGTTCGCGACGGTGTAACAGTCATCCGTTTTCATATTCATAAGCTTAAGAATCGTAACGAGGTTGCTGGTTTTTACGACTGTTTAATCCGATTTATATAAATATTAGATCGTCGCCATCTTAGCGTGGTGGTCTGGATTTGACGCTGATTTCTAACTAGTCGTTAAATTTGTGTGTGCAGTAAACATATTTAAGATTCGTTTGACGTTCATGGTTCACATTAATAGTATCACTTTGCACGTGTAATGGGCGAGCGTAAAACCGCCTTTAGATTTGTACTCGGATACTTTGAATGTTCATTGGCTAATTTTATCTTCATCATTGGCTAATTTTATCGTTATCAGCCCTTATATCAGTCCTCTGCTGGACATAGGCCTCTTTCAATGAACGCCAAGACGGCCGATATCCTGCAACTCGCATCTATCCCGGACCAGCTACTGCACGGAGGTCGTCTTCCCACCTGGTGAATGCTCGACCAACACTTCGTTTTCCTAAACGCAGCCTTCACTCCAGAACCATAATAACCCAACTGCCATCTAATCTTCTGAATGTGTGACCAGCCCATTGCCACTTCAGTGAGCTTATTCCTCGCGTGATATCGGAAACTTTAGTTCTCTGCCTTAAGACTTTGTTGCGAATTCTATTGGACAAAGAAACATAGCACGTTCCGTAGCCCTCTGAGCTACCGCAAACTTGCGGAGCAGTCCTGAGTTAAAAGGCCATGTTTCGGTCCCGTAGGTCATCATGGGGAAAGGGTATTAGTTGAAGACTTTTGTCTTCGACCTCTGCAGCATAGGCGACGTGAGAATGTGACGAAACCACCACCGGAACCAAATTTTATACGTGGCATTATTGCAACTTGTTGACCAGTTTGTCAATAATGGAAGGAATTGGCAGAAGCAGGGCCTTTACACCAATTCTAATCCCCTGATTTTGCAAAAGTCTGTCATGATACCGCCGAAAAGTGACAATTGATGTTACGTTTCTAGTATTTTGAGACATTCTGGAGCCATTCCTTATTGCTCACCATTCTTCCTCCCCTCCCCCCCCCCAGGGATACAAGGTGATCAATAAGAAAGCCTCCATGAATGTGATATGGGCGTGTCTAGGCATGAACTGACTCTGACTCTCGTTTGGTCCCCTTATCCTATAAAAAATACGCAAGGGGAAAAGGGGAATAGAAAAGGAGGGGATGTCGCTTCCTGGTGGTTCTGCTTACTCAGCTAGTCTTACCTCCCCGGTCTTGCAAGCCTAATTCGGGTACATTAAGGCGAATGTGTGTCTTGAGAGTGAAACGGGTGGCGCGATGTATCTGTAGTGTCGAAATCAAAGAAGGCATTTGATCCTTCAACCACAATAGCGTTCATATCCTGAATAGATTTAATAAAAACTAGGCAACGATGTCTAATAAATATAGATGCATTAACACACGGTAATATCATTTGTAGACGTTACTGGAATATGAAGACCCTCCCTGTACCTCTATCCCAAGCGTTGTCACTTCGACTGTTATTGTCGTAAAGCGCATTTTTTATTGTATTCCACATATCAGTGCATGTTTGTACGTATGTCAAGCAGTCGATTCGCCATAGCGCGTGAAGAAATAACAAACACACATACAAACTTTTACATTTATGTGTAGTGTGTGGAGAGCCACGTCTACGCGCGCGGTATAAATAACACTGCCGCGGATTGCTACCTAAAAAAAATACAATAAAACCCTTCCCCGAGAATCGCTCTAACCATTGGTAAATGCATTAAAATCCGTTCAACATGTACTGAAAGACTCGTTCACATACAGACAGACGGCTAATGGGTGCTTACTTATATAAAAATAGTACAATTTAACTAGTCGTAGTATCTAAAAATAATTTTACGTCCACGACCCCAAAAAATATACCATTGAATGCAAAGAACAAGTTGTCCTAAATTTAATCAGCATGATTCCCAAGCTTAGCTCGCGTGTCGAATTCATATCATTTATCAAATCTGCTACCGTGCAGCTATTCTTGCCTCAATCACGACATTCTTTTCATCCTTATTACTATTCTATTTAGGTTCATTTTCAACTGTATCATCTCTGTATGTAAATGTTCCTTTTTATCAATCAGATAAAAGAAATCGTGGTAAAAGGGATTAGAGTCGATTATTGCAAAAGTGTTTATTCATATCGGCGTGTTAACATTAATTGTTGATTTCTATCTTTGTATAATAGGGGCAGTAGCTTCGAAGGCAAACCTTTAGTAGATTAAGTTGACAGACACCAAAACAAAGAAAACAAGTACAAGAAATATCAAGTTAGTTTAGACACTGGAGAAATTCCGCTCATTACAATACTGTGGACTGTGCTAGGTGTGGGTGAGCCCACCGTATGGTTGCTGTGAAACCTCCGAAACGCAGGGCTACTTAAATAGTTATATAAATCGGTGATAAAATCCGTAAATAATTTTGTTGTAATGAGTGACAGTCGCGTAAACTTTAAACATCACATAAATTGTGCACAGATTATGATTAAATGATTACACAATAATCCAGGCGCTTCTAGCATTAATTTTAACTATTTTTCTTAATAATAATAGAGTTATCTTTTATAGAAGTAGGCTATCTGCGCCCGACACATTACAGTGCACATGTGATTGCAGACGCCAGTGGACTCTCTCTATACCCATATATCAATACCCTCAATTCCCTATTCTAACCCCCTACTGGTGTTGTCACTGTCAACACATATTCTTTAAACTGTCAGGGGAATAACCTAACACCAAATTGAGAAACATTAGATCGGACTGTTGATAGTATATGTTAATATACCTTTGGCTTTTCCCGAGAAAAACAGGGCCGGATTGTTAACTTAGCAAATTGCACACTTAAACAGGAAGGTTGAAGTGTGTAATTTGTTAATTGTTCTAACCATGGATGAAAACCGTATGAAAACTTCGAGAAAATCAATCACACAGACAGACAGGTTTTAGTGACTTTGTTTTATTATAATTATGTATATATATTACCGCGCTCGCGCTATCAAGACACATCATCCGACACCTATGGTCCTTTTCAGGCTGTAGTAGCGAGATAGAAATATACATCAGTACATACATACATACGTTCCATAACATAACTCGCCTTCTGACGTAGGGGGGTAAAAAGGTTAATCGAAAGTGGCCTTTAAAGCTACATCGTGCAAAAATAAATAAAATCTGTCGCAAAATCCATCGCAACTACGCATACTATAAAAAATTAACGACAGACAAACATAAATACATCTAAAAGAGCTGAGACAATGGTTTAGTGTTTTTAGTGTCGTTAGCATTAGTGTATTAAATTGATGTATTATGTGATGTTGATGGAATCAGGTAGTTGAAATCTATAAATGTTAAAGCGTTGGCAATGTGGTTTTAATGAACGGTTTCAGCGGCTGTATTTAGAATTAGTTCGAGATTAGCCTATTCGAGAGAGCAACTGGATATAAGACGCTCTGGCCATGATAAGAATAGTCAAATTTACTATTATAAACATTCTCTTATCGGGTTGCTATTTATATATTGGGCTTCCCCGTCCGGTCCGAGATGGATGCGAGTAGCAAGAGATCGGTCATCTTGGCGTTAATTGAGAGAGGCCTATGTCCAGCAGTGAACCGATAAGGGCTGATAATGATGAGGATGATGTAAGGATCGTGACTCATGACAATCGGTTCTCTCAGCCTACCTTGTAAGGGATCTGGCGTAAATATCTGATATTGTTGTTTCTTGTATTGTATTTTTTTTAGGAAGTCATTGGTACATGCAGCTGCATTGGTCCAGCACGACCTCTCGTTCACTTAGTACTGGTGATAGCTGCTACTTCTCTGAGAGTCCAATTGTCGATTGTAGCAATGGATTGGTGGAAATAGCGCATTAGGTATGTGTTTTACGTCGATAATCATTAGTCGAAACCGACTCGATTTTTATAAAGGGGAAATATTTGATTGTTTGCTTGTGTGCTCCAAAGCTACAAGACCGATTTGAAAAAATCTTTTACCCGTAAAATCCTGCATTATCAGTGATGAACATAGGCACATTTTCTAAAACGTTTTGATGATTGTGAAAAGTTCGATAATGTAACGAAAATGTGAAAAAATATAGGTGCAGAAATTATGGACAACTAGCTATCACGGCGGACGTTATTCCGTCATAAATTAAACTTGTTTTCTTTTTAACGTGTATTATTTGTGTAAATTAATTCGTAATTATTATACTTTTGTAAGTCTAACAATTTTTGCCATATTTCACCAGATATCCGCGCGCAGTCGGAAGGGGCTACTAGTTTCTTATATACATTTACATGTTTACACACACTAAGGCAACGCAACTATATAAAATATGTGCGGATGATTATGGGCGTCGGTAGCCTTCAGGCCCCGGGTGTTTCCACCTTATGCTATAAAAATAATTATGAGGATATCTATACAGAATACTGTATACATTCCTCTTAGATGTTGTGCGTCGCACCGCATGGTATGATACACGATGGGTAAGCGCTAATTTACCGCCCGCTGCTCGCGTGGTGCTGGTAAAAATTATCATCCCAACGATACTATAAACGCAGAATATTATATTTTATACACAGATATAGCGTGCTGGATGGATTTTGATATGACTTTGGATATAATCACAAGTTAAGACAATTATTTTCTACAACCAAACAATCATAAGGATGATTCCACAAAACAAAATGGTCTGCTTGGATGTCAATGACCAAAATTTCTCTCAGCTGGTACCTGGTGAAACGTTACGGAGTTGTATCATGGACAGTAAAGATCGGCAGCTCCCGGATTCAGGAGCATCTTTTCAGCAACTAGCACCACTTAGGGACCATTTTAGAAGAATTCGTGACTTAAACGAACATATCTGCAGCCCTAATTGTGTCCACGTCTGTGGAGTCGTGGTACATAATGTGAAGCGTATTGTATTTTTGTTAAAAAACTATATCTTTTGAATTAATCCGCATACACATATTTACAATAATTATATAAGTAATATATTATGAGTATAGAACTATAAAAATCATGTAATTATCCCGCTGTGATATTAAAGTAATTTAAAACGTTCTAATCTGGTATCGACGACATATCGAATTCATATTTATGTCGCCTGGATATATAAATCATATCTTGTGAGTAGAATGCGAGAGATTATCTGTTACTAGACGTGCCACGTGGTTTCACCCGCATAAATTTAAGGATGAAGTATACTTTGCCGAATACATACAGAAAATTTCGTGAATCTGACTGACGCCTTTACTGATAAGGAATAGCTGTAGGTCTCGATTTACCTGGTACCTGGTGTAAAAGATATCCCAAGGGGATTCATTAAATATTTTCCGTAGTTTTTACCATACACATCTACACACTTTCTAATCTATAACATTTATTAACAAGAGCCTCGGTTGTTTAGTGGTTAGCGCTACAGACTTCCATATGTCTAGGTTGAAACCCCGATATGTCCCAAAGAGACCTTCTCGTGCATATAATGCCACCGTCACAGGAAGATTACGCTGTCGTGTTTTATCAGACTTGTGACAGTCCAACAGCCCAACAGGGGAAAGAAGATGGAAGGTAACGCATATGTTTTATAATGCGTTAGACGTCACCAAAAAATCCCGACACTTCGCTTGACTAGTTACGAAATTTTTAACAAAAGAGCGGTCGCTCGTTGATGACTACCAACGCTCATAGATAATTGGAATATGAATGTGTTGCCTCATTTCCTACTCCCGTCTAATTGGCCACCGGAAACTCACAAATCGAACTAAACGCGATACTTCTTTACAGCGCTATCATGTGAGCGATCTTCGGTTACACTGGCTTAATTGGGCTGCAATACAAAAATGCACTACCTCTTACTAAAATGTTCCCCCAGATGTCTACCATAGTGTTCATTACTTCCCATCACTAATATAACGGGTCGGTAGATATTCGTTAGTGTCGATAATGAATCGATAAATATATCGATACCGGTGAACCTGGCCTGGGCCAGGGCCGTGGAAACTGGCGCGCGAGATGACCGCACATATCTCTGCGATTCGCAATAAATATTTTGAAGGTAGTGCCGCTATGCAATAAACGCAAGGTAATGAGATAGATGCAGTTAGGTGCGCATTTCTTCCCTTTAATTTTTTTATTTATTATAGTCTGAAGGGACAAAAGATCAGTCCACTTAATAAGCATTAACATATTTTTTATGCACAAGTGATACCTTCCTTTTATCATCATCAGCTGCTCGATGCTGCACATGCACCTGGTCCACTGACCACTAATAGTTTATGTTCCTCACTACTCTAAAGTTAAACTGTTGTATTTAACCTTCGGTCTCGCTTGGGGACCACACTCGCACGCCTCGGATTCATTGGCGCAACAGTCAACTGTTTTTTCACTATAAATTTCATTCAGAGTTCCGCTAGATTTATTTACGACTTTCTCCCAAAGTTGAGTTGGAATCAGTGGTAGACTATTTTAGACGTTCGAATGATTAAAACTATAATATACTATCTCAATTTAAAGAAACAAATTATTTAATGTCTTAATTTTAAGCGAATGGTACTAATTAAAATAAATTACTTTTACGGATTGTATCCCGGTTTATATAAATGTTTAACTAGTCCAACGTTTCAGAAGCTTTATAGCAACCAGCGGACCATCCGTGATCATGGTTCTTGTAAAGCTTCTGAAACGTCGGGCTAGATGAATAATTAAATAAACCACGATAAAACCCGTAAAAGTATTATGTGTTAATCATGAAGTGATGAAAAAAGAGCACAAAACATTTTTTTATTTTAATATGTTTATTTTTTTATTTTAATATGTTTATTTTAATATGTTTATTTTTTTATTTTAACATGTTTATTTTCTGGTATCACCAATGTGATATGAACAGAAATCATGAAGATCTGACGATGATGGTAAAATAATTGTCATTTAAATAATAATAAACAAACAGTAAGCTAGAAAACAGACAATCACAAAGAGTGTCGTTATAGAACTAAGCAGATGCGTTGTATAAGCGTTAAGTGTAACAAAACGACTCAATGAGAAAAAAACTCACATGAATATTTGATACCGAAGAACAATCATTAGTCAACTTTTTATTTGGCAAAGCTATATGAATGTCTCTATGCACAAACAAACGGTTTTCGACTTTAGCCCTTCAATTTTAAGAATTTAGAAAAGTAACTTCGATTTGCTGGCGACAGATTAAGTTGGTCTTTTTTCTATCACAAGACCATATTACGTTTACAATTGTCCTGCTTCTTCTGGTTTTTGGTGATGGTGTAACATCATTAATCAAACAGAACACATGCGGATCTCCCTTTCTTATCGTTGCATCATACAAAACTGCATTTTGATTGTAAACTTTAATGCCATTCTTGTTAATCATCGTCTTCCCTTCAAGCGACTTCAGCTACAAATGTCTCAACTTTAAGGGTGTTATTTGGATCTGCGTCCCAAGATCATTTATTATCAGCTCTGATCCAATATTTACCCTTGGATTTTCACCTCCTTGTGGGAACTTTCAATTTGTTTGCGTCAACTGTTTTTGTTCAATTGACGCATAAACTCTTATGTGAGTAATGATCGAGATTTAAAATGGGTTCTTAATATATATTTTGGTTGGTTTGGGAGAATATTGTTAGTAATACCCTTTGTACTTTGCATTACAGAGGTATTTCACTTAGCCGCTTAGAAATAAATTCTACTTTGCCCTCTTATGCGAAAAAAGGTGAGAAAATATTTTTAAGAATAATTATGAATAAAAAAAATTGTGATCATATTTTTTGGCTCTTATATAAACTTTATTTGAAACACCTTAGAAAGCTACTTAAACTATATAATAAAATACTAACTTTATCTCCATTTAATATTTTTTTACCATTTTTAAAGAAACAAATAAATAAATTTAACTTACCAAACATTAACTATTTTTTTATTTATTTAAAAAATGTTAGTAAGTTTGTGTTCCATTAGAATACATTAATTAAAATATTCATAAGTACATTCGATCATTTAATTACATTCATTGACTGCTTTAGTGTAACTGAAACATCGACATTGTAATAAATAATAAAAAATCTAGTTGCTAACACCGAATTGCAATCGAATTGTATCGATTTGTTGGCAATTCGTAATACACGATAAAGTACCACATAACAAACGTTGCATAACGAATCGATACAGTTGTAAGACAACTCTATCGCAGGGGTTTCCCATACTTTTAATGGGATAGAACAAATTTTATATTAGTTTATGATGAGTTAAAAGGTAAGAACGCTATTTTTTAATATTATTTGTGAAACGAAAAGAAACTTATCTAAGACAAATCTGTCCCTTGAGCTTCAAACATATTTAAATCAGATAGAACAATATTTTGGTTTATTATGAGTTTCAGTTGCCAGCTACTTCTGTTTATATTTTATTAACTTTTTTGTGGGACAATCAACTCTATCCTGGAAGCCACTCGTATGTTTTAAATGAGATAAAACAAATTATTCATATATTAATATATAACTTTCATTGAAATAAACATTTATAATCGCATAATCGTCATCCAGTCATTCCTTCCTCTCATGTAAGGCTACAACAAACCGCACGAAGCTCGACAGAGTAGCCTTCAGTTGTAGTACCACATGTGCGCGAGGGTTATCTCCCCGACTTTGCTGGTTCAAGTCAACTACAGTATATTATATGTAGGATAGGATTTACAGAGAGTAAGTAGTAGGTACTGTTACACCTTTATAGCTTTGATTATAAATAAAACTGAAGAAACGAAGCCCACAGAAGCCGGCAACTTAGGAATATTTCGCATAAAAACTAATATATCTAAATATTTCCCATGCTAAGCATATTTTCTCATGCAACATGTTAGCGTGGCTTTCATAGGATGTGTTGTCATATCCCTTTAATAAATCTAGATCTAGTTTAGATATAAATAGTGTTTATAAATACCAAGTAATGTATGTCGGTCTGTTGAGTCTTAATTACTGGCGACGGCTTTATAACTGTGAATTGATGGATACGAGACGGACGGCGTCATTGGTATATGTTGGTAGCAAGTACTCTTGTGTTACTCTAGCGGTCGCGGGTTCCAATCCTTCTAAGTATTTCTATAAAGAAATGGTACGGGACGGCATTTTTTTTTGGAGTCATACATATTTTGCCCGTTAGGGAAAAGCGATGAGAGTAAGTTTTTACGATGCGCGCGAACACCGCCGCGAAAATTCAATACTCTGAAGTTAGCCATAGTCAACGTTTTAATTTTTCTCTTGTTACGCAAAGGAAGTACAACCTCTAACTCGTGTACATAAGAACACACGTACTTTCAAATAGTATAGGGGCAAACAAGCAGTCGGTTGATTTTACTACTATCGACGTACGTGGACATCCTCATAATCACTCTGCAGATGGAGACTAATACCTCCTTTCCTCTTCTCCTTCAATGAGCCGTGATGTTTGGCTCAGGATTGGCTTCCAATCTGTGCACATATTATTATTATTATTATTATCATTATTATTATTATTATTATTATTATTACCTGTATCATCATCGTATTATTATGATGATGATGGTCAGTGAAAAGGCGGATTTTTTAGCCTTAATCGCAAAATTATTATTAGAATTACTCCAGAAACGTAAGGGCAGGCTCTGCAGGTGTGACACTATACATTTTTTTTAGTGAATAAACTTTATTTAAGATTTCCGAAGTGGGCACGGGAGTAAATATGATAGGTTGCGCTCGTTTCTTTCTGCCTACCCCATTGGGGAACTGGCGTGAAGATTTCTGTATAATATGAAAGTACCAAGAATTTTCTATTTATTGGACTCAGTTTGAAGACTAATCAGTGCGTCCTACCCGTCATGACATACGGAGCTGAGACGTGGACACTCTCTGTGGGGCTCGTCCGTCGGCTCGAAGTCCTTCAGCGGGCAATGGCAACAGCTGTGCTTGGCGTGACCCTCACGGATAAAATCCGGAACGAAGAAATTCGCATGAGGACTAAAGTCATCGAGATAGCTCTAAAATCTAGCAAGCTGAAGTGGTAGTGGACTGGCCAGATATGCCGCCGATCTGACAACCGTTGAAGCAGAAGACTTTTGGAGTGGAGTGCCTCAAGGTAAACGTAGCGTGGGACGCCCTCCCGTGAGGTGCCGAGACGACCTTCGCCGAGCGGGGGGAAAAAACTGAATGAGGAGAGCCGAAGATCGAGATCAGAAGCCTACGTCCAGCAGTCGACTAACGTCAGCTGAAGGTAAAAAAATCACCTTTACCTTAAAACACTATTACTAGTATGTGGTATTGAGATGAGGCGGTGGTGCAGATGTCTTTGGACAATAAGCATAATATATATATATGTATATATATATATTATGAGAAAAACTGATAATGATTAAGAGGGCTCTATCATATACAGATGAAAATGATAATGGCGAGCTTTTTAATTATATAAACCCCTCACTTTTTGTAACCATAACAAAGTTAACAAATAAAAGCTCTCCACTGACAAAGCTTTGTAAAGGGAGCACTTAAAGCTGTACTTGTGAAATTAATCACGCGCGGCTTTGTCGTTTGTTGGCAAACTCTGGCACAATGCCATTGTGCCTATTGTGCCGGATAAAAAATTGTAGCCGGTACTACCTAAATGTTTGACGCGGTGGCAGTGACGGCGTGCAATTGCTTATTTGTGATCAAATCTGTGAACACAGGGGATAGGTCGTGCTGGCGTTCATTGAGAGAGGCCTATGTCCAGCCCCACCGTGGTTCAAGCCTTGTCGTGGCGATGGGGCTTAGTAGCCTGGTGTGAACCCAGGCCAAGCCAATTGAACCGAGTGGGTTCTTTGCGCCCCTCTTATGATAAGAGGGGGCTTAAAGATCAGGAGGAGGAATCACTCTCGGTACCCCTCTTATAAGAAGAGGGGACCTAGGGACGACAGGAGGCGCACGGGGCAAGGGGCGCGGATGGGAACCTCACCCCATTGCACTGTCCCAAAGTCGGTGGGGTTGTCCTGTAGTACTGGGCCCTCGAGGTGCCCTGATGATTGTTGTTCCGGGGCATCTCCCCAAGGGCGGCACTGATGGCACTCGCGGTGGTTTTTGTGGGTATTCGCCACTATCATGTGCCGCGAGTCCCACACACCACTGGTACCCCACCCAGGGCTCGTTTAGGCGCGTAAATGCGTTTCCCCGCGTCAAAAAAGGTCTATGTCCAGCAGTGGACAGATAATGATAATGATATGAACATCGTAAGCAAATTGGACTGGCACGGTCGGTGAAATACCTAACGTTAATCTAACTGGCGTGAAGTGATGGCTACACTATTGTTTCACGTTCCGTGTGTAATGAAAGCGGTTCCCTGTAGTGAGTGCCAGAGAAACGGCGAATGGTGATTGATAGAAAGTATCGATGTAGATGTATGTAGCAGTAGGTGCAGGATTGTTTTAGATCGGGCAGGATGCAGGATACTTGAGTAGGTGATGAGTGAAATAATGAGTTATGTTTAATTCCCTGCAGTTTATTTATAAGGATCTTTACTTATCAAATATAAAATCTTAAATGAGCATTAGTTCTAGAGAGCGTAAGACTAAGTCTTAAAATTTTAGATCGTCATAAAACTGTAATGGAAAGTGTTTAAAGTTCAGAAAGTGGCTCATTAATGAGAACCAGAAACTCAACGCTTCGCTATTTGATACGCGTAATATATAAAGTTAAGCCCTAATGAAAACAGTTAAAATTATAGACATATCGGTAAGGTGTAGTAAATTAAATTTTACGCCTCAAATCGCTAATACCCTAGGTTATAAGTGGGAATGCCGATGGTTAAACTTTACATATTTTTCACTTTCGCTCTACAAATTCCACAGTTAATGCCTATGTTATAACTAGCTACTAGTCGTGGCATTAAGCCCGACGAATTTTCGTGGTAGGCGCGGTGTAAATATAGGTTATAATGAGAGATAGTGCCATTGCTGATTTAATCCAAGTTTTACCAGCACGACCGGGAAGGTGCACTTGGCTCACACCATCTTAAAATTTATGTCAATGGTATCGCCATACCATACGGTTAATAGGCCTATATAAAACCACACATGCGCCTATGTGTGGTTTTATATAGGCCTATTAACCGTGTGGTTGTTAATGGGTGACGGTAGTAACAAAATGACTCCGATTAGCAATTTCTACCCCCAATTATATGAAGAAACTATTGCTTTACAAATTATATAGTTAACACAAAAATAAATATTCATAGTTACTATTAAAAATAATATGATTTAGTAGACACAAGAAAAATATACAAATTAAACACAATTAATTAGCACCGATATATTCATAAGCACCTAGGAGGTATAATTAGGGAATAAATACCATTTCCAATTTGCTGAGTGCTGACTTTGGTCTATTATTAGAAACCCCAATAATATTTTTTATTTTGAATCGGGACTCGTAACCTCTGGTTGAACATGGCTACCACTAGACTACGAGATGGGAAATAGACTAGTAGCCCTAAAGTATAAACAGTTATGTGTTTACACCCGTCAATATTCATTTTATAACAAAGGCATTCAAAAGTTGACATTGATCGTAAACATTTGGTTACGGTTGAGTACCCCTGAATGAGCATTAACACGATTTGATCAATGTTCACTCAGATGTGATGTGACAAATATTGAGCAAATTGTAATGCTGCTTTTATAGAAACCTACAATATCGATATATATTTTAAGTTACAGTAAATCTATACCGGAACTACTGCACCGAAACGAAAAAAATATTTTTGTGTTGAACAGACCATTTATCGAGATAGGCTTTATTATTCCATGACGCTCCGATTAATAGCGCCGGATTTAACCTCGGCGTTATGCTAGTTGATTATAAGTCGGATTTGCGGCAATTGAATATGTATATGATATTTATGGACGTCGCGGTCGCTAAGCACTATACATACCACACTATTAAAGAAAGATACCGAAAGAATCCGAATCGGATGCTACACAGAAGCATCCTCATAATTTGTCGAGTCGTCGTCGTAAGCACTCTCTTCAGGCTAGTCAATGATCCAACACTCCATTTTAGTCGAAAGATTAGTTACATCAACTTAATTATGCAAATAAAATCAAGCATCCCCCACTAACCCTCAAACGATACAGACCCTTAAAAAAATCGAACTCACTTCAGCCGATTACCCCTATTACAATAGGCTAGACAAAAAAACGACAAAAACATGAACCAGTTCACAATATACTTGGGTCGAGTGGAGTGTATTATTTAAATATTACGCTAGTTACCCGAACAATACATTACAGACCAGAAGTCAATTTCGTGAACTGGTTTCATAATTTACATGAATTTGATGTATGTATTTGCATGGGAACACCTTTCGGGTCAAGTTGACATGTTATTTTGTCTTGTGTTGTGCGGAGAAAGTTCAGAACTATTGAATGGCTATGCAACAAACCGGTAACTATTATTATGACATTTATGACCATCCGTTTTTCCAATTTTCTTTTCGTTTCATTGGAATAACTTGTAAGCCTTTGATGGTCTTTAAGAGTATACTTTAGCCATTGTTTAATCGTTCCCGCCACTGCTACTTCGGTGTCGTCAGGGTCGACGACGGTATTGATACATGAGGCAGGGAGCCCGAGGGAATGCTAAAAACTGTCGTGGGATCCTCAACAACTTTAATCAGAAGAAAACAGGAGGAAGAGAAAGTAATTCCTATTTACACTCTCAATCAATCAAGTAAGAGGTAGTGCCATGCTGCACAAGAGGTAGTGCCATGCTGCACAGGAGGTAGTGCCATGCTGCACAGGAGGTAGTGCCATGCATGGTGCGTGACACTACATCCTCCTATGCAACGGAATTGGGCCGGGAGATTCCTCTCGCTCACATGATGATGCCGTAAATTGACACCTACGGTGTCATGTTCCGTACCATTTGAGAGTGGCTGGTGGCCAATTGGGGGGAACCAAAAGGAGGGCAACGCATTGGCATAATTATGCTGATGTTCATGAGCGTCATAAGTCATTGAAAAGCTCCGGTTGCTCGTTTGTCCCCCTAAACTATAACAAAATCAAGGCGGGAGGCAGACTTAGGTACATCTAAGTGTGTAAAAATTGTGTTTGTCTTAGTACAGAAATTTCTGTTTTCTGTTCCCGGGGCCAGAAGAAATAAAAAATAAATATTAAATGAATTATGGATGCCTTCTTTCTTAAATAAAACATGCATTTCAACGCGCAGGGGGCGTAAAATACATCGCGAGAGTCCTTGTTTTAATATATTTGGTGACTATGGATGATCTATCGACTACTAACGGGGCCGCAGTCATACAGGTGAAACTGCGGGGTTGATGCTAGAAAATACGTAAACAGTGAGGCAGTTTTTTCTGTAACAAAACGAGTCATTAGTTTTAATGATATTTAAGATTCGATTCTATTCAAAATCTAAAGTTGAAAAAAAAAAAACAATCACTTTTGAGTGAATAAACGTTACAATAAAAATGTGAAAAATCAAGTTTTATATTTTTATAAAAACGTTTATATTAACATAATTTAGTCTAATTTAACAAATGTCCGTTTCGCTACAGAATCATAGTTTTGGGTAATATTTTCTGTTTATTGGCATCACATTAGTATAAATAAGATATACGACTTGTAACATATTCATAATTACTTCAAGATATTACGATTAATATAGTTTATTAATAAGTTATGTTCATCCTCATAGTTTCTGTTGTTCTCGATGTGACCAAGATGTTTAACTGATGTATGATAGGCCTGGCCTAGCTGTGCCTCGCTTTTTGCCTCGCGTAAAATCTATCTCAATGGAAAGCATTCGTTTCTGTCGGTAAAAAAGTGTTTTTATGTTAACCCCAACAACAGCAACAACAGGAATACATCATCACGCCAGTTCCCTAACGGCTACCCCGTTCCTAACGGCTGTAGAGAGAACGAACGCTACATGTCACGATCCTTGCCTCCTCCACTTTCATAACTCTCTTCATACAAACGCGCCGGTTGTGAAGACTCGGAACCCCACCTTCGGTCAGTATCCGACCAATTTGATCGTGGTATGTTAGTCCGGGTCTTCCCCGGTACCTACATTCACATTCGCATTTCTATGTAATCTATTTTTGTTTAGTTTTATCTTAAGAATTATATCACTGTTTGTTCTTCAAATAAAGTAAAATAAGTTAACAAATATCGGGGCTAAATGTTGAAATCAAATTTTAAGAAAAAAAAAAAACATTTAGTTTTAATTAAAAATATGTATATATTTTTTTACTGAAACTTATTTCAGATAATTCTGATCAAAATTTCTAAATTCTATCATTGCGTCTTAGAGTATAAAAAAGCACCTTTACGCCGGTTAACCCCGAAGAGGTAGGAAAAGTTATGCCAGTACATCCACAACTCATAATTCCAGTAGAAACCTTATAGTAATATCGTGTAAAAATCCATCACAAACTTATATTTGTAGTCCATTTCACATTTAAGGAATCCATAAGGTTGAAAACTTAAGTTTGTCGATATAAATAAATTATCATGCTTGTTCCTCCTGTGGCTACGGAGCCATCGTTCCGAGTCATGAGCGGAACGCCATGTGCCAAACGTTCGCGTCAGCCGTGTGGCCCTTTTGGCTACCACGTACGAGCTGCCCCAGACGTCAGAGTCGGAGGAGGAGGGAGGGATCTCTCGGTCCCTCTCACCATGATAATAATAGTTATAGTAGCTGCCACAAAGATTCTCATATTGGGATGCATCTCTGCCATCTACGGGAAAGACGGTCCCTCCTGCGAGCCCAAACGTAGTCTCATCGCAAATCCTATAACACAAAGCGTAAGTTCAGGTCCAGTCAAAAGAAATAAAAGGAAACGTCGGCGTGAAAACCCGTCCCGCACTTGGCCACTTCTTATTCATTGAACGTCGCAAGTAAAATATATTGCGCATATTTTTTTACGAATTATTTAGAAACGATGTGATCATAATTTCTAAGTCCTCAATTATATAATTAACTAAGATTACTTTTACATTCAAATACGGCTTTCTCTTCGCTAGCTTCCTGTTTATTTATTTTTTTATTAATTAATAGAATTTTATTATCATGCAAAAATTCTTAGGCAACCAGTCCCATAATAGATCAGGTCGTATTCGAATACTCACGTCTTATTTCCTCACTCGATCGAGGTACAGGTCGGAGGAAGAATTTAGCTGTTGTGTTGTGTCTTTTGTGGTGTGTGTTAGTTTCTGGGCGGCCCGTTTGGGGTTGATTACACAAGAGAGCCTGACTGCTCTTTCCCCTTATACTATAAAAATACGCAGAGTAATAAACGGGCTTGCGTTTAAGTGTAACGGTTTCCTTTTTTTTTTTGTTTGTGTGTCTCAGGAAGGGACGTCAATACTGCCAGGTCATTGTTTATCGGCACGAGCCGATCGATTACCCGCGAGCACATCGGACCTGGCCAATTAAAATAAAACCTTCGTTCGTAATAAAAAAAAATAAGGAAACATTATTTTCGGTACGAAGGTTCGGTGAGTGTGCCAGTTACAACTAAATAGCATTCGTCTTTTATGCAGCTTTGTAAAACTAGTTCCTATGGAAATGGTCCGGAATGAAATGCCTTTTTATAGTAAGGGCTGACAAACGAGCAATCAGAGGCTTTCAACATTTTTTCTATTAGCTATACAACATATTATTCATATCCGTAGGTTAGTTTTGGAGATTAGCGAGTACGAATACACAAACGTACAAATAAATAGAACAAAACGTTATTTATACAGATTTTTTAATGTTCTGTTACAAAGATATATAGACATTATACCTAGTTGTAGACATCTGTAAGCGTTTATGTATGTAACTTTCACACGAAAACTACAAAACTGATTCCAATGAAATTTGGCATAGATGTCCTTTTTAATCTAGATTAACGTAATAATTATTATTATCCCGAAACGGAGGAAATCATTGGATATATTTTACTCTACGTAAGATAGCAATGCGCAGCTAGTTAAGAGATGGTAAGAAGCAGTGCTATGCTACATTGCAGCCGAATTGGGCTGACACGATCGAGAAGATACCTCTCGATCACATAACACCGCCGTAAAGTGTCAGCTACGTTGTCGCGTTACATGTGATTTGTGAGTAGCCGGGCCCATGAGATTTTATGAGCATCGGTAGTTGTTAACACGCTCTGATTGCTCATTTACCCTCCATACCATAAAATATCTATATATTAAGCATTGAGGAGAAAATCCAAAAAGAAACACAAACAAACTGGTGACGGCATAAGTGAACTGCCTAACTACGAGTAGCTTTATCTGATAAAACCTTGCAAGCAGATGTTGCCAAGTGCGAAAAGGTGAGTGTCATTCATCGAGAAATAATAATTTAATAGCACATTTTTAATTAATACTCATTTTGAATTACTTCTAATAGACGAAGGCAAACAAATCTAAGATACGTTGCTATTGTTTACTGGCCTCAACTTATTTTGCTGCCTCGTAGTTCTGGGTTCGAGTCCCGTCTAATAGTAAGCATATTGAACTAAAAACTATTGGTGAGGCTCCGCGTTTGAATTCCGGGTCGAGCAAAAGTATAATTGATTTTTTTAATATCCAATAATAATAATAATAATATCTGTGGATTTATTACACCACTTCAGCCTAGTCCTGTGGTAGGTACCGTGAGGACTTGTGTTACAGGTACTGGACAATGGAAATATATTTAATATTCTTAAGGAATGTTATAAATTTAAGATTTTTATTATATAAATACATATAATACATGTATAAACATCCATGACCTAGACGGGATTAGAACACGTGACCACTGGCGTAACACGCGGACTAACCGCCACGTTACCAACTGAACCAGCCGGTCGTATAAGATAATGGTTCTAAGTGGGGAATTAAGGGATGATACAGCCCCGTGAAGCCCCTCATGAAGAATGTTATGATGTCAGTCCTGCATGTATATCTCTCCGGTCATACTTCGGGTTCTCTCTACGGAGTAGGTGGATGATGGCAGAGAGACTGCAGTTATGTCCGAGGACACGCCTGTGCTACAATATCAGATGTGAATTAGCTATTGTCTAAACAGATGGCCACCGTTGCTTATTTTTTTTTAAATATCATGAGACACGAACAAGAATCGGATCGACTGGGAGCGTCCATGCGGATGGATATGGGCATCGTAATACGGAATGGACTGAATGAAAAATGAAAGATTTATAAAGTAATATTCTGTATAATCTCGGTGTTAGAAAGTCTGAGAGGATATTTATCAGGTCATTAGCAACAGGTTTCAAAACCTGGATGTCGCCGGTGCAGTACAGGTAGTCGCAGTACCACACGTCGCTATACACACTATTTTAACCTACGAATATTTGTATACCCTGCATTCTATCTGCAAATACAGAGAATATTCTTTAGGTTTTGTAGCATTCGAAGATAAACGAACGGCGGAGTCCCCTGATGATTACTGACCCCTAATAAACGCATTTTTGTCATGGTATTGCTCGTCTTCCTTCCTCCCAATGGGCCACTGAAAATTCACAAATGCCAAACACGAGAGTATAGTTGCCATTTCGGTGCGGTATCACGTGAGCAGGACGTACCCCCAGGTTGTTTCACTCCGGTGCAGTTGCAATGTAGCATGGTCCTATCTCTTACTTCAACTATTTTGGTTTATAAAATAAACCATAGATAAACAATCGTTTAACCGATAAAACCGGCAAAACGCTTATTTTAAATAACTTCAATTTGTACTCATTAAATGTCAATAAAAGTAAAAGAAGAGAGACTATCGTCAATTTTATTAGAAACGCCGGAAACATTTCGAAAGCTTATTGTTAAAAAAATGCGGCTTCTAATGGTTTTTACATATTTTCAATTGTGGTTAGCATTAAATTCTGCAAAAAACAACATTTTTATTGTATACCAGTATTTTGTATAAAAGGTAGTGTAGGTGGGCCGGCGCGACTTTCATATAGTACAGAGAGGCGAGAAATCGAAGAAGAAGAATAGTTTTTATGCCGATGCATTGCCCTCCTTTCTTTTTGGGTAGTAACCCACCATAGGCCGGCGGCTACTCACGAACCGCTCGAATCGCGACCCCGAAGGTGTCACATTACACCGGTATGATGTGAGCGAGAGGTCTCCCCGGTCGTGCCGGCTCAATTCCGCTGCAATGCAGTTTTAGTAGGAGGTATGCACCTATGGTATGGGACCTCCCACTAAAAGTCACTTACCGGCGAAGCGAACTCCCACTAAAAGTCACTTACCGGCGAGGCGAACTCCCACTAAAAGTCACTTACCGGCGAAGCGGAGTACAGATCACATCACATCCCTCCACAAAATTACAGTCACTGTCGCACTTCATTCATTTCCGTTGACCCAATGGAGGTGGAAGATAGACCACAAGACATCTGCATAACAATTATGCGGACGTCTACATCGGTATGTATCATCAAATGGCTCCGGCTACTTGCCTCATACCATAAGAGAAACAAGTTTGCGCAATTTCTACGCAAGTTTTATTTAATTATGTGTTGAATGATTGTGCACTATTAGCGCAGTAGAACCTGTTCTTGATATACTAATGTTATTTACATCAAACAAGCTATTAGTGCATCTACTTGTTAACTCATGAGCGCAAGCACAATCATAATACACTAGCTGTGTCCCGTGGTTTCTCTCAGGTATAATTTGAATGAAATCACTGAAAATATCTTATGGAGATACTATAAGATATTAGACATTATTTTTAGAAATTCAACCCCGAATGTACTTTGGGGTTGATAGTTCGTATGAAACTAAGATAAGTTTCATACGAACTATCAACCACAAAATACATTCAGGGTTGAATTTATAAAAATAATTTCTTGGTGCAATAGAAGGAACCTCTGTATTTTCGAAGTTTCTGTTGTGCCTTGATACATGAGTGATTTAGGTTTAGGTTTTTACTAATTTTAGAACTTTAGTTTTTAATTAATTCACCATGCTTAACTTTAGTTACAATTTACAAATTGTATATTTTTGTTGGTAGATCAAATAATTGGCCAATTGTTGTGATTTGCTCAACCCCTCCAATGGTTTAGTGAAAAGGAGGACGACGCTCTGCATGACACTTATGCGGACGACTATGGGTCTATGGGTGTCTGTATACTAAATAAATCGATATCACGTGAAGGACTTATATATTTTTTAATTTTTTTTAACGTAATGTAAATTTCCAAAGTTAAAACGAAAATACGCACTAACTTGTTAAATTGTACCAAACTTCATCCAAATTCGTTAAATATTTTTTATAAAAGATTAACAAATATATTTTTTTCCGCGTTTATAACATTAATATTGTTAGTCTACTGTTCACTGTTTTGCAAAATATTGCTTCTCAAAAGCGGCCCTATGAAATTGTTTTCATCATACCGTCCAACGTTATAAATATTGTCACGCTAGACCATATTTATCTAAGTGAACGCAAAAAGTACTTAGATATCTATCTATGGAAATACATCAATTTATTTAGCAACGATGTAAAAAGTCCAAGTTAATTTTCTCCCATTTGGAATGCTCAAATGAACCGAGGGACTCATAAAAGGCAATACAAGTCTCCATTTGAATCGACCATCACTTTCCCGGGAGCTGCTGTAGGTTTAAAATAATTAGGAGTTGGTTAATTGTTAGCAACAATAAGTAGTTAATGCGGCGGGACACTGAAAATGTTGTGCGGTGTTTGGCATAAGAGGAAGCGCTTTTAATTTATTTTTACATGTGTCGTCTAATTGTTTTCTTACTGAGAATCGTGTAAGCGAGTGAAATTTAAAAAGCAACGTACAAGATATGTGTCTTGTAATAGTAACATCTATACAGATTGTGTATGTATTCAAAAACTAAAGAGTAACAACACTTTATGTATAGAAGAAAATTTATGAATAAAAACCCGATTGTTTGAAATATACTTAATGTTCCTCGTATCACCCGCGTTACCAAGATCAATTTCAGGACACCTCCCACAATAAAGTCCGTAGGCCATCAAGCTATTCAGGCTGTTGTAGAGAACATTGTAATATACACACGTACATTGAAACATAAAAACCTCCATCTGACGCAGTCATATAAAAAAATATGATCACTATTATACAACCAAGCGTTTGTAAATAATTTTGAATATTTTTTTTATGTTAAGTTTTAACATTTTATGCTTGCGTAGATGAGACCTTTACATTTAGGTAATAAACCAAAGTTGACGAGATGACTCTCGCACAGCTTCCCTATATTTACAATCTCGTATAAACTGTGTGGGTTGTTATTAATGAACCATATTTTGCTGTAGGTTCAAGAATAAAAGCGAAGATGTTTTGATGACTGATAAATGTAAGGCGTATAGTCAGCATGTTACACCAACGTTTGTGGGTTCAAAACAGCCTGTATATGGGAACAAAAAAATACATGTTTTCTTAAATTATAATACTGTGTAAATTGTACTTAACAGATGTTTAAACTAGCAGACGTTCAGTCTACAAATATATAAAAATATCAATAAACAATGGTATTTTTATTTTATAAATGAAAATCACCTTATAAGTAATGATAAACATATGGTTGTGTCCAGCCAGACATATTATTATCAGATTTCAGTATCTCAAATTCTCAAATATAAGCGTTTCAAAGTTTTTTTAGGTCATAAAAATGTCTGTATATATAATCGTCAGCCTAATAAGTCTGGAAGTTTTGACAGTCCGTTGATCGATCTGCCAATTAGTTATAGAGACAGGATAATTATGTTATTTTATAAATACATTTCGTACGCTTGTGACTTGTACCATAATGTCGAGTTATACGATTAATATCCATAAAGTGCGCAGGCTCTCGAGGAGAATGGGTTCTTTCCTCGACGCTGCCATTCCTGTTGGAGATTTACGTTTGTTTTAATTAAACAGATACTTAGGTAATACTGTCTACTGCTTTATTCTGTTTGTTACAGAGATTCATTTAAAACATATTTCATTTGTTCCGGCCGAAACAGGCTGCTGCTACCTGAGAAAATTCCTTTCACTTAGAACAAATGTTGACAAAGCTGTCATGTTCAGTGGGCGTTGGAACTAGTGTCAACCAATTCCGGACTGCCATTTTTTTTTAATGAAATTAGAGCAGCCAAAGATTGTAAAAAGCATAATGCCATTTTTACAATCTTGAATTGTAATATTGATGAGTGTTGATTATTTAGAGTCAGTTCAATCGATTGCTATATACTTACTATTTAGCTTTTTTATATCTAGGATACAGGAATGTGTCATATTGTTCACTATTACGAACTATGAAATATCACCACTACTATCTTTAAGAGTTATGTTATATTTAAAAAGGCAGAAAAGGAAATGTCCGTTAGAATGATTTTAAACGTGTTTTGCAACGACGATAGCGTAGTTTGTAGGACGACAACCACACAAAGTAACAATGTAAAATGAGCTAGGGGCTACGTCTTGGTCGTGCCACCAGATACAATACGCTAAGTTACTAGCACGCTCCAGAAAAAAACATGCATGCAACTATAGCAAGCGGTTTTAGTTCACCTGTCAATGGCGTTATAGAAAGATGGACAGGTTTTTTCGTGGAGACTACTACTCGTTGCTATTGCATTTGCCCTAACAGATGTACGGAGCAGTCGGTAGCTACTTTTGTGTCTTCTATTTGCTGGATACTATAGGGAACAGACTCCCCTCTTTTTCCGGATGGAAGGGATGTGCCGGGTCATTATGAACATACGCTTATAATGTCCATATATTAATTACTTTGGATAATTTATGGATAGCTATTGCGAACTCACCGTATTTAACGCGGTATGAACGTTGTGTTGTGACCATACGATAATGAGACAACACGAGCGAGAGGTACTTCCCCAGTCACGCCAGCCAGATTCAACTCCGACAAAGTATAAAAAAACGGACAATATATGCCAGGAAGTAAAGTGCTTGTGTTAAATGGTTTTAGCTCATCTGTCAAACGCGTTATGCAACGATGGACAAATATTGCAAGGTTTCCGTATTCTCTAATGCTACTGAATAGGTTTTGTGGCAACCACACGCGGTTACAATGTGACAAGATTGACAGTTAGCTCCCGCCAGCCCAATTTAACTGCATCAAACCATTTGAAAGACGCTCAAGAAAAGTCAGGAAAGAAAATGCCTATAAACGTCTTGCAGGTAGTTTCAGCTCATCTGTCAAACACGTTATGCAACGATGGACAGTTATTGCGAACTTTCCGTATTGTCTAACGCGGTTCAGAGGTTTCGCGGCGACCACACGTGGTAACAATGTAACACAATGGGCGTTCGGCTCGCACATGCGCACTGCACAATGGCCGTCGATAGAAACGCTCGTAAAGCAACTCTACAAAACCGCGATCACTTTCCACCGCTCGTAAAACGTTAGTGCTTGTTCGTATTTGTAACGGGCTCGTTTAATTGCCATTGCACTTCGTCATCATCAGTGGTTTGTGAGAATTCTATCTGTTTCGTAAGAGGTAATGTCATGTCATGCAGCGGAATTTAGCCGGCACGACCGGGGATTTAACTCTCGCTCATGTGATACCGGCGTAAAATGGTATCTTCGTTGTCTCGTTTCGTGCGGTTTGTGTGTGCCGGTGGCCCATTATGGGGGCGGAAGAAAGGAGGGCAGTTCATTGGCATAGTGGATATTTTAATAACCAAATATTAGGCAAAATTCAAAACCTGACCAACAAAAGAGTTCAACTCAGGGACCATCCCACTGACCTATATATACCTCAGAGGATGTCCCGAGTTCGCCTTTCGAGAGTACGACGCCTATCGTTAGTGATGAGTGAAATAAATTATTTTAATTTACAGAGCAAGCGCTTTTTTATATGTATTTTTTCTTGTAATTATGGCAACATTAATTTACATTTTTAACACTTTTGTTTTTGTCAACTTGTGTTTGCGAATAAATTCATAACTTTAACAAGCTGACATGTTTGTGGAACTAGCAAATAATTTATTTGCCACCGCCGTGACATACAAATCATATACGAACTGTATTGTTTTGGGTAGCATAATGTACATGCGAAATATCTTACAAACCTTCCAAACATATCAGCTATCCAGTATCACATACAGATCAAATTCAATATGTTTAATATACATTCGAATTAACTCGTCCGTCACTGCAGCGTCATAAATTCTGACGTGACGCGTCAGCATGCGCCGGCGCACGTCACAACTGACAGACAGGCCTCGTGACTCCAAGCAGAGGTCAAAGCTTCATTTAAATCAGACTACAGTATTGCTTTAAAAAAATAGTGAGTATTATCATTGTTGCACGGCGAGTCGGACGGGCGCGATCGAGTGGTACATGTCGCAAACATCATTCCGAGGCAAACAGACAGCTATGCTCTCGTGGTGGATTGAGTCCAGAAGCGTATTCAGGGGACGAGGCTGAAGGAGGGCATTAGTACAGCCACGCGGATGTTAATGGGCGGAAATATTCACCATATGGCTCCTACTGCTCATTTCGGCTGCAATACAGCAATGACAATATCTCATTATAATAAATATACTTTTACGGATTTTATCGCGGTTGTTTAATTATTTAACTAGCCCGACGTTTCAAAAGCTTTGCAGAAACCATGTCACGGGTGGATTGACAGTCCAGCTTCTGAAACGTCGGGCTAGTTGAATAATTCATAAACCGCAATAAAATCCGTAAAAGTAGTTTTATTGTAGTAACATTCGCGTGAACTTAAGACATCAACAAATGACAATATATTTTTATTGTATAGATTTATAAACGTGAAATCGGAGACTTTTAACTTTCGACATCAGCATCATTGTTGTCATACATGTGCGTTGCTCTTCTTTCCTCCTGGCTCTCATTGGTTAATGGGCTACGGCATTCACCAATAGGCCCCTTCTGCTCGTTTTGGCCGCAATGTAGTATTGACACTGCCTTTTTAAATAGATGATCTTTATATAAATAACGTATGTTATTTCAAAATAAATCTGGGGCATCATTTAATAGTAATTGACTGCTCACACCCACAAACATTTGCACAATCTGGGGATGTTGTGGCTACTCATCTGGACTTGCACAAACTGCAGATGTGTTGCCCTCCTATCATCCCCCCCAATGGGCCACCGGCTACTCAAGTTCATTAATATAATATCATAAAGTTTAATGCAACTAATTGTGTGAGTAATTAGTGAATCAGTGGTTTGTAAATAAATTGTTAAGGGTGACTACACTTTAGCCCAAACACGAACAGAACGGTTTTCTTTTAATTGGGTATTTCGATCTCAACTTTTAATACATTTTTTTTTGGAATGACTTCAATGACGTAGGCTCACATGTTAATCCCCTTCGTCTTCCATTCTAATGAGCCACGAGAAAATCACTTACCGAAACGCAACATCAATTCAGCAGCCATGCAACAAAAGCATTACTTCTTACTAAAGATAAAATTGTAGGAATTAAACTTTCATCTTAACAATTCTGGATTAGGCGAGAAAGGTCTGGAAAAACGGAAATGGTACGTCTCGCTCACATAAGAATAACGTGAGGTGACAGCTTAATCTATCGCTGTTTGTGCGGATGTATGTAAGAGGTGACTACGCCATTAAAAACAAATTTGATTTCGATTAAATATATGAAGCTATTGTGCAATTGTCAGTTAGCATAAGTTAATAATTAAGGAAAATAATGTTGATCAAAGACATATTGTGTGAAAGGTCCCTTAGACCACTCGAGGATGAGGTCATGTGGGTACTCAAGCGTCGACCTCTGCGCGTCTCCGGTCGAGCCGTCAAGACCCTCGCCTTTGTCCAGCCACCAGCCAAATTAGAACCTTTTATTCTAACGCACAATAAATGAATTTGTTTTCGTTTTAACACAACAATCATCTGATTGATTGCGTTTCAACAATTCAAACATTCTTCATTCGATTTTATTATTCGTATTTTGTTCTCATACTCAATCGATCATCGAATGTTTACCCTACGGTGCTACAAGAGGTTATGTTTTTAGCTATTTTTTTATACGGGCTTGGCCCACCACACGTTCCCACCGCTGCTACTCCTGTCCGCCAGGACCGACCGCGGCAATCACTACTGACTTTGATATCATCGCAGGGAGCCCGAGGGAAAAGCTAAAAACTGATTTAATCGGAAGAGAATAGGCGGAGCAGGAAGTAATTCCAGTTTCCCTCCCTAGTCGAAGCGGGAGACAGTACAAGTTGCAATAACTTGTAAGTGCCAGGAAAAGTGAGGAGGTGAATGTTTTCAGGTATAAATTGTTGTTAATAATTTTATAGTCTTCGGCGTAAGGCGTTATTGAATTGGGATTTATAATAATAAGGATGCAGAGTACCCACAATACCTTACTACTAGCACCACCCCGTGGTTTCTCCTGTGTAGCTCCGGTCCTATAGCTCGTCTCGTCATGGTATATAGTCCATAGCCTTCCTCGATAAATGGACTATTTGACAAAAATATTTTTTTAATCAGCTACTAGTTTCTCAAATTAGCGCGATGAAACAAACAAACAAACTTACAAACTCTGCAGCTTTGTATTACTAGTATAGATGTAGTTGCGTGATACGTATTACGATTGTGAAAATATACGTACTATTATAATGCAGATCATTTATATGGGTGATGCTGTTACAATTGTGCAAATATACGTAATATTATAAGGCAGATCATTTATATGGGTGATGCTGTTATAATTGTGCAAATATACGTACTATTATAATGCAGATAATTTATATGGGTGATGCTGTTATAATTGTGCAAATATACGTAGTATTATAAGGCAAATCATTTATATGGTTGATGCCATTCCCACGAACTTCTGTTCCAATGGACAAAAAAACTCCCACTGTTAGTCCATTATCAAGGGAGGCTTTGGTTTTATCATTACGCTACGATCAGTAAAAATGGAGTTACGCGGTGGAACGCGGTGGTGCCGTGTGCTGCTAGCGCATATAATAAACGTATGAAAAGGTATGGAGAAAGCGGAAACACCCATGTCAATGAGGAAAGAATTTTAGGTAGAATGTTGCTATCCAGCATAGGAGGAGGTAGTGTCATGCATTGTGCATGATGCTACATCCCCTTTTGCAACGGAATTGGGCCGGCACGACCGGAGAGCTCTCGCTCACTTGATACCGGCATAAAGTGCCGCGTTTCATGCGGTTCGTGAGTAGCCGGTGAACCATTGGGGGGGAGGAAAAAAGGAGGGCAACGCATCGATATAGTAATTATGTGGATGTTAATGGGCATCGGTAGTCGCATTAAAGACTCCGATTGTTCGTTTCACCTTATTCTTTAAAAAAAACCTGTAGTAATAAAGTGCTTGAGTGTAGTGATGTCCAAGCACATGGATAGTGTAGACGTGGAGATGAGATCAAATACGCGGTGACATAAGAACACAATGTCAACAACTGAGTCATGCAGCTGATACTTGATATTGTACTTATTGATTCCAGCTCAGGAATAATTCAATTTTGTATTTCACAGCCAACTCCGGCGCTCACGAATTTAGGTCCAGAGACTTGGACTGCGTGTTTTCAGCGGTCAGTTAATCTTTCGATACAAAACGCTACGTTAAACGCTTATAAAACGTTTTGACCGTCTCGTGGTCGAGAGATATATAACCACAGTCCTGGGCTCGAGTCCTGTGTCGGACCCAAGTGTTATATGATTTCTTTTTATTTCTAACAAGAGTCTGAAGTTAGGACTTTGGCGATGTTGCAGCCCCCTGCCTCGTAGAGCACGTTAAGCCGTTGGTCCTACGCCTGATTTCTCTCTGATCGTGTTGGATCCACCGTATCGGAGAGGAGAATGCGGGAACAGAGAGTACACTTATGCCTGCGTACACTCTTGTGCACTTTAGTATATTCTGTTGTTGTTGTTGTAATATATTCTGTGCAGTTGGCACACACATGGCCGCCGTCACAGAAATTATGCTAAGACAGCATTATTATTAACTCATTAAGAGTTATAAAACGCTGCGATGATGCGATATGTTTAGAATCATAAATTGCAGCTGCTGATTTTAATGCAGTTACTAACTATGTTGTATGGTTTCTTCCGCGCAAAATTATAGTAAGAAAACAATTTCATTTTACGGGATAATACGTAGATTCCATGTAATTTCAAATTGTATTCTATGAATGTGCTAAATTGTATCAAATCGAAGGAATATCAAATATACGTAAAAACTTTCATATTTATCTGATCAGATGCGTTTATTCCGATCAAGCCTGATCTAAGTAGGACTATTTCTATTTCTATTTTTAAATGGCTATCGTATATGACACGGCTCGAATAAACCATCAGTGCGACATATATATTTAGTACTGTCGTACTGATAGACATTAGCTTCTACTGTCCTAATATATCTAATGTTTGACACTCGAATTAGTGTGAATTCGGTTCATCCGTCAACGCTACATTTATCGGATTCCACTCATGTTCCATAGATGTGGGTAAAAGCATTTATATCATCGTAAAACAAAAAACACGCCCTGCGAGGAGTGCCGTCCCAATTCATCCGTAAAGCAGTACCTATTACAAGCCTACCTTATTTGCCCCAACTAGAAAATGTGATGACAGTAAATTCTTTCTAGGCTTTGTCATGCCTTCCAACACACATATAAACGCTTTATCTTATGATATGTACACACCATTGCGTTTTCAATATCACTTTCATGTTCGTTTCAATCAGTTTGTTTTGGAGCAATCGCTATGTTGTGCATTAATACGGTCCTAGGCATGTTGTACTGGTGATGCTGAGCAGCCCAAGATGAACCCGAGCATCTCGGGCGAAGCATTTGCTTCGTCGTTATTAAACGATCGAGAAGTATAGTTTGTACCCCAATTATAAAAAGTAGGGCAGGATAAAACGCTTTCGTCCACGGTGCAAGGAGCGAGGGCGATAGCGTCCCCCCATTGAACTATCCCAAGTTGGTAGAGCAGTTCCCTGAACGTATGACTTTGTGAGTATTCGGCACTGTCATGGGAACTGCGTCACCAAAAAAAATTCTACTGTCGTAAAAACATGCCTGTGAGGTGTCACGCAAACAAGATAGCGCACAAGTGTGTGCGCAGCTTTTAGCTACAATGTAACATAAGTGTAGATCGGCATCCTTTTAAGAGGCGACATTTTCTTTACACTTTAATTAAAACATTCTACGACTGATCCACTACTCCGCTACTTCACTACAGGATTACTGACTTTATTGATGTATGTATTACTGCAAGATCCAAAAGTGGGGCTACGTTCCGTTTTAAACGGTTAGTACTAAGTGTAGCCACTTTGTCTGGACTAAAACTGGAATTATCCTATGGTTTTTTGGTTAAAACTAGGTGTAGGGACACCATTCTGTGTGAGTGCCTATGTAATTTAAATATATCAATGTGTGTTCACGCCGATGTCTGTGTGTGAATAATAATTATTAAGTCAGTCGCTAGTAAACCGCTTTGAGGAAACGTCGTATTCATTCCGCTTACCCTTCTGATGCACGGCCGTTGGTATGTACCGGTGGATCAATCATCATCAGTCCCACGTATGCACCTCCCGCCCACACACATATACGTACACTAGGTATAGCTGGTATCTATCCGGATAGAAATATACCGTAAAGTGAGTCGAGTTTCACTCGCTTAAGTTTTCGGTGGCTCATAAAGAGAAGGTAATAGTCTCCGTCGTTACTGGTAAGCTTTGTCACTTCCCTTGCCCCCTTCTACAATAAAAATCTCTCTGCCTACCCCGTAAGGGTACTGCCGTGCAGATGTGTGTGTGTACAATAAAAAATACTAATAAGTACGAATTACAATAAAATTAATTGTACACGTATTAAATCAGGCTTAAGAAGGGATTATTTTTGATAAATACAAGCTTATCGGTTACAGCCGAGCCTTTACCACAAGTGGCATAATTTATTATTGATCATATTTTGGCCATGTGACTCAGTGGAACATGGCCCGGCTTCGGAAAGTGTATGTATAGGTCCAATGTCATCAGCACCATCATCATTGTCAGCCCTCATCGGTCCACTGCTGGACCTGGGCTTCTCTCAATGAACGCCAAGACGACCGACAATCTGCTGCTCGCATCCATCCCGGACCGGCACGGAGATCGTCTGCCCACCTGGTGAACGGTCGACCAACACTTCGTTTTCTTAAACGAGGCCTCCACTATGAACCTTACTGGCCCGTCTGCCATCTGTTCAGGTTCCATGTATTGGGAAGAAAATTTAAATATGGTCTAAATATAGAATTGAATTCGGTTTCAGAGGATTTTATTAAAGTTAGTCTATGAGAAACTTGAGTGAACAAACTAAAAGTTTCATTTTCGCAGGTTACAGTATGAAGTAGTTACATTAATGCATTTATTTGATAGTTGAGTGTTAATTATCGGCTGGTTAGTTGACACTTTAGGAAAATGGCTGATCCTTAGAGTGTAAATAAAATAATGTGTGTTTTAAATTTATGTTCAATTTGAAAAAAAAAACGGTCACATTGTAAACTTATATATAAAGTGACATGTCTCGACTTGAAGCTTTGTGACTCTATATGCAGTAAGCTTCGCCTAAGCGTAGGCGCGATGACCTATGAGTGAAATGTGTAGAAATTTGTCAGTTACACAGGTTTTCTTACAGTCTCTTGGGTCATAGTTCTCAATATCACTCACGAACTGGCTCATTCAACACGAAACCTCAATAAACATTTATGCTATAAGGATTAGGGAAATGGGGGGAGGATGTGTTGTTGTTGTTGCTATAAATGATAGATAAATCGCACAATAACGGATTTTATGATATAAATATATGAGTTCTGCGATCATAATCTATATTTTTTTGTTGACGCCGGGAAATATATTTACGCGCCTTCACCGGCCCCGGGTGGGGACCACTAGATTGTGGGGCTCACTATCTACTGGACCCCAACCGGGGTCTGCCAAATCAGTCCCCTAAGAGACAGGTAGGACCGGACTTATGCGGGCAAGTTGGTGATGCTAGTTTTATATAAAAGTCCACGATTTCATGTCCTAGAAACTTCATATTTTCCAAAGGTTTGAGTAGGCAGTAAAGTTAAAGTGACGGGGACTGATCTCTATTTAGAACATTTTCTTAAGAAAAGGAAGCAGGTGTCGTCTCATTTACGAGTTGCTGGCCAGAAGTATTATATATCGTACTATCAATATTCGTATTTATACATAATATACTACTACATATATCTACTATTATATATATTTATATATACATCGTGCCAACAATGTAACCTTTATGTCGACTCTGATGAAATATTTTTACATAAGTGTTAATTATGCAAATAATTAGTAAACATTTCTATCTGAGCGTCTACGAATTGTAAACATTTCTATCTGAGCGTCTACGAATTGTAAACATTTCTATCTGAGCGTCTACGAATTGTAAACATTTCTATCTGAGCGCCTACGAATTGCCTTATTTTTGTTCTTTTGCACTTAAAAATATAGTGTCAAAAGACCTTGTTGTGTTTGTTAAGTATCACGTAGACCGCCGAGGTGTATTATAATTTGATTAATTTTAATGAGTCCATTTGGCGTCATATGTACTAATAGAACCTTGTATTTTATATCGATTTCGTTGAAATTAAATTTATATTTATTATAGTTATTAAATTTATATTTATTTATTTAAAGTACATTAATATGGTGGATTGTATAACTCTTCTGCCGCATTGTGGCTATTGTTGTTCTATTGGATTCCGCAAATATCAGAAGCAAAAACTATATTTTTTAAACTAGGCCGCTTCGAGTAGATTACCTGCATTATTACTTATAAATTTACAGTTTACTGGCGATCTATTGTGGTTTCACTTGTCATTGTTTTTTGTTGTTGCGAAAATATTATCGCGGCTTATTTAATTATTTAAGTAGCTTTACGTCGGTCAGTCATTTAGCTCACCCTATGGTCGCTTCTAAAACGTCGGGCTACTCAAACAATGAAATAAACCGCGATAAAATCCCTAAAAACAGTTTTATTGTTATAGTCGTTAGGATTTGCGCTAAAAAGTTGATACTTAATTACATCGCTGTTATAAGGTTCTTATATATACGTTGTTTTACAAAATGAAATCATTTTGCAAGAAGAACCGTTTAAAAAATAGTACAATACCGCTAATACATATACATACATACATACATACATACATACATACATACATACATACATACATACATACATACATACATACATACATACATACATACATACATACATACGTACATACATACATACATACATACATACACACATACATACATACACGTTCTGTTTGTGGTAGGTAAGAGACCACAGACTGTCGCAATTTTCGTTTCATTCAAATTCATACATGTCATTCGTTTCCGGGCTCGACCTTTTTGAAAGGGACCATTAATCTGGTCTTGTAAGGTCTGCCTCGGGCACCCCTTCGACTCACACATTCCATAAGTTTCTTTCTGCTTTCACTCATTCACTCCATACGATTGTTCAAAATCTATGTATATATTATAAAACAAAGTCTCCTCCAAAGGCTGCCTGTTTGTGTGTGATCGATTATCTTAAAATCTACATAGTCGATTTTCATGCGGTTTTTACCATTAGATGGAGCGATTCCTGGGGAAGCTTTCAGTGTAAGGTACCAAGTCCCTGTACTCACAGGCAATGCCGAGGCGGATCGATAGCATTAGATATAATTCTCGTTGTCTAGTAAGTGTAACGCGATTCCTTACGGTACTCGGTACTAGGCAAATGTGGCGTGATAAATCCTCAGGTTATTATTATTATTTTTTTTGCTTTTTCTCGGTTTTCGGCGCGTGACGCACTATATGCACGAGCTTAAGCCGAGTAGCATATCTGATGGATGGAACAAGAATATTATCTCGAATGAGCGGTTGATACTCAGAGACAGATAATTTATGGCATTTGTAAGAGAATTCTTACAATTATTATTATTATTATTCTCACTCACCTGCTGGGCTATGTGTATCAAATTAAATTCCAACTCTTATCTAAATGATATCTTAATGTTGAAAGCTAATTTCACGAGGCTGAGCTTTATATATACATATTAACATACTGAACCAGTTCTAATTCGTCGATTAACAATCAAATTTATGTTATCTAATTGATATGCCGAGTTTAAAGCACAATACGTGTTGGGCAGCTTCGGTATTTTTATATCGAATACCTACATTTATGTCAGTAGTTTTCAAATTTAAAAGAAAACTATTGTGCTATCGACCACACGGCGTGAAACTTTATCTAATTTAACTTCATTTCCTGGACTAGCATCTTATATGAAGCCCGCGTAAAGAGACATTTTTGGTTTGTACAATTTATTATTTAGGTTACCTATACAATTAATTATATTATAGCCGATGGCCCATTGGAAGGGAGGAATGTATATTATCCCAGTACACCTTTTCAGGATAATTGTTTGATGTTATAAAATTGCGAATACATTGTACCTACTTATTATGGACAGTAAATATTTATGCCTATGACTACATGCGAAAAAAACATCACGTTGGAACAGATTAATGCATTTCAAAATAGATAATTACGTAATTTTTGTGATATATTCCCATCGTTCGTTTATTACGTTAATTGGACATTACTTAAAGTACAAAGAAGGATAACGAACCTGCTGACTCGCCGTCAACCCCGTCTCAATAAAAAATCATTCAGTTTCTTCCGATGATGGAAATGTTTAATTTACACATTATTATAACAATTCATATTGTCAACAAGGTAACTATTTAGCACAATTACACCTCCATCTAAGATTTTTAGGCAATCAGGGCAGCATTTTAAAAGTAGGATCTTAATCGTTCACGATATAACATTATACGTACTTATGTTAAACAACTATAATATGCTATGTTATTTTATTATTAATTATACTTAATTATTATTAACAAACTAGTAGTTTATACTCATGTTCGTGTGAGCATAATAAGGCATTAATGAATGACTTATTCGATGGCTTTTCCCCTGTAAGTAATATCCAATCTAGAAGGGCATTTGATAGAGTTCACCCACCCGAACTATTTTCAATTGTCGATCTGTTTCTTATATCTTTACTGCTCTATGCTGACGGAAATATCCTGCGCAGCTTAAGTGCCACTATAATAAGACACGTCTCGCGACGGTCCAGGTGAGGTTGTAGTCGATAGGGGGACAGACCCCCCCTTTCACGCAGATGCGAAGGAGGCATCTAGATAGTTATTTAAGATTATTAGGGGACCGAGTCCTCTCACTCCCTCTCTAAAAGGGGGCAGCTCTCGCGCAGCAATAAAGTTGGCCTTGAATTTTCTTTGCAAGACTTTTCAGAGATTTCGTTGAAGATCATAACTGGGGTAACCCAATAGTTAATAATCTTTGTTGCTAAGTTAAATATATTATGTGATAGGGAGAGTAGACACATTATTTTCACGGGGGGAGATGTAGAACTTTCCTCCTGCATATGATATTTTTTCTCTTATCTATAACGATACTTTGAACTTTTAATTCTTTATTCCCCTACAATGTACGGGCCAAAAGAGTACGACATATTACAGTAAAACTACTAGTCGGCGTCGGGCTAGTTAAATAATTAAGTAAGCCGCGATGAAGTCCGTGAAAGTAGTTTTATTGTAACGAGTAACATTCGCGTAAACTTAACACAGCACTACTTAAGACATTATTAAGAGGAAATAAAAAAGATTTCATACTAAAATTATAAGTAAACTAATTAATCTAATTGTTCTGCATGCATATTCATAAGCGATGTTATATATACTCAAATTCAAATTCTAAAATTAGTATTATCTGTATGTTTTAGTGCTGCGCCTCTATCTTATTTTTGTACTAAGATAATGGGGAATCGAAACTTTTACGAAAGCTTAATCGGTGTGCCTACATGAACATACTTTTAACTGGAATATCTTAATGTGACTATGGTATTCCATTATCACTAACGTACCAGTTGCGATGTTACATTATAGATGTTTCTAAACTGCTCAAATTAAAATAAATTTTATTTCCTGTTATGTAAGATCTATCACACATATAACATCATCACAAAATTGACTATGTAAATTTCAACTCTTAGTATTTTTAACTATAAATTTTTTTTTACTTTTCTGGACTTATTTTTCATCAGATTCAAAGTGAATATGTGTTTTGGGTATTTAAAAGGAACTGAGCATCTACCAACATTATGAATCTTCTATATTATAAAAAATATAAGGCATATTTATTGGTTGTCTTAATCTTATGATGATAAAAATAAATAAATATTATAAAAAAAGGAAAAAAGGGAATATTTGTTATTTATATACAGAAAACCATGCTAGGTTATTCCAATGAATAAATGAGGTTATTTTATAATAAAACTATAGCCCAATCTCCAATTAATTCAATTCAATGTATACTTATTGTCAACGAAACGCTAAATTCATTTGAGCACTAATAAATACTTAATATCTAACTCGACATCTATTATTTTAACGAGACGACGAGAGTCTAGCGTTTATACTTAAGCTACCAATCTTATTCACAACTGAGCAGAAACCGTTGAGTGGTTTAAGTTAAAATTGAAGATTATTCCATCTGTCGGAGACCACGTTTCTGCGCCATTTGTCTTAACGAGGAAAAGCAGGTAGACATTTATCTTCGAGTTTTGCGGTATTTTTGACACGGGAATACCGAACATGTCGGAATTATTATAAAGTAATAAATGCTTATGATACATAAATCCTTATTAATGCTAAAATATTATAACATTAGTGAAGATATATTTAACAATAAATAACAAAGCGATTGAAAAAGACAATTATGTGAAAATTCAAATTTAAAAGTAGTGGATTGATATCAAATCTGATATACCTGACTAATGTAGAGAAGTAGAGATAATAGAACTAAGAGGTGGAAAAACGCCTCCATCTTAAAATATATGAAAGAAAACAGAGTCAGGTAGGTGCGTAACTATTACAAATTCCTTTGAAAAAGACTGAATAAGAAAATCATAAACATTCCTTAAAGCCTGGAATAAAATATATTGAACCTTTTAGTAATTTTTCAAATTATCGTATCGCTTAGTCTGACGAAGACGTTACATGTAAAGTTTAACAGAAATACCTATATTCATAACTAAGCGAAACCATAATGGGTCTCCAGAATAAATATATAGAAGTGGAGATGTAAGAAAAAAGTTACAAAAACATGTAAATATATGCCCATTATGTATTCACATTTGTAAATATATTCTCGGTAATAACAAAATGTGTAAAAAATTGATCTGCTCATAGACAAGGTCGGACGAAGGTTGCATGTAAATGATTTGGGTGATCAATCATCTCGTAGTAATAAATTTGACACATGTTACGGTTCAAACACAAAAAGTATATTTGGCTAGTTGATATACGTGACTTGGCCTGTCTCGAGTATTATTATTAATCATGTGGAGATTTATGTAGGTATCCAGGAAGTGAAACAATTAAACATCATTTTCTATTAATAGGTATTTAGGCGAACCTTAAGTATGTTGTATGCAACTCTCGGAATACAGTAAAAACGAAAAAAATTGTGTTCTGACGGACAACGACAGACTCTATAATTTAGTTACATAAATCACACACGCAATAATGAAGACGTCTAAAAGTTGCTTTTTTTCTAAATGTGTACTTAGGTAATATTATAGGAATTTCAGAAAAACTTAAATAATATTTCAACGATTAATATTTACCCTGGAAATTATTAATAAACGTACATTTAATTGAGTGTTAAAAAATAATATATGAAATAAACTTACGGTTGCAATTGAAGAATAAGGCAGGAAGGGCTGAACGGTAACAATCATAAAAAAAGTTAGTTTTTCACTCAACTGTTAATCAGCTCATGTTTGCACATAACTCCGCACAATCTCTACCACTGTTAGAAAAGCACATGTATGTGCAAAATTTTATGTAAGATTAAAAACGAATTTGCCGCGCGAATTCAAATTTAGAGCGCGCTTGCGTACGCGCAATTCGATTTTCAAACCGTCTCCGAGGTTCACTCGGATGTGGCCCGTGTGTGACTGTACACTCATCTTGCACTTCACGATCACCGAAGAAGACACGCCGTACGTCTCGCTCGCACACCTGACACTCCCTATCCCCAGCTCCCTCTCTCTTATTATCAGAGGTTAGCGCGCGCTCATCATTCAGTCGACACGCGGGCTCCGGGTGGGAAGGTCGCGTTCACTTTACCGTTACTTTCTCTATGTGTACCCATAAAACACGTACCATATGACGCGGGCGGCTATTTTGTCGGCTCTCTGCTTCTTAGTAATTTATTTGTTGGTCCCGAGCGCAGGTGCCTCGATACTTTATTGATGGCCCGCAAAGGTGTGTCAAGATGTTTTGTAAAGGGCTTATGGGTCACATAGCGGTTTCGCTCATTTTTACTCGATACAATATTATAGTTACGCTATTCGGGTCAGACAATTATAAAATCCATATAAATCATTGATTGGTACATATAGTTTGGTAAATTAGATCGACGAATTCGAGCGTTCACTTCTGGCCAATGGGAAGCTTGCGAAATGACATGTACCCTAGATCATTCGCTTAGATCATCAACGCGTGGCCTCCTTATGCGGCGATTGGCGTGTACCGCGCAAGCCACGCCTGTACCGTTTTAGGGGGGCAATGACTGCCCTCTCAAAGTGGGGGTTTCGTGGATCATTTAGAGGGGGGCTCGTGACATATTCCATTTTGTATAATGAATACGCATGTTGTCATTTGGTCATTATAAATTGTAAATACCTAAATTTAATCTGTCACGGTGAGGTTCACGCTGTGTTTTTGATTATTTTTTATTGCGCGGCTACTCTAAAGAGACGTAATTTGAATGCATACATTTTTATTTTATTACTTTATCGTAGTTATGTATTGATTTAAGTGGTTTTTTTATTCATAATTATACCCAATAATTAAGCAATTTTTATTTAATAGGTTTATAAAAAATATAATTATGATTGGTATTTCTTTTTGTGTGTAGTTTTTTTTATTTCTATTTTGATAGTTAGATACGAAAAATAAAGCCGATAATAAAAGTAATGATTTTTAATAATTATGTATAATTAGAATAAACAAATCTATATCAACACGCCAGGATTTAGCAGTGACTTGGAGTCTGATTAAAATTAGGTGGACCACGATCGAAGTTAGACTGATCACGGAAGACGACTAGATGGCGCCACCAGTTGCCTAGGGAATGTAATTTGACTAGCACATAATATGGCATCATTCCATATTATGTAAATATATATTCATCATCATCATTATCAGCCCTTATCGAGCTGCTGCCCACTGCTGGACATGAATGCCTTTAATGAACGCCAAGACGATCGATTTCCTGCTACTCGCATCCATCCCGGACCGGCTACTGCACGGTGATCGTCTACCCACCTGGTGAACGGTCGATCAACAGTTCGTTTCCCTAAGCCCGGCTTCAAAAATTCCTTTCTTGTTGCTCACATACATCAAAAAACGAAACTCTGTACCAAATTTCAAATTTCTATGGAAAGTAGTTTCAGCTGGGCGTAGTTGACTGCTAACAGCTTGTAGATCTGTCACTCAGTAACGAAAAAGCTTTATTTAGGTTTTACCTTCAAATTATAAACTTCTTCTGTTTATGAAATGCGAAAATAGCTTGTATCCAATCTCTTTGTGTTCAATAATAAGAGGAAGGTACTGAGGGAGTGTCTTTGTTGCATTGCAATTGAATCGGGTCGGCGCAACCAGGTAAGTAGGTAATAACAACAATATATCTTCACAATAGTTCCCTGATATCCATTAGGATTTAAACTTAAAATATGTGTGTAATGAAGCCATTGCTGTACGGATTTTTAAGTAGTTTTTAACTGCGTAGAGCGATTCTCGTGGAAAATATAATTTACTAACGTGCGAAGCAGGAGTAGATCGCTAGTTATTTATCGATAAATTTAATGCGCATGTATGTACCACATTTGAATCGATATTAGTAAGAAACATTTCCCTTATTTGAATAAGGTTCACATTAAATGTTCTAATCCATATAACAGATATTTTGTTAAAATTATAATCTGACGAGTGTACCAATTGAAATTAATGTTGTCATTTTATGCTAGAATATCAGGTACCGGTATGGTACAATTATCAGACTAGTCAGTCTCGACACCAATGACTAAGAAAGATTAGTCATGTGGTATAAAAAAACAAATTATGACCAAAATCCAAGTTAACGCAATTTTCATTTCTGGTGTCAAAGTGAGTGTTAAAAGTAAATTAGGACGAAGGAAGACTTTACTCAATACACTATAGGACAAAGGCTAACATCAGTTGTATTGAAGGAAGGCATCCATGACTAACCATGTGCATGTAGTTAGCTTCAAGGACTCGTTGACCATTTTAAACTATATCAAAAATAATGACTCAGTTTATTTATCACTGTAAGCACACACACAACGGAGTAGTTTATTTATTTTTGCAAAACTTAGAGTAAGACATTTGATTTAGTCTCACATTAAAGGGCGGCATATTTCTAATGAAATTAATTTTACGTGACTAAACAGGAAGTGTTGACATTAAAACGTTTGAGGCAGCGCTTAAATGATTATACATCCTCTATTTAATTATGTGGATATAATAAATATAGAGCATGGCATTTTAGCAGCGAATCGTTGCGGTTACGTATCCCGTCCAGATCACAATTTTTGTATACGTCTTATGTTAGCATTCGTTTTGGCAGATCCAAGATTTTTAGGTATATTAGGTTGTGATAGGATAGCTAAAGATTCCCACCATGAGGAGGTGGCGACTCTTAGTACCCCTCTTATAAGAAGAGGGGACTAAAGAGCAGGAGCAGGAGCTTTTGCGCACGGGGCCAGGGGCGAGGACGGGAACCTCACCCCATTGCACTGTCCCAAAGTCGGTGGGGTTGTCCTGTGGTGCGGGACAACCCCATCTGTGGAGGTGGCGTCGGTCTCTTCGGGGGCTGACTTGCTGTCGAGGTGCCCTGATGATTTGTTGTTCCGGGGCACCTCATCAAAGGCGGCACAGGTGGCACTCGTGGTTTTTGTGGGTATTCGGCACTATATAATGTGCCGCGAGCCCCACACACCACTGGACCCCACCCAGGGCCAGTGAAGGCGCGTAAATGCGTTTCCCCGCGTCAACAAAAAAAAAAAAAAAAAGATTCCCACCATGGTTCAAGCCTTGTCGTGGCGGTGGGGCTCAATACCCTGGGGTGATCTGATACACTTTGGGTGAAGCTAATTGAACCGAGGGGGTGTATGCTCTTTGTACCTGTCTTATAAGGAGAGGGGACTAAAGAGCAGAAGGAGGAGGCGCTCTTTATGCCCCTGTTATAATAAGAGGGGAGAAAAGAGAAAAAACAATAAGGCGGCCCTATTACGCACGCGGCTAGGGGCGAGGATGGGAACCTCGCCCCGTTGCACTGTCCCAAAATTGTTGGGTTTATCCTGTTGTGCGGGGAACCCCATCTGTGGAGGTGGCGATGGTCCCTCAGGGGGCTGACTAGCCGTCGCGGTGCCCTGATGATTTGCTGTTCCGGGGCACCTCACCAGAGGCGGCACTGATGGCACTTACAGTGGTTTTTGTGGGTATTCAGCACTATAATGTGCCGCGAGCCCCACACACCAATGGACCCCACCCAGGGTCAGTGAAGGCGCGTAAATGCGTTTCCCCGCGTCAACGAAAAAAAAGGATAGATAGATATATAATGATCATAAAAGTTGTTTCCAGTTGTGGACAAAATTTCCTGTCACTGAACTGCGAAGAAATGGGTGATGATGACGATGATAATTGAACCCTTTTACACTCAGAGCTTTTGGAGTTCAAAGTCACTCAGCGTGCTATGGAGAGAGCTACGTTCGGTGTTAGTCTGCGAGACATATTCTGAAGTTCGACATAAGAATGAGAGTAGCCGACACAGTTTTTTTTATAAAAAAGGGGGCAAACGAGAAATCGGAGCCTGTGAGCCTGGGAACACCTTGCGACCGGAACTTATGGCACTCTCTGGCGGGGCCTTCGCCCAGCAGCAGACGTTTTCTGACGGTTGATCATGATGATGATGACGGTTGATAATAAAGATCTTTTGTCCCAGTTTAAAAATTTTGTATCGAGAGGCATACTTTGTGTTCATTTTGTATCGAGAGGCATACTTTGTGTTCATTTTGTATCGAGAGGCATACTTTGTGTTCATTTTGTATCGAGAGGCATACTTTGTGTTCATTTTGTATCGAGAGGCGTACTTTGTGTTCATTTTGTATCGAGAGGCATACTTTGTGTTCATTTTGTATCGAGAGGCATACTTTGTGTTCATTTTGTATCGAGAGGCGTACTTTGTGTTCATTTTATTAATTCATCATCATCAGTGTTCAGCCAACATTCGGTTGCGGATAAAAGCTAGTGGAAATAAATACTTACGTACGCTAGGAAATATTAATAAATACTTACGTACGCTAGGAAATATTAATAAATACTTACGTACGCTAGGAAGTATTAATAAATACTTACGTAATCTAGGAAGTATTAACAGATGGAGGGTAATACTTCCTAGCGTACGTAAGTAACGCTAGGAAGTATTACCTTCCATCTGGATTCGTTTAAAAAATCGAAACGTCGTAAAAAATATATAGCGACGTAATCCGTTAGGCAGTTTTACATTTTCTCATTTACATTCATCTGATGCCGGAGGCGATATCGCATTTATAGCAATATTTCACTATCCAACCACGTCACCGAGTCACCGGCGAGGCCTATTGTTATCAGTACCCTCCACACCTCACCTCCGTGCTCGTTTGATATATAATCTGTGTCAGCATCCCGGATATATGGTGAAAAACAATAATCGTGACTGCGTTACTTCAACGCTAGAGAATGCGTTGTGATGAAGCGCTGGTGATGTCATCCGTTGGTTTACTACTCACAACAAACTGGTTATGACCTAGTTATCGTTTGTCTTCGCTAGTCGTATGTTTACTGTCTGCTCAAAAAAGGTGAGAATTTTAGGGCAAACTTTAGCTTTATACTTAAACGTATATTTGAATGTCTATACTTTTTTACAATGTGGGGGGGCAAACGAGAAGCCGAAGCCTTTTAACATCTACCGCCGCCCATAGACATCCACATTATTGGTGTTATGCTTTCTTGTTTGACTATGTTATTACAATCTTGCTCCGCTTTCATTATTTTTTTGGATTGTTGCTGGCGTTTCCTATGGGCCAAGCCCGTTAAAGAACATCCAAAGCATGTGAAGTAACCCTAAATACTTTGTATGTTCAGAGCTGTATTTGGACCAGGATATCTACAGGGATGAGTCCATTCCGCAGACAAGTGTCTGTGTGGAGATACTACTGCACGCAGTATGTGTGTGAGCTAATTGCCAAACGGAGTGAATTTCGAACCGATAGCTTAACATGCTTTCCGAGGCGCAAGGATGAAAGTAGAAAAGCCAGCCTTAAACGTGTTCATCTAAGTTGAAAGAGAAATCTTATGCGGCCCACAGTCTGTTTCTCCCTTACCATTCCTTTCTCTAAACAATTAAAAACAATTATAGTATTGCACTTCTCGTCTTTCTTCTCTATTAACTAACACTGACACTAACAGTCATAGGCCTGCCCACGGCATCCCTACTCTATCTATATTATGTCTGATATCTATATATGATAACAACTATACTATTCCCCATAATATTTCGAAGAATAAAAACTAATAATACTTTTGTTTATACTATCAATTTTAATGCGGGACATCTTGATGTAAATAACTTATACAAATCTACGATTTGAGACCTTCTGAAGTTTACTCCGTAAGAGACTATTATAATGCACATGGTGTGAAAAATCGTGTGAAACATCAAGCGAGCTATCGATATATCGTAATCGTATTGCATCATCACTATCAGCCCTTGTCGGTCCACAGCTGGACCTAGGCCTCTCGCAATGATCGCCCAGACGACCGATCCCCTGCTACTCGTATCCATCCCGGGCCGACTACTGCACGGAGATCGTGTTCCCACCCGGTGAACGGTCGACTAACTCTTCGTTTTCCTGAATGCGGCCTCCACTTCAGAACGTTACTAGACCAAGTGCCATCTGTTTGTCTGGGTATGTGACTAGCCCATTGCCACTTCGGCGAGCTTATTCGTCGCGTAATATTGGATGCTTTAGATCTCTGCCTTATGAATTCGTTACGAATTCTTTCCAACAGAGACGACACCCAACATGGCACGTTCAACAGCCCGTTGATCTAAACTTGCGGACCAGTCCTAAATTAAGAGGCCACGCTTCGGTCCCATAAGTCGTCACGAGGTGAATGCATTGGTTGAAGACCTTTGTCTTCACGCTCCGCGGTACTGGTGAAGTGAGAATGAGACGAAGCTTCCAGAATGCTGTCCAACCCAACTGGATCGGCTTCCTTCCCGAATTTATATCTACCTAATTGCAATAGTTACCCGAGGTGCACGTATTCGTCTACGACTTTGAGAGCAGCACCATCGACCGGCCGAGGGAGAACGTATTCGTTGAACATGACCCTTGTCTTGTCCAAGTTCACCCTAAGGCTAATACGTTGGGAGGAAATTTAAGCTGTGCAACATTTCCTGCGGGCTCTCCAACGATTCGGCCAACACAACGATATCGTAGGTGAAACGAAGATGTGAGAGGTACTCGTTGTTAATATTTATGCCGCAATCTGCCCAGCTTACAGACATAAAAGCAGCGCCATAAAATGTTCTCAGTACTTCGACGTATCACCAACAGGCCTGACATCGCTGCAAAGCTCCCAGAACATCCCAGGTTTCAATGGAGTCAAAAGCTTTCTCATGGTCCACAAATTGATGCACAAATGATTGCACTCATGTGTCTTTTGTATAACTTGCCTTACAGTGAAAACGTGACCCATGGTGCTAAATTCTCTAAGAATCCCGGCCCGGTGGTTGGAATTCGTCAATCTTTGGGGTGAGACGTTTCGTCGAGACTTTTGCGAACAACTTATAAATATGGCCAGGAAGTTAAATTGCTCTGTAATTTTGAAGAAGTGATTTGTCATCATTTTTAAAAAACAAAACAACTTCACTTCCAAGTCCCACGGGGGGTACGCTCCATTGAAGGACAAAATTGAAAAACTTTTTTAGCTCTCTTAATACAGGTTTGGCTCCCGCTCTAAGAAGCTCTACTGTATTTCCATCCTACCCAGGAGTCTTTCCCCCTTTAAGCTGCGCAAGAGCCAGACTAATCTCACTCCAAGTAATGTTCGGCAGATCCTTTGACAAATGTCGTGTTAGGCTTGCACGAGGGTCGTTGTTTAGGGCTGAGGAGCGTGCGACGTATACCACTTGCTATAGAAAGCCTCGATCTCAGATAAGATCCCAGGCTTAGAACAAACGGTAACCTCAGAATCAATCCTAATCTTTCAACTTCCAAGCTTCTCCACAAAAACCTTCGACCCCCTATTCTGCTCAATCGCATAGGTAACCTGTTGTGTATTTGAGCTGCGAAGGTCTCGGCGTATTAGTTTGCGGAATCGCTTTGAAAGAAGCTTGACTTCTGCATACGTAACGTCCTTGTGTGCTCTGCGTTCCCTCGTAGGTCCAAGCGTCTCATCTGAGAGTTTAGAATTCCTGCTCGTATCCTTATATTTCAACAATATTCTTCACCCACGTCCCGCAGTAACCAATCACGCCACTCGTGGCCGCGTCAATTGTCATTGTAGTTTCCGACATATCTAGGTCGAACCGGTTTTTTAATTCCATTTGGAACTTTTCGGAACTTCCCCTTGGGAATCCGTGGAAGTTGGGCCGGAGTGTTGACTGTACTAATCGGACACGCTCGCGACAAAAGCCTATATTCAGACATCCCTAAATACATGCGGTCCGTCGTAATAAAGTCGATCTCGTGCCTCGTCACAGTATCGGGGCTCTGCCATGTCCACTTCTCATTGGGCTTCTTCCTAAAACAGGAGTACAATAAGAAGAGTCCCTCTTTTTCGAGGGAGCATACCAACATCTTCCAACTGCGATTTCGACTTCCGACTCCATGTGGGCCCAGACTCGATTCTACACCACTTTGTACTCCCACCTTGGCATTAAAGTCGCCCATGACAACATTGAAGTGGGCCTTAGTGGTGTGGTGTTATGTAAGGCCTTTTAGACATCCACATAAGTTGTTTCACGTCATAATCGGTTGGTGCATCTACTTGTACACTGAGGCTATACCTCTTTGTGAGCTTAAATATAAGACACGCCATCCTACCCGACACACTAGAGATATCGACTATGTTGCCTATGAGGGACTTACTCTAGAGAAATCCCACGCCGCCTTGTGATGGAGTTCTCTGAATTAGGTGACCTGATGGCAGAATTATGATGTCCTCATCTTGTCTTCAGACTTTACATAGACCCAGAACGTGTCTTCGGATTTTCCCAGTTCCATCTCCAACTAAACCAAGTGGTTATTTATTCCGAGCGTAGATTCTTAGCACCCCTTGTTCTACTGTTACCGTGGCCGCTACTGTGGCCAGGTCTAGTGAAACTACCTGTAACTAGGGGCCTAATTCTACCACTATCGTCCATTGGAGATAAATATCTCATAATTGCCACGCTGAGCAGTTGGATTGGCAATCGCAGATTTGGTTCCGGACCGGCGCCACTGCTGCCCGTCGCCGATCTGATTGATGGTAGCGCCGTCAGCCGGTGCGAGCGCTGTCCAGTGCTCCAGTCTATTTCACTGTCACTGGAAGGAGCGCAACGCATCGGCATAGTAATTATGTGGATGTTCACGGTCGTCTGTAGACGTAAAAATTCTATAACAAAAGCTACGTTACGCTACGCTCCCGCCTTCGAGCCTGATCAGGCATAATTTTTATTTTTCTGTATTCGATTTGCCATTGTTGTTGTCGTGTCAAGCAACGCCGCGAATGTTAGTACATATTGGGAACTAAAACCTCTCTAAGCGGCGGGTAATGTCCCTATTTGTTGTAGCTTCATCGGTAGGGTTACATTGGAGGGGGGCTGCTCACGTGCGGCAGCTAAAGTTGGAGTTGAAGGGAAAGAGCTCATAGTGCTACTATCATTAGGGGGAAAAGCTTGCTCATTTATAATTCACGTTCTAAAAGCAAAGGAGTACCTAACCTCCAATCGCGTATCCGAGCTGACACACAGTTTTGTTACAGAATTATCCTTAGCATCGATACCGCTACTTGTGAAAGATAGATAGATATCTAAACTGGATGTAAGGGCGCATTGCGCACTGTAGTATAATATTTATGTCAGCTCCTTGCGAGCATCAAGTGCCATATAAATAGCTAATTTATGATCTGAACTACAGTATAGAATATAAAAACGACGTAGCTTTAGTGCAGGGCTTCGAGTATCGATTAAAATATTAGTGTAGATTAAAAAATGCTTTTTTCGGACTTGAACTTATGCTGTGGAAGCGAAGAGAAGCGCAACATAGCTTCAACGGATTGCTAAGAGTGCTTGTCGTTTGACGAGGCTGTAATGTTCCTTGTTAGTTTTATTGCATTAATACAAGTCTACGTATGATCTGTTCGTTGTCTGTCTGTGTCTGTCAAATAAACTAAACTCTCACATTGACCTACAATCATTTTTTTTTCTAAGCGAAAATTTGTGATTAATTTGGCTTAACATTCTAAACGAAAATTAGTTATTACGAATACTAGTGAACCATGGATCGAAATTCGATCTTAGTTGTAAAAAGAAAGTATATTACATGAGTTTGAGCATTTTGTGCGCGCCGTAGTGTGCGTATTATTTATATTGTGCGCGCCGTAGTGTGCGTATTATTTATATTGTGCCCGCCGTAGTGTGCGTATTATTTATATTGTGCGCGCCGTAGTGTGCGTATTATTTATATTGTGCGCGCCGTAGTGTGCGTATTATTTATATTGTGCGCGCCGTAGTGTGCGTATTATATATAGTATATTTACTTAAAAGAATAAAAGAATATAATCCTCTATCTCCATATTATAGTCAACAAATGCGCTTAGGTTCTTGAACTAATAACTCTATACCTTTTTTAGAACCTATAACTATTTGATCTTAAGCTTCATTAGGATAAAAATTTACCCGACGATCATAAACAGCAACAACTTATCTTCGCGCCAGATTCCTAATGGGATGGCAGAGAAAACCGACCGACGCATGTCAGAACAGATTTGTCTTCCTTCTAATAATTAAACGCCTTTTGTATTTTTATTAGTGATATTCAAATGTCAACTCTATATAGTGCCACCTACGCCGTGAGTGAACCGCACAAACATTTTTTGTAACATATTTGCATAGCATTTGCCAAGTAATTTGTCTGTTTTTATGATTACGTGTATTATAAGTTATGCATCCACTTAGTTTGTAACAGATATCCTCGGAATTTGATCCACTCACCTGACGTGTTGGACTTGTGGCATGAGTCGTGTGTTGAAATAAGAATAATTATTTTGGTTCATAGATTGTATGTAATATATATATATAGTGTATATTTTAAAATTATATATTTGTTTTATTATGCGAACTTTTACAATACATCTGTTACGCTATTACGTATATATATATATACGTACGTATTATTATTATTATTTTAGTTAGTAATAGATGTATTGTAAAAGTTCGACTGTGCACTACCTGCATCTAGTTTACATTATTTTTCCTATTGCAAAGGTTGCCTGGAAGAAATTACTGTACAGTAATAAGGCCGCCTTTGTGTGCATTTATATTGATCTCTTGTACCTATTGTTTTGTTAAATGTGCACAACAAAGAATATTTAATTTCATTTCATTCATTTCTAGTTTTGAGAAGCCTTTGGAAAAAAATGGAAAAAAAATGTTATTGCATTGTCATTGGTTCTTAATATATGAGATGGAGAATCCATTGTTGTAACATAATTATATATTAATAATAATAATAATAATAATAATATAAAGACAAATAAAAAACTATGCCTATATTGGCTCGTAGGCTTAGGCTGGCGCGTATGGTGGTTTATCCCTCGTGATTTGTGCCGTTTCTAAGTTTTCCGTGGCCACTTGATGAAAAGGTGAAAGTGAAGGTAACATTTCTGCGTAAAGAAATGCTACCATTGGACTGTTATTTTGCGAATCTTATCAATCAGACAGAATTAATTTTATAAATAAATGTATTTGCGTGACATTATTTACAATACAACTATTTCATTGTTAAATAGAAATTTAAAACATCCTATAGCTCTATCACCTACTGGTAAGCCAAAAAGCTGGAAGCACTAACAATTTCCTGTAAAAATGACCAACGACACATCATAGTTCAAGATGTGTCGCTGGTCACGGCGAGACACCTTGTAACAGATTTTACGTTACACTCTTTAATGAATCTAATTTGGTTAAGAGACAAAGACTGATTTTGGTTTTAAGATATACACAGATGATCGATTTCATAATAGTTCTGGCCTTTGGAAATAACGAAACGACATTAATAAATACGATACACGCCACTATATATTGTTATTCGTTAAAATGGCGCTCACATTTGGTGGATTATCTACAACTAGATAAATTAGCAATTATTTTATACTAGTAATACCCCTTGGCTTCACTCGAATAACTCCGCTCCTACTGGTCAGATCGTGATGGTATATATCACTATATATAGATGGTTTGAAATTAGACGTATTAGATTTTTTTTTATATTGGCACATTCAACCAAAGATACAGGCCAAACTCTTTATCTTTAGGCTGATTTTAGTCTCACGCCGATGGCACGCGCACCGTCAGCGCTGATGGCCGAGATATATGAACTTTTAGGTAGCGGTTTTTGGTGACGTGTAGCTATCAGCGCGCACGGTGGTCAGCGCTGATAGCTTTCCTTGGCCCGCACGAACTCTGAAATTGATTAACAACTTTAAATTCAAATATAAACGTTACTTGACCAGCGAATAAATAGCTAGTTTGTCTCATGCAGGCTTAAATCATTTTCAATCGGTGGTATAGGCACGATTCGTAAGCTGCAATGGACCAGTTCATCCTGTATCTTTGCCAGAAGTTCGTCAAAAGTTCTAGTTGACATTCAAAAGTAATTAAAGAATTTACTTTCGTGAGCCCTCAAAGTGCCATATAACAAGACAAACTCTCCTGCAACGGCTCTCTGCTCAATCAATGGATGAACATGGAGTCTTCGTCGTCGCCGGTTTTTATTTTTTGGGATACATAGTACAAAGCAGCAATAATTAATGCACTCCGCATTTTGTCGTCGTCTGTACGGTAAGGCGGTCAGTACAATACTAAAACGAGCCACGCTGAGCCTCAGCGCTGACAAACAACGCGCTGAGCTATGAGCGCTGACGGTGAGCGTGAGACTATAATCAGCCTTATAGCATTACTATAGATTCGGACGAGGAGGATATTCCTATAGGTATGTTACTATAAGAGTGTATCTCCTCCTCGTACTAGTACTCGTACTAGCACTCGTAGTAGGTATGGATGATGTAAGTAAGGGTTACTGCCATACTGCATTGCGACAGCTTTGTGTTGGCATGAACGGATGATAGGTATCTCCTCGCTCCCGTAGAACCGCCATAAATTTACAGCGATTCTGCCACGTTTTGTGAAGTACGCGTTATTCCGGTACCGAGTTACCGGGCGTATTCCATTTTTTTCTTATTCTTTTATTTGGACATGAACTTTTCCTGTTCCATTTATTTTATCTACAATATTGTGACAATATACAATACTGCAATATTAATATTTAGAATACGAGAACAGAAAATTTTAACCATAATTCAAGTATACGCGGGCATATGCAGCCACTCCGTCGAAGAAATCGAAGAGTTTTATAATCTCCTTAACGCAGTTTGCGAAGAGAATAGAGGCACATGGACTCTCGTATAAGGAGGATTTTTATGTTAACGTATGCAGTAGATTCCCACAGGACAACAACTATATAATTGGGCCTAATGGATTCTTACAGAGCAACGAGCGCGGCACACGAATCCTTCAATTCACATTTGGGCCAAACATGAGTCTGACTAATGGCTTCTTTTATGGAGCGAGGTATACTGGGTATCAAATTGATAGACCGAGTTAGGAATACCATAATACGTTCCAAAGCTGGGATAACGGATGACACCCGGAAGGCCGTATTGGCTACGTGGATCTGGGCTGGCCACATTTGCCGTATGTCTGAGGATTTCTGGGCCAAAAGATCATACCTTTAGACCCATGAGAATGTCCGGAGACCAATCAGCAGATCCCATAGGAGAGGCTAGAGGAGCTGGACTGCTTTCGAAGGGATTGGCCCAATCTAGCTGTGAATGGGGAGGCGTGGAAAGTGAGTAGATAAGACTTTATCCAGCAGTAGGACACGGTAGGCTGCTAAGACTACTAATAAATAATAAATTGAAACTATCGGCGTACAAGTCCATCCCTACGGCTCATCTTTTAATAATGTAAATTTAATATCAGGTTAGCACCCATAACGCTAAGGTTGTATATGCATAGGTCAACCGGGCAAGGTACTTGGGCCGGTGAGCTTAAATAGAATAAATTATTACCGCGTCTTTTATATCTGTGATATCCTTAACTATTAAATGTTTAACGTTGTTCCATTAATTTATTTATGTGCATAAAGCAAATTTGCTTATTAATTGTTACTAACGTCTTGTCCTGAGCAGGGTGAAGGTATAATGTGGCCTGATGATGGGCAATTGCGGCGAAGCCTCGATAAAGGCGACAAAACGACGAAAGGAAGGGTTCCTTCGTTTTTTTTTGGGACTTAGTAGTATGGTATGCCGGGAATCCCACGCTCCACTGAACTCCACCCCGGGCCATTGTGAAGGTATTTGTGGTGTACCATAGTGAGGACCATGGTTCAAGTGTGGTCGTGGGGCTCAGCCTAGCCTGGACAACTCAGACGAAGACAATTGAATCAAGGGAGCTATTTGTACCCCACTTATAAGAAGAGCAGGAAAGAAGGGGCGAGGATGGAGACTTCATTCTATATCATTGTCCAGATATTAGTAGCGTATTTCTGAGGTAGGTTTGTGAAGAACAATCTTTTTCTGGAAGAACCTTGGTCCTTTTTGAGGGACTGACTAGCTGTAGAGGTTCCCTGTTACTTCACACGTAAGGTGACCCAGGACGCAACAAGAGACGTGCTTAGTAGATATCCATTGAAATATCAATGCACAATAGTGCAGCGTGTCTTACAACCCACCAGACCTCACCTGAGGTGGATGTACTATGGCAAGACGTTACCTACGTAGTAAAAATTTGGAGGACAGCCGAGAATAGCCGTACAGTGATAGAATCGCAATCGTGTTTCGTGTGGTTTGCGAGAAGATGGTGTCAAAATGGAGGTAAGGAAGATTTCATTCTTTATTCAGTATACAGGATTTTTGCCCAAAAAATGATAATGTCAATCCTGTCGTATCTTATACCAGATGCCGTAGTCTAAAGCTTAAATATAAACTTTTTTCTGCATCTGATAATGACTTAGCCATAATTAGGTGGATGTTGTAGCAATTATGTTTTGCTACGTAAACGTTTTATAAAAACGTATATTCATCATCTTTGCTAGACGAGAGATGTGATCGGTATCGAAGAAATGTCGCTCTTTTGTCTCTTCGACGTGGCTTGGACGACGGATTGATTTGACGCTGACGCTATTTGCCTCCAGCGAATCATAATTAAATAGTTTTATTTTTTACGCTGTGAACCTATATATTCGTGATATAAAATATAACAAGTAATAATTATATTTCATAAAAAAGGGTGAGTTCTTGATTTCGCCATGTTTCATATCTTTATTAATATTAAATTGTTTTAATTCTCTTAAGTGTGCATTTTGATAACAGTATTTACATGATCTATATGGCTATTAATTTAATAGACCGTTTTTCTTTTTCTTTTAAATTTGGATGTGAAATGAAGATAAGATATTAGTATAATCCTTAACTTCGATAGCTGAGGATTGGAGGAACAATTATATATATGAGGTACCATCCAAGTTGCAGGCGGGAACCTTGGACAACTACCCAGATAAGATTTCATATCCTCACTTTATACTAACCCTAATCAAAAACTGTATTAATTCCATTGTTGTTCTCGTACTATTTTAAGTCTGTACTGGATTACGAATGTGGTGATACCATGATGAATAAATCCATTTGCAAGTCTAACTAAACCTCTAATAGCCCCTTTCTTGGTAATCCCTCATAGTTTAAATTGTAACAATGTTATGATATGATATGATAAAAAAGAAGGAAGGGAAAGGCATTTGCTTAAACATGATATTTTCTTTACGATTGCTGTAGAATCAATAGAAGGAAGGAGAGGAAACAGAAGACGCAAATAGAGTGACCAAAAAAAGAGAAAAATAGAAAATAATTATACCAACCCAAGAACTTGGCTGAAAATCTATATTAATAACATCTGCTGCAAAAGCAAGAGCCAAGATCTTATTGCATGATATAGAGCTTATGATAATGGAGACGAGATCCAAACTAGCTTTAGAAGGCAGCTAGCCTAGCGCACTTACTACCTTTCTTCCTATAACGCAGACCATGGAGCATCGGCTTCAGTGTCCGCTGTGGCCGAACATCTGTACCTGGACTGTTCGTTCGCTCCTTCGTAGCCAATGAAGTCACCACAGCTGCCGCACTGTGCTGTTCGGATATAATATGACAATCGAACGATGCTGAAATGCTGATACGAAAAAATTCATATAACCCATAAACTCCTATATGGTGTTGGCAATCTAAACCGGGGCGGAAATCTTGGGCGGGCGCTATGTACCCACGACCACCAAGTATACATACAAACATTCGGACTAACAAACTAGTTATCACTAGGAGCTAAGTATGATATTTACACAAAGTATTAAAGGCAAGGGATATGCAACTAGTGGCACTTAGGATATATTAAATAGCTATTCAGATTGCTTGATATTGAATGACGATGCCAATACGCATCATTATAATCAAGATATAAAGATATATCGTATATACATAAATAAAACTGTTTTTTTTCTTCAGATTTTATAGCGGTTCATTTAAGTATTTTACGATCCCTACGTTACAGACCCTTAATAGCTACAACGACCACGGATTTTTATTGGTATCTTTATTTATAGTTGTTTATATTTTGGTTAGAAATGCCTACTTTAAGATAAAACTAACATTTTATCCTTTAAAAATTATCCTGGTTGTATCTTAATGTCTAAAAATTTTGAAATATTAATTACTGCACAACAATGAGGCCGTCCTTGTGTAGCAACATAAATGTGAAGAGTGACAAAATATGATCACCAATCCCATTAAACTTTGATGTTTCTAGTCGCCGGATATGCAGACCAAACCAAGTTAATATAAAATATTTAAAAAATAAATAAACAAATATAAAAAGGTTTCGAATCGCTGCTTTGGAGAGTGACCCAAAGGAAATATAAATAAGGAGTGACAAATAATGTGTCGTGCCCAATAAACTTGGGTGTCCCTAGTCGGGGATGCTCAACTTTTTGCCTCGCTTTATATGGGCTGCAAGTGTGCTACCAATTCGTTGGGCATTGCAGAGTTAATACCATAAACGATAGCGAACTCGTTTCAACTGGTTTTAACCGGCTTCGTGATAAAAACGTAAGCTGAAAATTGGTTACGTGCTGTAAGAGGTGGTGCAATTCCTGCATTGCAGCTGAATCGGTCCATCACGAGTGGGGAGGGTATAGCATGAAGCATACGTAATGCTATAGCTATTTATCAGCTATTTATCAAGCTATTTATCAAGTTTTGTACCTTGTAGGATATCGTAGATTAATTATTTTACCAAAGGGTAAAGGTAACAAAAAAAAAGTAACCATATCCCTGAACCACATAAGTAGTATAAACTCCAAAATTCAATTTATAATGGAGTTAGAGATAAATAATTATTTAGCTTTCCTATATGTTTCGATCATCCGTCATCCCAACAACACCTTAGGTCACAATGTTTTTAGGAAGCACACCCATACAGATAGGTATCCAAACGTCAATTCTCATCAACATCCTACATAGTTGTCAGCCGTGGGTAAATCTTTCTTTCCAAGTGTACGCGGCATCTGTGACAAGCAACACCTGGATACCGAACTTCATCATGTCAAGCAAGTTCTGCGAGTCAACAAGCTTCGGGCTCCCCGTCTGATCCACGGAGGCCGAGTGAGACCAGCCGCTGTCGAGCGCTCACCTGCAATATTGTAAAAGGGGTCACTTATAAAATTGGCTATATTATCAAGCAAGCTTCAGTTAAAGCTTATTTTAAGCCGCCAAAGGTTATTCAGTTCTTACCATCAGTGAAATGCCATATCCCTCTGTAAGATGCAGGAGTGTACAAGCTTGATTGTGACTGTGGATTCCCTTATATGGAGCAAACTAAAACATCTATAAGAACACGTTAAAGAACATATAGCCAATATGAAACACCGGCGTGTAACAAAACCTGCGGTCTGTGAGTATTGCTGAAGTTGGCATCTGCCATTACATTAGATTTAGATGATTAGAAATCCTTCCAAGGATGATCAGTGAGGCTACTGAAATTAAAAAAACATCCAAACTTCAATAGAGGAGATGACTGGTTCAATAGAGGAGATGACTGGTTCAATAGAGGAGATGACTGGTTCAATAGAGGAGATGACTGGTTCAATAGAGGAGATGACTGGTTCAATAGAGGAGGTGACTGGTTCAATAGAAGAGATGACTGGTTCAATAGAGGAGATGACTGGTTCAATAGAGGAGAGGACTGGTTTCTTTCTTCCCACTGCTAGGTGATGAACATAATCAAATCTAAAGCTAAACACAACACCTCAAGACAGCGAGATATAATAAGTACCGTTTGCATCAATCGGATCAACTAAATAATTATAATTCTTTGGGTAGTTTTTAGAATTTATGACTTATTTTTTTTAATAATTAATAAACCGCGATAAAATCCGTAGAAGTCGTCTTGTTGTAAGGATATAGTAGGTTTGCGAACAATCTGTAAAGCCTCAGCTTGCACGGGTGGCGTCGGTAGACAAGCGATTTCAACAGCTCGCGTGTGATAATAAACAAGATTAAACTGGTTTCGCAATAAAAACGATTCATACGCTATGACAATCACAATTTGTATTCATATATTATTAAAATATGTCATCTGTATGCAGTATTTAATTAATGTATAAGAAACACAACACATTATGGACTAATTGAGTTTTGTGATTTTTGTATTTCTAAACGAACCATAAAGCTTTATTTACATAAGTGATGTACCTCTCGCGCACAAAACATCCTCTCGCTCCATTTCCAATGACAGTTTGCAGTCGGGATATTGACAGTGTTGTATCCACGTGGATCGTAGTGCATGTTAAGCTTTCGGTGTTGCGCCCATTTCTTCACCGGTCATGTCGAGATGCCGTACAATCAGAGTAGGGAATAAGGGAATAGAGTCTGTTCTGTTATCTGTGCACTCACTTATGCCCTATGATATGTTCTGCACCCATCTCTAGAAAGATATAGAGAAGGCCGTCTAGGATAGATAATTTTCATGGAGTGACATTTATTAATAGTAGGGTTTACTTATAAACAACTATCGTATCTGCTACTATAAAGAATGTCTAGGTTATTGGAAAAATGTCATTGAATATAGCATAGGAGGATAAACGCGGAGGCAAAACCGTTTGACTTCCGACGCCCATTAATAAGTACTTGTGAATTATCCTTCACTCCTATCCCCCAACTGCCCACCGGCTACTCACAAACCGCACTAAGCGATGTTTCGTTTCATGTCACAAAGCTCATCGCCGCGCCGTCATTTTGCTGCTATGCAGCACTGGCCCTGCCTCCTACTTAAACACTCTTCAAGTCCCAATAATTTCTGATCATTTCCTATTCTATTTTTGTAATGATTTTGTAAAATGTTCTTTAATGAACGATGTATATGGTACCCACATACACCTACATGTAAAACAAGCAAAGATACCCATCTCTGACTGGTCAAAAAGAGCATACATATAATATAGACTATAGTCTGTGCAACAATATTTGTTTTAATGCTAGATATAATTTATTATCATATTAGCACTCAGAAAATGGTAGATCTCGAATAATAGAAGTGTAAATTTTTATAGAAGATTTAATTTTTTCTCAAATCAATAATCACTTGTATTGTAACCTTCAGTAATATATCATTTATAATTGGGACAATCTTTATGCGGGAGCTGGTTTAAAATTGTAACAAAGGATCGGCCATTTTATCTATATTTGAAAGACAGAAAACAGCTGATATGGTGGATCTATGTGAATCGGTCGTCACCTTATATTGCCGGTGGCCCATTAGAAGCGGAAGGGGGAAGAAGAGCAACAGATCTGCATAATATAAATTATGCGGCCGTCTATCGTACGCACCAAAACGCTCCGAGTGTTCATTTGCCCCCTCACACTAAACAAAACCACGATATGTCCAATCCACCGAAATGCATATTTTTGTGTGTTTTAAAGTTTCAATCATAACAAACATAAAATATAAAAAACTCATGAGATAGTAATACAACTTTGGCGATATGCTGTGGGGACTTCCGAAAAGTTTATTTGCTCATAATTTTTTTTATTTTTTTATTTTACTTTATTTATGCGCCATTCTGGATATTGTGCAATGAAACTAAAAATTTAAACATATAAACAGAATTGACTATCAGATATAATAATATTGTATTTGCTATAAATCTAATTGGATTTTATATTAGATAATATAAATTATGATAAAAACACGGACTCCCATTATAATTGATATTGGGTTTTCGACATTTCAGATCCAATTCTTACTGTGGCCAAATATCGCGGGTCAACACACTTAATTTATAACAATATTTACATATTTTATTTGTGAAATTATTGTGTCATATTGATAGAGATTTAATGATAAAGTTATAAGTTGGGATACAAAAGGAACATAATATACTTCATAGATTTATTTTATTTGGTTTATAATTTAAGGTTAAAAAGTAGGTTGGTAGATTATTAGTATAAATATATTTTTCAATTATTATATTTATTTATTTATTTTTTATCTTTCTAATAGGATTAGTATAAAATTATTATGTGATGTTAAATATTATTCGTATAATTTTCTTATTCGCTATTATTTTTTTTATAATTAAAAATATGAAGTGATTTTTCAATCAAAAAGTTTATTCATTCATATATTATTCATATTAGCTTATGAATTTAATATCTAAGTGCAAAGTGGCGTAAAAGCTGACTTTTTTATAGTATTTGGGTGCAGTCGTTTCAACGACTAGGCGCCCAGTCATTCGTTATATAGACGTTTTGTTGTCCTTGCCTACTCCTCTCTCATAAAACAAAGGCTAGCTAAAACTGAGTAACCTCACGAACCGCAACAGCATAGCTATTACTTTGTGGCTGTAACATGTGAGCGTGCCCTTCCGGTCGTTACGGTCCAATTTAGCTGCAACATAACTCTACCACCTACCACTTGAATATTCATAGTACAACACAATGATTATAAATCTTGAAATATTAAGAGATATCTTTGTTAACGACTAAGTTGAGCAACGATCAGCAGGTGCACATCGAGATGGGTGATCGTGAACGCACGGAGCGTGTAATGTCCGCTGAAGCCGCAACTCGTCAGCTGTCACCGCGCCGCGCGCCCGTCACTCACGCGCACGCGCAGCTCACGTGGTTCCGCTCTCTGCGTACAGATGGCGCTGGCGGTAGCGATATAAAACTTCCAGAAAATATTCTCGTATGAAGAAGCAATGCCATATACACCGCTCGTACCGCTCGAGCGATGAAATCTTACATGTAGTGACACAGATATAACATATATGACTGACAAAATGACAAACTCACACACCGCTTACGGAAACGAGCCCGGGTTCTAATCCGTAAGTTGAGAGCTTAGATTTGTAGAAATAAAGTAACGCGACTGCAGATAGTCTTAATAATGATAAAAAATCAAGAACACTGCTTTTTTTTATTTGTACCGCAAATCAACCCCTCCTGTCAGAGAGGGGGTGAGGAAGCCAGCCTCCTCATGTATGCCAAACAATAAACGAGCTTAATTTTATCCACGACCTTATCCACGACCTTATCCACGACACCGCAGCTTAAACGTCATCGTGCGCGCGCCGTCTCGCTAGTGTGAGCTTCCCCCTTTTCGGTCCCAATAATAATCACCATAGGGCAATGCCAAAATATAATTCCGGTTCATTTCTTCCCATCTGCGGGAAAAGAGGGGGGTCTTTCCCCCTATCGTCTCCCTAAACCTGAAGATACAAAAATCTTCGCTAGTCAGTCGAACTGTTAAGGCTGGACTGCGCCGCTAATCAGTGGTAGGTTAGGTAGGTCCCTCCTAAAACAAACTTGTATGAGTATTACTGCTGCTTAACAGCTGTATCATGACATAAACAGGTTTATGACACTGATCATGACATGAGAGGTTGTTCTCCTGGCCGAATTTCGGCTACAGTGGCGATCTTTATAGATGCCCAATTGCGCAATTGTTGTAGTATTTTATTGTGTGCGTAGAACAAGTACATTAGATTCCCTAGTTTGTCTGTTCCTACAGGACAGTTACCTGACAGAAGAAAAGTGTGTGTGTACTTATGTACACGAGTTAGAAGATATACTTCTGTGAAGTAACAAGAGAAGAACTAAAATGTTGACTATAGCTAACTTCAGGGTTCCGGTTTTTCGTGACAGTGTGCGCACGCATCGAAAAATTTATTCTCATCGCGAAGAAAAACTTTTTCAGTTGTACGAAACATGAAATTAGGGGAGAAAGAAAGTAAAGTAAATCTCTCACTGCCCCTTCTTTAGTCTTTCTTTTTATCTTCACCAACAATATTGTTAGCCTTTCGGAATACTCTCGGCACGCATTCGCCAGCTTAATCCCCACGTCAAACGCGCGTAACGACTTACTTCAAAAGCTATATCGGTTTTTAAAAGTGACGCGTTAACAGAAGTAAAAGTCCATTCCATCAACCGTTTATTCTCCGTTCTCCTTCATATCTTATTAAGATCCACCATCAATCGTGTGTACGTCCAAGTCATAAACCCGGGCTAAAAATAAAGTAATAACTCATATTTCACAGAATTTCATAAAGCTACGAGCTTTTACGAGTGCTCTTAAAGATTACACACCCATAAGCCTAGGTAATAAACGGCATTTAAAATGAAGCCAGCATTTAAGTACTATAAGTAAGATCTTTGTAACGGTAAGTTTTTAACATTTCGTTAATATTTAAAAAAAAATTAAAATCGCGCCCATCGTTGACAAAATGGCAGAGAGCCGTCTCAGATGGTTCCGGCACGTAATGAGACGAAATGTACGCTGTTAAGAAAGCTGTGGCCCAAAAAGAAGAATCGTAGAAGGCGGCCGCCGGCTACACGGTGGACGACGGTGACCAAAGATGTGGAACGCGCCCAATTAGATACGCCGACAACGCAGGACAGAGCGTCCTGGCGCGCGCCTAAGAACGAGGAAGGCCGAGCTCAGATGACGAGCCGACGCAAGAGGGAAGGAGTGGAAGATATTGTTTAACAGTAGATAAAGTTGTGCATTGTATCTAAGCCGTTTTTAAAGAAATATGTAGACTTTTTTATATATAGCATAAGAGGGCAAACGTGAAATCGATCTCACAAACCGCACGAAACGCGACCGCGACGCTGACACTTTACGGCGGTATCAAGTGAGTGAGAGGTACTTCCCCGGTCGTGCCGGCCCAATTCCGTTGCGGCTCCTATGCGGCATGGCACTACCTCTTCCTATGTAGCATGGCACTGCTTCTTATCCTGTATTTGCGGGCACAATATTTAATTTAGTGCCGGCCCAATTACTTTGCATAGGAGAAAGTAGTGTCATGCACTATGCAGCATGGCACTTCCTCATCCTAAAACTCTTCCTTAAAAAGGTTTTTATAATATGAGAGGGCTAAGAAACATACGGAGTCCTACGTTCAACACCGTCATTACGCAGATGAGTTGCCTTTCTTCCCTCCCCTCCTCCAATGAGTCACCTCCTCTTCACGAACGTGACAAACATATTTGTCACTTTGAAGTGGTGGCTTGGGATCTAGAGGTACCTCTCATGTCAGCCAACTCAACTACAACCTATGACACTACCTGTAACTAAACGACTATCATATTATTAGGCATATTTTAAATATTTTTTAAAGTTTTTGAGCAAGTAAGACGTGGTGCATGCACGGCCGTGACGCACCTCTCTCCCACGTGTCACCGCCGTAAAGTGAGAGCTATACTGTCGGGCAGGTGGCGACCCATTCCCCACCATGGTTCAAGCCTTGTCGGGGCGGTGGGGCTCTCAGTAGCCTGGGGTGATACGAGACACCTTGGGCGAAGCCAATTGAACCGAGGAGGGGGGTTCTTAGTACCCCTCCTATGAGAAGAGGGAACTAAAGAACAGTAGGAGTAGCCGCTTTCGTACCCCTCTTATATGAAAAGGTCCTGTCCCAAAGTCGGTGGGGTTGTCCTGTGGTGCGGGTCAACCTCATCTATAGAGGTGGCGTCGGCCCCTTCGGGGGCTGACTTGCCGTCGAGGTGCCCTTATGATTTGTTTTTCCGGGACACCTCACCAAAGGCGGCACTGGTGGCGCTCGCAGTGGTTTTTGTGGGAAGTCGGCAGTATATAATGTGCCGCGAGCCCCTCACACCACTTGACCCCACCCAGAGCCAGTGAAGGCGCGTAAATGTGTTTCCCCGCGTCAACAAAAAAAAAGGTGGTGACCCATTGGAACTTGGGGTTATGCAGTCGTCAAAACACTTCGGTTGCAAGTTTTCCCTTACACTAATACGATCGGCGCTATCGGACTAGCGGCGCCCGGAGTCATTTATACGGATTAGTGGCTGTAACTACTTATGTACCCCACAAAACACGATACCATAGCGGTCACTCCTAACACTGTAGAATACTAAAGTAGCATTGAACCATGAACGTCTCAGGCGCAGGATGGGTCTTAAAATCTATCAATTTATAAAAGACATTCCTAACTTGACTTTTCATTAGCCCCGCTATAGTCCAAGAACTTTCCATATCTTGCTCTCCTGCCTTTTTACGGCATCCATTGTAACAATACCTTCCCTAGAATTGACTTTACATTATTGCGTAAGTAATATTCGCGTAAATTTACAAAACATTTTTTTTTTCTGACTGAAATCATGCTGTGGAAGCGAAGAGAAGCCCAGTGCAAATCGGATTGCATTCAAATCAGTGTTATCGTACGATCGTTTAAAAACTTTTTTACATAAAGTATATCAACACGAGTGTCACACAATTTTTTTTTAAATTAGCCGAGGACATCCGCAATTTAGTGAACCTTGTGTGTCGTTATGTCCTTAAGTCGTGATAAGAATTGTTATAACATAATAAAAGTGTGTCGTGTACCTTTACGAGGTGATAATCGTAAAACTTTCGCGAGTTTGGCGATTTGCGAGACGCGGCGTGATCTTTATGAGATCGACGGTTCTGTGTTCATGAGAACCTTCATTTTTCCTTTTTTGGTGATTTTTTTTTTATATTTCCTTCTTTTGAGGGATTTATTGTGTTTTCCGTAAGCTGTGCGATACCTGTACTAATAAAGCTGAAAAGTTTGTTTGGTTGAACGCGCTTATCTCAGGAGCTACTGTTCTGATATGCAAAATTATTTCATTGTTATAAATATCCTTACCTTTCTCGGTAAATAATTACCGAGGACGGTTATCGGCTCTATATTTATTCTTCTCTTAGAAGTGTAGCACCGACAGTTTGACAAATAAAACCACCACGACATACCAAATAGAAGTGGAGTATACAGGTTACGCAGTTACATCGCGATGTGGTTTCAAACCACATGGCGATGTAAGTCGTAGGTGAAAGCTTATTACAAAATACGATCATACGTGTCTGTATTTATTTACATTATATTGGATAAGGGAAGGGACTAAAGGTCAGAAGGAGGAGGAGGTCTTTGTACCCCTCTAATAAGAAGAGGAGTCAAAGTGTAAGGGGAGTTTCTGTACAACCCCACTAATTTTGGGACAGTGCAATGGGGTGGGTTTCCCATCCTCGCCCCTTGCCTCGTGCGCAGATCCGAAGCCCTCATAATGGTTTAGTCGGTAGGAAAACCCAAATTTCGCGCCCGACATACGGCTTAGCCATACCACCCAGGCCCCTAGGCATCATGCTTAATAGCATACCCCTGCGTTACGAAAGAAAAAGGTGTCTAGGTCCACCTCAGGCTACTGAACCCCAAAGCCACGATAAGGTGTCTAGGTCCACCTCAGGCTACTGAACCCCAAAGCCACGATAAGTTATCTAGGTCCACCTCAGGCTACTGAACCCCAAAGCCACGATAAGGTGTCTAGGTCCACCTCAGGCTACTGAACTCCAAAGCCACGATAAGGTGTCTAGGTCCACCTCAGGCTACTGAACCCCAAAGCCACGATAAGGCTTTGAACTATGATGAGGCTCCTCCTTTCAGATGTGTCGTCAGAATTTGATTCTATTTTAATTAAGGTTTACGGTATAGCAAACAGTTTGGATTCGATTTTACTGTGTTTTGGGAGCAAAGGAACAGTTGGACCTGTTTGGTAAACAATATCCCTCATACCCATGAAGTTGTGCTGGCGCGTTATCTTACATTTTCACCATTCCCCGATGAGCCATCACACACTCACCATCTCACCATCTTGACCCAGACTCATATCACTTGATTTAGTAATATGTGTGGTAGATTTACCTCCCCGGTCGTGCCCTATTCAGCAGCAATGCCTGCTGCATCATGATGTAACGCGTAAAAAGGAACAAATTTTTTTTTCATAGAACGCAGGTACAAGGTACAAGGGGGCAAACAAGCAGTAGAAAGAATGAACCTTGTGATGAATCCCATAATCATTGACATAAATATTATTTAGTTATATTGCTTTACTTCTCCGCTACCCAGCGACAGGCTACTGGAAAGTCCCATATTGCACGAACGTGGTAAAATAGCTGGACAGTAGCATAGGACCATAGGTACCTCCCCTATCATACCTAATTCGGCTGCACCCACAAAATTATGAGCTTGATGTTTAAAGTTCATGTTAAAACTACCAGGTACTCATAACGCATAAAAAGATGGACATCAAAATAAATTATAATCGATGCTCGGACGTGTCGACGTATGTTTTATATTTCAACGAATCGCATTACTAAGAAAGGGCAATAGAGGGCAACCATTAATATAAGTCGCCATATTTTACTGTGTTGATATACCAAATAGATTAGATATTGGCATTCCTTTGTTGGGATGTTGGCTCACAAAGAAGACGGTCTTTTTTGTGTGAATTGCCTTTTATATGCCAGACGCTGCCAGACGAGGGCAAGTACCTATGGCATATTAACCCCTGAGTTATTTTTTAAGAAACAATTTTTGGCTGTAGCAACAAAAACGTTATTAAGTTCTAACATCTTTATAGACCTACTGTTTTGTTTTGCTTTATGTGCCGTATCTATAATTTTTGAGAAGATATTGCGGAAAGTCATAGACTAAGTATTTTCAAGCCTTTCAAGCTGTAGTACCATGCCGATTAGGAGGAGGTAGGGCCATGCATGGTACATGACACTACATCCTGCAATGGAATGGGGCCGGCACGACCGGGGAAGTACCTCTCGCTCACTTAATTCCGCCGTAAAAGGACAGCGTCGCTGTTGCATTTCGTGCGGTTTGTGAGTAGTCGGTGGCCCATTGGGTGGGGGGTGATACGAGGGCAACGCATCTGCGTAACAATCATGTGAATGTCCATGGGCGTCGGTGATCATGAAAAGGCTCCGATAGCTCGTTTGCACCCATATGCAATAAAAGGCCTCCCGAGCTGCTACTATCTCCATCGCTTTTCATGCGAGACAGTATCATCCCACTATTCTCCTATCCTCTCTCTCTCTTTGTATGTTCCTAATTTCTTTCCTTTCCCTCCCCGATCTGAAAGTAGCAGCCCCCTCCTGCTTCACACATACAAAGTCTGTTTCGGCGAGGACGGCAACCCATTGCAGATATTGCGAAGGGGATTAGTATACTTGGAGATTCAGCAAGATACGGTGGATGGCCTAGGACGACGGTAGAGGGCGCAAGGTTACCGTCGGGTAGACACGTCATCCGATCTCGTCCCCAATGTAGCGGTTCACCCTTCCACTGAATTGCGAGGAGGGTGGTCGAGCGTGTGCGCCTGCGTATACGCGAACTTTTGCGCACCTTAATATATATATGCATATATATGCTCAGTCTTTGCGCTCAATACCACCTTGCGATATCGAACATCGTGTTCCGAGTTGCCGCTAAGCACAAGACAACGTGGATGCATCCGCGATCCAAACACTAGCATTTGACAGACTATGCTATCATACGGCAAAGAGACATAGGTCAAGTGCAAGTCACCCGCGTTATGCGCGGTGCGCACTGCTGGACTGACCATCGACTTATAGTAGTTGACTACAACTTACGACTTACACTAGCTTGAGACTTTGCCTCCCTCGGCCTCGGAGATCCACAAATAGAATGCCTGTGTGCCTTAGCGTGGTTAGGCTAAAAGATTCCGCAAAGCTATGGCGAAATATGCTCAAGCCTTATCGGGAAAACTGTTGCCTGTAAATGAGACGGATGATATCACTGCTGCTTGGATAACTCTGACTGGTCACCCCAAGAAAATCGCTACAGCTACATTAGGTACGAAGGATCGGCGTAGCGAAAGCTGATTCAATGTTAATGACGAGGTTCTCGGTGCAGTGCTCGAAAAACATCGAGATCTCTTGCGGCAGTATAGCAGAAGAGGCATTGCATAGGTCAAAGCGAGTGACCAAAAATTTCGCAAGCTGTTTCTATACATAAAGGACAAATGGTGACCGGACAAAGCTGGCCAAATACAGTGGCTTGCTGATGCTAACCTGCAGGAGTTTTATTGTGAGGTACGTAAGCTTATCGGTATGTCCTACCGAGAAACGGTACCGTTGAGGTCTTTGGACGGCTCACACTAGAAGAAATGATCTACTGAAACGTTGGGCAGAGCATTGCAACACTTTGCTTAACGTGGATCGATCAGCTGATCTCCAAAGCATTATCTTAATGCCTCAACTTCCCCTATCTATTGACATGAATGATCCACTGAGGTTTGATGAGGTTGTCACTGCCATCAGGAAGCAGCAAAATAAGCGGGCGGTAGGCAATGATCATGTAGCAAACGAGCCACTAAAATACGGTGGTATGGAGATGCACAGGTCGGTGTGGAAACTCTTTGTTCGATTGTAGGAGGAGGAGCGATTCCCATACGATTTTGAAATATCTTCTATGGCCTCTTACACTAGCACTCTACAAGGACAAGGGTAGCCGATTTAACTGAGACTCGTATCGTGGTATCTCACTACTGTCAGCCCCTGATAAGGTCTTTGCAAGAATTCTATTGGACCGCCAAAAGAACCTGTCAGAAAGTTATCTACCCGAAACCCGGTTTGGCTTCCGACCTGACCGATGCACATGTGAAGCTATTTTCTCATTGCGTCAACTTCAAGAGAAAAGCAGGGACCAAGGAGGACATCTGCATCTTTGCTTTGTTGGCTTAGGGAAGGTATTTGACAGTGTCCCTCGTTGAGCTCTTGGGTTGAGTTGGGTGGTACTCGGAAAGCTAGGATGCACAGAAAAGTTTGGGAGACCTCTGCGGCTCCTGTATGACAATATGCAGTGCTGCGTCTCTGTGTCGTCTCTCTCGTCTCGTCAACCTGGCTAGACCTGGGGCGCGCACTAAATCTCATATGCATTCATCAAAGAGATCATGTATGCTGATGACCTGTGCTTTTTGACAGAATCCCCGGGAGGCCTGCATCAGTGGATGTCTGTCTTCCACCAAGCATGCTGCAAGTTAGGTGTAAATATCAATACCAGAAAAAACCGAAGTGATGTCCTTAGACACACAGGGCCGTGAGACTCGAACAATAAAATCTGACCAGGAAGTGCTGAGGCAGGTCGATAGGTTTCGTTGCTTGGGAAACATTATAACATCTGAGCGTGACATTGGCGCTGAGATCAACAACAGGATCAGTGTTGCAACTGCATCATTCGGGAAGCTGTGTTCTAGGGTCTTCTGCTTGCACGACCTTAAGCTAGCTACTAAGGTTTCGGTGTACATGGCGATTATACTGCGGGGCCTTCTCTATTCCTCTGAGACCTGGTGTGTTTATTGTCACCATATACGTACTCTGGTCAGATTTCAACTAAAATGCCTTCGAGCAATCATAAAAATCAGATAGTCTGATTTTCATGATTGCTCGATAGAGTGTGCAATACCAAAGTTTTGAGACAGGCCATTGTCGATGGCATTGAGGCTTATTTAATGCGTCGCTAACTACGGTGGTGCAGTCATGTTTCACGGATGGGGGAGGAGAGAAAGGCAAATCACATTTTTTATTCCGAGCTGGCGGGCAGCTCCTCAGATATAAGGATGTTCTGAAACGTCACATGAAAAAGTACACCATACAACCATCTGGTTGGGAGAGCTTTTCAGCACAGCGACCGACGTGGCGTCAAACTGTGAAGATACGAATCCGCGAATTCGAAAAACAGCTCTTAGAAGACCTCGACTTCAAACGCGATGAGTACAAAAGCCGTTCACTCGCCGTCATTCAGCCGAATAAGGAGTCGAAGTGGTCGCCATGGCTGAAATCGGTCCGATTTCATCATCATCATCAGCATGCTATAAATACAGGGCCTTTCTCTATATTACAAACCGCACAAGACTTAATACGACGGCCATCACTTGAAGACAAATTTTTAACACTGAATTTTTTCGACTTTTTCTAAAATCGACTCACGCTTGCCAGAAAACGTCGCCCACGCCACGCATTTTTTTGCAATCCATATTTGATTAATGCTCGCTCTACTGAGCTTTATCATTTTTAGGTCAGCCCTTGTCACATTTCTGAGCGAACATATTATTTATTTTGGGATAACCAAAATTGTTAAAAAAAATTTGGCATACCGAGAATTGTTGAGGTTAATTCAATGATATCATCCTTTTTATAGTTTGAGTAAACAAGATGTCGGAGCCTTTTGGTGTCTATCAAAGCCCATAAATATCCACGGCTTTGGTTGCACATGTTTTTTACACTGTAATGACAAAAAAACGGGAGCATTCCATTGACGCCTAGTTCTAAACGCATAAGATATCCGCACAATTCTCATATAGATGCATTGCCTTCCTTTTCATCTTCCTTCCAATGAGCCACCGGCTACTTAGAAACTGCACGTAGTCAACAGCATAGTTGCCACTTTTACGGGTCAAGTGAGCGAGAGGTACTTACTCTTCTGATGTTACTGACGCAATTCGACTGCACTGCAGCATGAGCTCTCTCCATGAGCCAAACGTTCAGGTCAGCGTAGAGGCCATTTTAGGCAAGCGAGTGAGCTACCCCCGGCGTCAGAGTCGGGGGAGGAGGGACCCCGCGGTCCAACTAGCCACGATAATAATAGTTAAGTTAGCTGTTACAAATACTCTCCTATCGGGGGATCATATATCTCATCTGCGGGTTGGTCCCTCTTCCAACTCCAAACCTGATCTCGTTGCCTTACGAGCACTCATAGGATCCTGATGAAGCTGTACTGGGCATTTCTTCACTTACACAGCAAAAGTTCAAGTTCAAAAAAAAACGTCTGAACAGACACCGGTGGAAGCTTTTTTCGTGCCGCGTCACAGACACTTGAAAATCATGTTCGTTATAAAGCAGTACATTTCAGTTACTGGTCAGGGCTAACACAATTTTTGGCGCTAACACGCAATCAGAGCGGTTTGGTGACTACGGTCACCCATAAAAATCCGCATATACGTTATGCGGGCGTGTTGTGCTCCTTCCCCCTTCATCATCGGGCCACTGCAAACTCACGCATCTTACGAAATAATATACACTCAATGCCGGTCCGGTTCAGTAATATACACTCAAGTAATCCGATTGCGCAATAATAAAATGGATATACTACATCAATGAACTCCTGGGCATTGAATGTTTATAGAGAAATCGGAAAAAAAAATTGACCACACCCCAAATAACTTTCGAATATTCGACCTAAAGTGCCTTAACGAATGGTGAAGATTTATCACGATATTCACATAAGATTAAATGATATTACGTTTTATGTACACGGCATTTGATGTGCAAATCGTTTGTCCGCACAATTGCACTCATACAATACAAAATAATGGAATCATTTGACGCGATCTCTCAAAATATTTTGTGTGCGAATTTGTAATTGGAGTCCAATTCATAAGAGATAGAGGGTTAATTTGAAAGGTTGTTCAGAGGTTCTCATCAAAGTGTCTCCAAGGAATTTCACCCGTAAATAAAATGCAAACTTCAGTTTGTTTCCAACGACTTGTACGACTACCAACGCCCATGAACATTACTATGCTGACGCGTTTAGATCCCTTCCTCCTCCCCCAATAGGCCTTTCCGCACGGTTACACATGCTCCGGTTACAGTTAGGTTTATAATATCTATTTAAACTTTAACGTTTAACTTGTGAAAGCAGTAATCGATATCGTCAGTTTCTTATCAATATAACACTGGCGACTCCTCTCAGCTTTGCCGGTGAACAATGACCTTTTACTTTTAAAAATTAATAATAATTATGTCAATCTTCCTCGAGTTCCTCAAAATCACTCTATAGATAGCCGAGACGGCTATCCGTTTTTTCATCCATTCCTAACAAGATAAGTTTATAATGCAGTTAGAGGTAATGTAGTTGTTACTAAGCATTGCTACATTGCATCGTAATTGGGTCGGCATGAGCGGGGAAATACTTCCAGCTCAAATGGTATCCACATAAAAATGATGAGTGTGTGTCTATGTTTCGTGCAGCTTGAGTAGCCGGTGACAAAACTCTCTACCATGCGAATGCTAATGAGCGTTGCTAGTCACCGAATGTCTCCGGTTGTATGCAGTAAAGTGTAGCACTTGAGGGGTACTGATCTTTTACCACTTTCTTTGGTTATCGGTGCTTACAGTACAGTTGAGTTCTAACACAACAATAATAATGTAGATTGGATTTTATTAAATTTATTTTCAAGTTGCACCGTGAAATGT
>JAFELO010000664.1:121277-139673 GCA_017140195.1 Eumaeus atala | reverse complement strand
ATATATTTTAGGAATTGTGGCAAACCCTAAATACGCGACGTCAAAAAGACAATCAAATGTTAAGTGGGGGGTCGTAACGACCCCAACGCGTATGAACAAAAACGTGTCAATATTGTGAACAATGTTTTCTTTCGCTTTGTGGCCGGCGAAGATAAATTACCATCGCCATCATGATAGTTTTGTACAATTTGTTACATTAATTTTATTATAATGTTTGTATGGATATGACTAGAGAACTTTTTGAAAAAAAATAAAAAATTTTTGTTAATCTCTTTCACCGTATATATAAAACGATGTATTAAACTGCTGTTTATAAATAAAAATAATAATCCTTATAATTGTTTTCGTTTCGATTTGATTGAACTTACTTAATGTATGGTAATATTATATTTAACTAGTACTCTGAGGTCAATGCGTAATAGATCGTGAATTATTAAAGATTATGTGATGATATATATAAAATAATATATTTAGTGCAGGATAATCCATTCAAGCATAATTTAATAACATTTAAAATTACATAAGTGTAAAGTCCACTTAATTGAACGTCAGATTTGATTATGAAATGATAAATAATAATACATTAATCACGATTATGAGTCATCGGAAACCACGATTTTAATTCAATTATTACAACGTAGCAATTACTACATTCAACTATTATTTATAAGTATAAAATGTGTTCAATTTAAACCCATATAGTCCACAATTTAATAATGTTGCAACAATAGTGCAACACTTTTAAATCCTATAAAGTTAGTTTTATAAAATAGATAATATAAAAATAGCTTATACCGTGTTATACTTAAAGATCATACGAAGAGAAATAAAACCGATGTACAACACCTCAACTTAGCTTAACCATTATGTACTAGTTTGATTAAACTTTCAATGTCAAGAGTTTTCGCAACCTGCGTGTCTGTGTGAAGAGAGTAATGAATGTGGAGGAGGCAAAGCCTGTATGCAAGGATCGTGATGTGTAGCATTCCGTTCCCTCTGCCTACACCATTAGGGAGCTGGCGTGAAGATATGTTGTCGTTGATTAAACTTGTTGAATATTAAATAGCTGTAAACATGAAATGAGCAACCGATAGTGAACACATTAAAAATGTCCCATCCATACAAATCTTTCCCGAGCTACCACATATAACTGCATTTCAAGCACAGTTTACCAGTCACCGCCTACCGAATCCAACTATTGTGATTAAACATCTGTTTTTGTGAAAAATATGGGTACGGGTACTATCGACCCCTGAGCTCCATCCAGGTGACGATTATTATCGAAGCGATCCTGAGGTTGTAAATATGGTTTGATGATCGTAGATATAAATTAGGAGCAAAAAGTATTTCTGATAATCACACTGAGGGTTGACACATCTGTTTTATTTTTACCGTTATATGATTTTGATACCGTTATTTGATATATGATTGAAAAAAGTGGCTTGTAAATGGATTTATACTACGTTATGTATGTATATATGTATATATATATATATATATATATATATATATTATACTAACAGTCCTCCCGGCTTCGCATGGATATTTCACGAAATATGGCACAAATTAATTTGTTAAAAAAATATAAAAACTATTAATTCACGGTAATGACAACAAATTAGGATAGAACAACGTCTGTCGGGACAGCTAGTCATCAATAATTTCTGCAGCGAGATAAGGATTTATTTTGACACTTTTTCTCAGCTTTACATTATTGAAATTTCATAAGTACTCTTGATTTTTGGCGGAATTTACACTGATATTATTAACACGACCAGGGGGGATGAGTCAGTATTTGTTACATTATTTATTTGCGTAAACACATTACACTAAACACAAAAGCATAATAATTTTCTCGTCGTAATTATTCGCAAATTAGAAAGGGAAATATCCAAAAGGGGATATTATAACAGTTAACAGTAACAAATCCAATACATAACACTTGTTCTTCTTCTTTTCGAGTCAGTGATTCAGCCTAAACTTTATTCTGCCAGAACTGTGCCACAGCTGCAGCGGCATCGTCAGCCGCAATGAGATCATCCAAGGTCCAGGAAGTTGGGCACAGCGGACCATCTTCTTAGCGGAGGATATGTCTCATGGTCACATGTAACCCTTCACAAGTATTAGTTTAAACAAGTTTAAAGAACAACATTCATCATATTTAAAAAAGTATGACGTAACGCAGATTTTCCCCTACCCCTCATTTTCACTTTTCAGTGTTAGATAGTGCTATACTGCCTAATTGAGCCGGCACGACCAGCGACTGCGGCTATGCCATCAGGTTTCGTGCGATTTGTGAGTACCTAATGGCCCATTGGGGGATGCGCTGAAGGAGGGTAAGGTGTATGCGGATCAGATGGTAATGGGCATCAGTACCAAATGATTATAAAATGTATTTTCATTCTCTGTTACATGATACAAAGTAAAATTAAATAAGTCCCCGGCATGTAAAGTGCTTAACGCCCCGTTCATCAGTTAGTCACAGCGGAGAGACAGTGGGTGATAAATTCCAAATTCTTACTCTCGCCTTTGTCAATTTTGTATTGAGGACGCTCCATTGTTGGGCGGTAGTTCGATTTTGCTCGGATTGGTTTGCGTTTGGTGCAAGTTAGAAGCGTTTTCGTTTTTTGTTTCATGCTAGTGTTCAAGGGACAGTGAATGTTATATTTTCCGCCGCATAGTGCTGTGCAGTAATAGCAGCGTGGTATTATACTCCACTCAGCTATCTAAGGAAACACCTCTTGCCAACGTGATACACACATATTTGTAAATTTTTGGTGGCTCATTGGAGGGAGAAGGAAAGAATGTAATATCTTTGTAACAATTATGTGGGGTTACGGGCCCGTAGCAATCAAACGTGAGTTATTCAAATGTCAGTCTGGAGATTTGGTTATGCGGTCGTGACATGAGCGGCTTGTATGTATTGTATGAAGGATGACGATGTATCTGCTATATCTCTGATATAGCAGAAGCCTAAGGGTATCGTTAGTCGCCAAAAGATTTCGGCTGTTCGTTTTCCCCATCTATATTACCTGTTGCTGTTATTTGATTTGTCATTAAGAAGACCAGCAAAATAAGCACACAGTACGCGTTTGCCAATTGATGTTTTTTTTTTTCATTAAATTCTTAACCTATTAAATACTATTGTTGATATAATTATTTAATTGAATATGAAGTAGACTTCGCTAATAAATTTAAAAAATGGATCTATTGCTAGATCAAATTTAATGACACCTCTAACGAATTTGTCTGCCTCCCTGAAAATTGTAAGTGCAGTACCGTGTATGTGCATACATTATGTCTTGAAATTTACATACACTTCTTATTTAGTTAGTTGTGTAGTGACTGTTAGTTAAATGCAAAAAAAAAGTAAAAAAGGTATTTATCTAACCTTAAGTTTTTGTAGTGTTTGAGTTTCCAGTAGCCCAATTGAAAGAAGGTGTTGTTGACGGCAGTATTTCAGCACAAGAACTATGGCAATATCTATGACCGTCGATAGTCACCTCAAAGCTCTGGCAATGTGTTTTCTTTCTTAAATCAATAAATAAATATTACACTCACGTAATTTTAGATTTTATAAATCAACCCGTTTGTGATAGATTTTCTCATAATGTACTAAACGGACTTTTACACATTTTTCATCCATGTATAGATCGATTCCCGGGGAAGGTTCAAGTGTATAATTTGACTATGTTATTCACAGGCGATGTCGGGGCAGTTACATATTAATATATAATATAAATACAATAAAGCCACGTTAACAGATTTTTTTTTATTTACTCTCCCAACCCTTGGGCCACACGAGAAACGCATAGAGTGTTCGATTTTACTTCATCTCTATGACCCCAACAATGCTGGTTCGTTAGTGCACGCGAAACATCCGCTTTTTGTACCACATGTTACGCTTAACTTAATCTTTTACGCCACATTTATGTCTCATTAAAATATGAAATGCAATTCCAATAACATCGTCTGTATATCTAAGTATAAGCCCATAAAGAAGAAAATGTCAGAAAAAAACACATTAACTTCTAAAGACGTTTCAAGAAACATTAACTTACCCCGGCACTTACAAAATAAATGAAACCATTATTTAAAAGAAATATTGTATCTAATAAATGACTTGAATAACACACAGTTAAATAAAATAATCTAAAGGTCACAATTTCACGAATCACGTATTCTCAGAAACTTCATGTGCTAGGAGTTTCAACTTTTGCATGCGGTCTTTTTGAAACGCAGGAATGAGATGAGACCCCTAGGGGGCCGATAGTTTATATGACACTTAGTGAATACAAGATCTATCAGTCATTTCTTCCAAATTATACACGTGTGAAACCGCGGGACATAGCATATATAGTTATCGATAAATCTATTTCCTAGCGAGAGTGTCCTTCACAAAATGGTGGCACCCAGCATGGTTTATTGTTCTAACAATGATTAAGCTTTTAATACATTGATATGAGTTTGTAAAGTTCACATAAACTCTACCCCGCTCAGTTATTTTTTATAATATAGCAAATGTGGAACCGGAGCCTTTTGACGGCTAATGACGCCATATGCGGATGTACCGCATAATTTTTGTCATGAAGATCCTTCCTTACCTCCTCCCCTCCGATGTGTCTTTCAAGAATTTATTTTGTCGTCTTGATTTAGTTTCAAGACGGCTTTTTCGTCCAAAATATTGCAGAGCCCGAAGTAAAAAGTCCTTGATCAATGTGTGTTATATCATAGATGTGATATGAACCACCGAAAGTAGGCCGCTAAATGTGGGCTACAACTTGAGAGGGATCTACTTCCTATTTCTCTGCTGGATATGGTCCGAAATGAAGTGATCTGAATGGGATTAAAAGTTACCGACATAGTTCAGAAAGTTAGCAAGCTAAAATGACTATGGGCATGCTACATTGCTCGCAGGACCAGCAGCCGATTGGGAAGAAAGCTGCTCGAGTGACGTTCTCTCTTTGGGCACAGTGTGTGACTGCCACCTACCCGGTGGCCTGATAATCCGGCCTGGGTTACAAGGAGCCGCTGGTTCCATGCAGTTTGTGACCGTGACACGTGGCGCTCTCCAGAGTAAGCCTGTATCAAGTAGTGTACGTATTAATGATTCGTCCTGTTTTCATATACTTGAGGGGTCAAACGGGCAGTCTGAACCATTGAATGACTGAATAAACGACACTCAAAAACATCCGAGTATTATGTGGCCCCCGCACCGGATGACGGAGTGTTGGACGGCCTCCTACCCGGTAGGTAGACGACTTGCTTAAGATGGCGGGGAGCCGCTGGATGTAAGTAGGAGGCCCAGGTCATGCAGTGGACGTCGTTGGGCTGAGGATGTTGATAATGATGATAATTATCTGCACGTTGAATCACAAACAGCTCGAATTGCGCACATACACAATACAGCATAACTATCAATTTTTATCGTGTGAGCGAGAGGGACCTCTCTGTTTGTCCTGGGACTATTGGGCTGCAGTGCATCATGGAAATACCTCTCACTAAATATCCTATAAGGTATTTCAGTTGCGCCTTTGTACTTAACCATAAAGAGGCATAATATTGAGGCTGTCAATTGATACAAATCAAATCGTGTCTCAATACGTGCAATATTGTGTTCAAAATGTGGTGTGTTAGTCACCCGAAGTAAAACTATTCTAATAACGCCAGTGTGGAGTAAAGCACGCGCGCCAAGGTGAGAACATGGAGGTACTAGTTGCATGGATAATGGTTCTTAATACAAATGTTATTTTTTATATAAATCTATTATAGCCAATAATCATTTTTTATGGTACTTAGCCTACCACACGGAATGACGAACTTAAAAAAAGATAGGCTAACAAAATTTATTATATTATAAACTATTATCTTTTCGAAATTGGAACGCCAAACTTGATTTTATTCGAACTAATAGAATTTGTGTGAGGGGACCTAGAATTATCTCTGCCGTAAAATTTCTCGACAATGAAAAGAAACGAAATTCGTGCGATGATATAGTTTTACGTTCTAAAATTGCAAACAGCAACCCGAATTAAAGTTATACAAGACAGTGTTTTAGGTGAGCCCCCTCCTGTATTGAGTATAATTCACACCTGTATAACATATTTTATACGTAGAAGACAGAGCTGCGAAGAGGCCGACAGGTCGGGCCGTCCAAATGATGTCACGAATTCGGAAATGATCAAAAAGGTTCAAAAAATCGTTTTTAATGATCGGCGCTTAAAGTTGTGCCAGATAACAAAGATGGTAATCACTTTCTCTGAACACATTTTTAACATTTTACACCAACTTTTGCGAATGAAAAAGTTTAGCGCGTTATGGGTGCCGCGTTTGCTCACTGTTAACCAAAAGAAACATCGAGTGGACGACCCGTCGGCGTGCTTAGCGCTGTTTAAGCCTGTTTCTAACGAGTTTTTGCGGCGTTATGTGACTGTAGATGAAACATTGACTGAACATTGCTCCTGAAGCAAAAGAATAAATTAAGCAGTGGACTGAGAGCGGAAAACATGCGCCGAAGAAAACAAGAACAGTTTTGTCGGTCGGCAAAGTAATGGCGGTTGTCTTTTGGGATTATTTTTGTGGATTATTTGCAAAGAGGAAAAATAATAAATGGAGAGTATTATGCAAGCCTGTTGCAAAAATTTTGTGAAGAAATCCGAAAGAAACAGCCCCATTTAGCCAAAAAAAATTATACCACCACGACAACGCACCTCACCCGTCAAGGATTGCGGTTGCCAAGATCAATGGATTGCGGTTCGAATTGTTACCACGTCCCCTCTTTTCCCCAGATCTGGCCCCGTGCGACTTCCACTTATTTCCGAATCTCAAGAAATGGTTCGGTGGCCGAAGATTTTCATAAATGACGAAGTCGTTGTCGCCGTGGACGAGTATTTTGAGGGGTTAGAGAAAGCATTTTATCAAAGTGGTGTAACGGCATTGGAGAAGCGCTTTACTAAATGCATCGGGGTAGAAGGAAAGTACGTTGAAAAATTAATTTGTTCTAACTAGATTATTAAAGGTTTTCTTTGTCGTTTTGGATGCTTATCAATCACCCCTCGTAAATAGAATGAGAGACAGAAATTTAAAAATAAATGGTAGATTTGGGAGAGTTGGATCTTAACATCAACATACTGCGCTTGAAAATATCGGACCTCCTTTATCACTATCTGATATACTCGTAATTAATCACTGACATTCTACACTTAATTTCATTCTACTCATCTATGTGTGGTAGTCGTCTTGTGCAAATCGCCGTATAATATTACGGCTAGCCACTTTCAAAAAAAGGACCTTTTTGTTTTGTGGCGGACTAACGACATACACAATTTTAAAACTTCTGTAACACACAATTTGTGACACTGTCAAACATATTATAACATTTAGCTTATAAAAAGGTATTACAGTCGAATTGTTTTTTGTAATAATGACCGAATTTCGATCTATGGTAACATTAAATTGGCACGTAGGTTCAATTGTATTCAGTTCAATATCTAAATAAATGTTGCGGCGTTAACCGCGGCCCACGCTTCACGCCGCCTTGTAGCTCAACATTTCAAATTTTACAAGCATTATCTGTTTTCCCATGAACCCGCTACCTTGAAAATATTAATCAGTGTATGACTAATGTTATGTTACAATAAAACCTTTGCTTTGGTAGTGGTATGTATGTACCATAGAATGTCGAGTCTCAGTCGCACCAAAAAGTACATCAGTGGGGTTACATCATAGGAGAGCGTAAAACCGTCGCTTCCCCAGCTGGTTTCTCTATGATCGTGTCGGACTTGCGTCCCAACATAATGGAGGAAGGATATAAATTGCACTTATGACTGCGCACATGTAATACGATTATTTTTTAATCAATATTTTTATATGAAAAAAGGGGCAAACGACATTTTCAAGACAAGACGTATTACAGACGCGTTGCCGGTCTCTAAGGTAAAGATATGCTCTTTTCTTGCAGTCCTCTAAGTCGTATCGGATCGGCAATACCGAGGGAGGCAGCTGCTTCCACAGCACAGTTGTACGCGGTAAGAAGTGAAAATCAAAAGGGGGTAAAATAGACGCCCATAGACACATAACATCTAAATTATAACGCGACTGTTACTCATTATAATAAGACAACCCTTAGAGATTTTATTGCGGCATCTTTCATTAACTGGACCGACGTTTATATATACATAAATGATATAAATATTTTTTTGCTAATCGGAACAATTGTATAATTATAATTCTTAGGGTACTTTCAACAACTCGTAACACCCGGACATCTGCTATGGCAGATCAATCTTTTTTTTTTGCTGACGCGTTTAAACGCATTTACATGCCTTCACTAGCCACTGGGCAGGGTCCAGTAAAGTGTGGGGCTCGCGGCACTTTATGGTGCCGAATGCCCACAAAAACCCAGATGTCCCGGAACAACAAATCATCGCCTAGTCAGCCCCCTAAGGTACCGACACCACCTCCATAGATGGGATTGTCTCGCACCATAGGACAACCTCCACCCGCTCTTTAGCCCCCTCTTGTTATAAGAGGGGTGCAAAAATAAAAATCTGTTAAAATAGTTATATTGTAATTAATTCGTTCAATTGTTTTGTTTGAAAGAATTGCTAACATATAAACTATTGCATTAAATAATACAGTTTAATATACGAGTACCAAGAATTATTGTCAAGAAAAGCTGGATAGCGAAGCTGGAATGAAAAGTTAGAGTGAAAATTCCCCATAACCTTAATTCATGCTATTTGTTAAAAAATGAGATAACCTTTGTAGGTATCTAGTAGCGGTCTAATATACATTTAGATATAAGAAAAACACCAAAACTTGGTAATTTATAGTTTTATCACAGAAAGAGGATTCTAGATTAAAGATTTTTTTTGTTTTTGGAGGAATGTACTGCTGTTGGCAACGTTAATTCCCCGCCACTACAGGTCATCGGACTAGTGGTCTAGTTTAGGGAGACGACCCCCTTCTCTTCCCGCAAATGGGAAGAGATGAACAGTTGATGGTGGGTGTACCCCATATAGATTATTTTTGGGACCCAAAAAGGGGAGACGGTCCTCCTCCCCACACTAGTGGGACGACGCGCGCACGATGCCGTGTATGGTGCGGAAATGTGGACAAGAATAATTGAGCTCATTTATTGTTTGGCTTGCCTGAGGAGGCGGGCCTCCCAACTCTGGTGGGCTCGGTCTAATTCGCAAATGCTTTAACTTTTACAAGTTGCAATGATCGTGCTTCCCGTTAATACGGAACCCTGGGTGTAATAGTCCGTCTCACGCTTGCCCATTATATTTGCTATCACTGCGCGTTTAGTACACATCACACCATAAAAAAGTACCATCCATTGCTTCGCACCCAGTGAAATGCTTATCGCAGTTCCGTGAACAGGCCCAGGGTATTCGACAATCATTCAGGAGGCACAACGAATCGATAACGAAACGATATGATTTGTCGTGCCCTATAACGACTTTTAAATCGTCCGATTGTTGCGCTTCCATTCTCAAACGTACACTAGCGGCATTTCAGGGTTAACTTCAAATAAAGCATATATTAGGCCGAAGTTTCATAAAAATAAGGGTCAATTTAGCATGTGTTAGTATAATAGAAATAACAATGGTATGTATGGAGTGTTTGTAGTACAAAGTGGCTCACGCTACATAAATAAAATTATCTAACAATTGCCCCAAATGCCCGCCACCCCAGTTAACCCGTAAACGGTCAGGGGTGAAAAATATTGTGACATTTATTTAGATACAACAAAAAGTTTTTATGACTCCACTGAGCGACGAATAAAAGTATGTTTGGAGAGATGCTGCTTTATTTTAAAATGTTTTTTCATCGTAATGTTTAAATGTCGAGATTATTCCTATTCTATTTTGTCAAGAGTCAGCATAATTAAATCGATTATATTTATTCTATACTAATCTTACAAAAACGTTTTTGACAATTTAAAATATTTAATATTTACTAGGGAGGCAAAATATTAGTCGGCAACATGGGGACTTGCCGCGACGCACAAAAGTATACACTCATAAACCTCACAAACTACCGTAACATGTGAGCTAGAGGTATCTTCCACGCTGCATTTTCAGTCCCGATTAGTATGAAAATGCTCCCGGTCTTGAGAGTTCATTTAAATACTACAATAAGAGGAACGCCAAAAAATATATAAACAACCATAGAATATAATTGATCGAAAGTACTGTCACTTCTTGATGTAAATTCATGTTAACACTTGAATGAATGAACAAAATACTACATTATATGTCATATCATATAGCTAATGGAAATTAAAATTAAATATTTATAGAAATAGTATATAAAGTCTATTTACTTATTCAAGTGTCCCATGCAACAGTCGAATATATTTTAATTTTGTCTCTTTCACCAGCACATAGTCGCGCCTGTTCCCTGATGAGGTAGACAAAGAGAACGGAGCATCTCATATCACGATCCTTATATTTGCCCAGTCTTTTCTACATTCATAACTATCTTCACAAAAACACGTCGATTCAATGTTTTTAGTAAAAGGTCATGCTCTATTGCATCGGAATTGGGCCACCACTGCCGGGAAGGTACCTCTCGCTCAAATGATAAGTAAAGCGACAGCGCCTGTGGAGGGGAAAGAGGAAATTATGACAACGCATTCGCATGTCCAACGATAATGTAGCGTCTAAAATCAATGGGAGTCGATAGTCGTCAAAAGGCTCCGATTTCTCGTCTGCCCTCCGTGCTATAAAATAAAACTCCTTGCGAAGACTCTTCACACCACCTTCGTACTCGAGCTATGCACAATAAACAAAGATATTCTCACCCTATAATATCCGACATCGTGTACAAAACACCACATTGTCCAATATGAGTGACATAAATCTTCACATTTCTTTGATTTCAGCACAAAATAGAAAAATGTCGTATAAAGAGCGTTGATTTGTTACCGTCTAACCTCATAAATAAACTACACATAATATTTTTGCAGAAAAAAATGAATTGGAAGATTTTTTGGATTTGGCGAGATAGATGAATATGTTATGTGACAGATTCTGATCTTTTCCTGTTGTACGTTAATAATGTCATCCTAGCCGAATTTCGGACATGGCGACCATCACTATAGAGGCTAGCCAACTGCGCAGAACATATTATAGTGCACAAGTATGTGCGCAGGCACAAGTGCACTCCCTGTTCCCTCATTCTTCTATTTCGATGGGACGGCAATCCGACAATACCGGGGAGAAATCAGGCGCAGGACCGATGACTAGACGTACTCTCCGAAGCACGGGGGTGTAACACCACCAACTTAAGGAAGAATTTCTAAAAATTGTAACTTTTTTATTATATAAGGATGGCAAACAAGCATTCGGACGCTTTGCATGGCTACTGCCGCGCATTACTGTACGCGCACAGCCGTATAAAAGGGATGGAAACTTTTCTTCACGTATTTTCTTCATATAATATAAATAGTGTAAAACATTTGAAACCTAACATCGATACGTAACTCTCCGTTGGTAAAACATGAAATTTGATGAGATTTGAGATAATATTATATAGACAACGAACAAACCCGAAAATTATGTTTATATGAAAAAAAAAAATTCTTAGTTCATTACATACAACAACATGCGCAGGAAAATGTAAGTTTATCAACCTCATGAAGGTAAGTATCTATATTAAGTTATCAAAATCACACCTTTTTTTTGACTCGGTGTAACACATGTACGTGCCTTCGCCGGCCCTGGGTGGGTACCAGTGGTGTGTGGGGCTCGCGGCATGATATAGTGCTGAATATCCACGAAAACCATCGCGAGTACCGTCAATGCCGCCGTTGGTGAAGTGCCCCGGAACAACAAATCATCAGGAAACCTCGACGGTTAGTCAGCCCCTAATGAGACCTCTACAGATGAGGTTGTCCCACACCACAGGATAACCCCAGCAACTTTGGGAGAGTGCAGTGATGGTGAGGTGGCATCCTCGCCCCGTGACTCATGTGCATAAGCGCCTCCACCTTTTGCTTTTCTTGTCTCCTCTTATTATAAGACGGGTACATAGAGCGGCTCCTCCTTCTGCTCTTTAGTCTCCTCTTCTTATAAGTGGGTACAAAGAGCCGCCACCTCCATGGTTCAATAGGCTTCGCCCAAGGTGTCTCGGATCACCCCAGCTACTGAGGCTCACCGCCACGACAAGTCTTGAAACATGGTGGGGATGAAAATCACACCTCCCGTATCGGTGCGAAATGGCTCTCGGCACGTTTTTTTATTGTCAAATTCGATCAACGAAACCTATCACGTTACTACCTCATACAGAATCATAAGCTTTAATCTTTAGCACGCCTCGCCCAATGAAGGAATATTTGTAGTCTACTGCTCGTGTCGGATTATGCAAATGTAGGCACACAGTCGATATCTCCAAATATACTTACAACGCCATTGTTGCTGTATGACTAAGTACATTACACAGCTCACCGATTCGGCGCTGCCAGACGCGATCATAGACTAAAATATACTTTTCTACCTATTATAGTTAGCCTGTCAGCCTTCCTGACGGTTTTTTGTTGTCATGGTAACGTGTATGTAATGTAGCAGAAAAATCGAACAAAAGTACAAAAGTATAAAAATTTACGTGCCATTTATGAAACTAAAATTAATTTAATAATGATAACCGATTAATACGTTTCAGCCCCGGTGACCATCTTTATAGAGGCTAGCCAACTGTGCAGGACTTATTATAGTTGTGCACTACTAACGCCTGTGCACACTGCACAACTCAACTGAACGTGTTCTCCGAGGCACGTGGTGTGACAACGTCCACATAAATGTCATTAGAAATTTAAAGATCCCAATAACATTTTGGTCCGACCCAGGATTTGAACACAAGACCTCACGTCCGGGGTTGAATATGCATACCACTAGAGCACGAGTCAGTGAAGTTATGTACTTACTTATACATACATTTTTTCCCGTAGGACCTTGTGGTTAGGTATGCAAAGTAGCCTGTAGGCGTATCATTTGACAGGAGTATGTATGTAAAATGATACGAGCAGATACATAATATATGACTTTCTACGGAATTGTCTGTGGTAATTATAATACCTGGCATAGTGTTGGTACTCACATAATAATAAAAAAAAAATCACAGCTTCACCTTAACTGGAACCATAAAATCAGGACTACGGTGATCTCTAGTCGATGCCCCGGCCATTAAACTGAGTGATTATCATTTTTAGCAATTCGACAGGCATAATATAATTATTCCCTGAAATAGTAATGATCCAGATGAAAAAATAGCAAAGAACACTCGCCTTCATAATTATTAAAGTCTACAGGGAGAAAAGAGCAGTTGTAATCTTTGATGATTGTTCTGCAGACCTCCTTCCCACCTGCCCTCAATGGGCGACCAGAAACACGCACACAAAAGGCAAGGTTGCGGTCAGAGGAGATATCATGTGAGCGAGGGTACCTCCCCGGTCATGCCGTCACAATGCAGCTGTAATATACCTCAATATACCTCTTACTGAAGTCACTGTATAAAGTAGGTATAATATACAAACGAGCGTCGTATCTGCGTTGCACCATCCCTGCGTCATTATAAATTCACTATTAACAATTTATCTGGAGTGCGCGTGGGTGCCCCGCTAGACAATGCCGGTCGGCCGCTATTACTGATTTTTATTAAGCCCATGTCGCAACTGCTAAGTACCTTATTACGATTGCTTTACTTTCATCACTGGAATTCAGCATCAGAGGCTGGAGCATTGCAGCCGAATCCATCTGTAGAGTTTTTTTTTTCGGTACTGAACTTGTACTGTGGGAGCAAGGAGGAGCCCAATACAGCTTCATCGGATTGCTATCAGTGCTCGTCGGCGGGAGTAGTTTTTGAGTCGAAACGATGACCCCTACTCTCCCGTAGATGGGAGAGATGCATCCCGACATAAGAATAACTATAATCGCTAATTTACACCACGGGGTCCTCCAGCGCCTGACTCTGACATCGTGGGCACAAAAATTGTGTCGGCGCTGACGTGGACGGATGGCTCATAGAGAGGATTATGACCGGGATATGTGGAGAGGGTAACTACATGGTCACATCTGAAATAAAAAATTAGCGCCAGTATATTTACTATGGCCAATAAGATGATGGAGTGGAGGCCGCGTTTAGGAAAACTAAGTGTTGGTCGACCGTTCAGCAGGTGGGAAGACGATCTCCGTGCAGCAGCCGGTCCGGGATGGATGCGAGTAGCTGGAGTTCGGCCGTCTTGGCGTTCATTGAAAGAGGCCAATGTCTAGCAGTGGACCGATAAGGGCCGATGACAGACGATGATGAAGTGGAAACAGACTTTATTGATTTTGATGAATTTCATTACTCACAGCTTTCCGAATAATTGCTATGTAGAGGCGCAGTCGCGCTCCTTGCCTCTTAGGGGACACTGGAAACTCACAAACATCTTAAAACGCGATAACCTAGCCATCATTTTTAAAACGGTATCGTATGTGAGTTTCTTCCCACGTCGTACCGGTACGACTTTCTTTATATTACAGTGGACAAACGACCAGTTGGAGGTCCTTGTTGATCATCGGCGATCATAAACATCCACATTACTTTATTAGAACATCACTCCGCCAATGGACCACATGCTACTAACAAACCACAAGTGGAAACGAAACAGCATACTGCTGTCACTTTACGGCGGTATCATGTAAGCGAGAATTGGCCGGTTGGAGCGACAATTGATTGAGATACATGAGAGCATGGCACTATCTTTTACTAGACAAGGCTCATAACTCGTCGGGTGAGCTATACACAAAAAAACCGGTTCATAAAAATACGTCATATCATTTTAGCCGACCAATGAAACAATATCGACTATAAATCGACTTATGTCCATCACTAGCCGATATAAATCACGGATGACGAGAATCAATCAATCGACTCGATTCCATTCGATTCATGAATCGAATTACAATATCGATTTACCGTGATACAAATCTTAAGGTGATCATCGACTTATTTATTCTATTATATATCATCGTTATTTCAATGATGGTAAATGTTGAATAACCATCATCAGACTTATCCGTCTCTTGAACAAAGGCCTGTATTTGTGTTTTAAAAAGAGAACCGATCCTTTAGAGCTTTTGAGGTTCTGCAACTTCCTTTTGTTGAAGTGGAGAAACGCAGTTTTACGTCATTACCGGCCCTGGGTGAGGTCCATTGGTGTGTGGGGCTCGCGGCACATTATAATGCCGAAGACCCACTAAAACCATGGCGAATTCTATCAGTACCACCGTTGATGAGGCGGCTCGGAATTACAAATCACTGGGACACCTTGACAGATAATCAGTCCAACAAGTGACCAACGCCTCTTCCACAGAAGGGTAGCCTCGCACCCTAAGACCACCCCATTAAGTTTGAGGCAGTGTAATGGGTTTATTTTGGACTCTAGCAGACAGGTATCCACTAAGGGGTTTGGATTAGGTAATACAATTATTCGTACGTTGTACTAAAAGAAAGTATCCATATCGTCATTCAAAGATTTGCGACCATGACAAGTTATGATCAGATGAAAAAAATATGACAAAAATAATGTATGGCCGAAACGCAATAATTTATATGATAACAGTTTCGGCTTCCGCGTAGCCGATCAAAGACGCCGTCCGTCAGTCCGTAAAGCGCAAAATTAGTACATAAATTTGACTATCAAAACTCGATCTGCGGCTTAATTGTACACATTATCCGTTTTGGTAAGAGGCAACACTTGAGAATAGGGTGAACATGTTGAACAAGATCTGAGGAATCAGTGCTGCGTTATTTGTGAGAACCATTGCTACTGCTGATTTAGGCCACGACCATGGGACATACTGTTGCTACCGATATACTGTGGAGTTTGAATGATTTGCGAGTGTATATAACCTTCGATACGGTGGATTTAAGTGAAAGTTGATAGATATCTAAAGACCCTCATTCAATAATAGCAGGATTAATATCGTTCTTGTGATTTCTGTGATAAAGTTTTTCTATTTAATAAACCAGTTCGGAAACAGAAAATCGGCCGCCTATAACTCTAATGTCACGTAAATATTTTCTCTAGTCTTTTTTTATAGTAACAGCTACAGACGCCCATGGACATCAGCCTAATCAGGTGGGAAACTTTTCCCAATGAGACAAATGCAACTCGCAAACCGCACGAAGCTTGACACCGGAGGTGTCATTTTACGCCAGTCTCATGTGAGTGAAAGCTACTCGCGCCTCCTGGTCGTACTTGCCCAGTTCCTCTGCAATGTGGTATGACACTATCTCCTACTAAGTCTCATAATTTTTCCAAGTCATGATGGATTTCCATCTCATTAACTGTTATAATAGGGTACAATTATACACAACTGTACACAATGCTCATTTCAGTAGAGAGACGGTAAAGTCCATGTATTCTATGACATAAGCACATAAACGACAATGGCCATCGTCTTACTCTCTAGGGAACTAACTTATATATGTGTTCTTATTGCCTGTACATTTCATAGCACAGAGCCTAGTAATACTTGGGATTATGATCGTTTTTGGACTGTAAAATTCCAATATGAACTCGTAATATCGGAATGAGAGAGTAAAATAGGACCATGTCCTACCAAACACGAAAATCGTAGGCACCCTATCTGTGATCTGTAATTTAAGATGCCGCATCACGATCGCGCATTCCCGCATTTTCGGCCCAATAGCCCACTTCAAATCGCTCATAATCGATTTTATACCCCATTACAGGTAATTACGCCTTTTACCATTATTTACGACACCGTTTTAATACTTCATGGGCGTTCAACATAGTCTTACATACGGCAATGTCTCACTTCCTTGTGACATATTTGACTCAGAGACTGTTTGTTTTATTGAATTGCTTGGATTAGATTAATTCTGATGGTGTATTTATTAGATGTTGCTTCGTCTATTAATCTAATTAATATCAATTATTTTAGGCCATTTGTGTGCCATTGAGAGGTGAAGGAGGGAAATTTATCAGATATTAGAAGTAAGACAAAATATGTCCCCAGGCCCGTGTTGCAAAAAACATTGTAGTAATAGATAACAATATATATATATATATATATATATATATATATATATATAACAGGGATCATATCCGAATACCAAGCAACAACCAAATCCAAATGAAGAACCGAGACACATCACGGCTTATTGGCACACACCGTTCCGTATCTCTGGGCGGACAGACAAACACACGCGGACAATAGACCAGAGATGACAAAAAACAATCGCTTAATCCAATTAACATGATACATACGCGGTCGTTGGAATTGTATGGACATGCTTTCATTAGTAATACTCCGTGCTGAGAAATAGCAGCTTTTCTTGTTTCAGCGGAATATTGGGAAATTGAACAATTTCATCTTGGAAGTTTCCTTCCAACTTCTCTCGCTTGGTTCTTGGATCTTGGATCATCACCATTGTAAATTCGCTAGCAAAATATACTTAGAAGAGGAAGTGTCATTACTGCAGTGCAGCTGAGTTCGGGCGGCACGACCGGGTACGCCTCGCTGGACGTCCCCTCTCGCCCACAACCCTCGCTCACACAATACCACCGTGTAGTGACAGCCACGATGCCGAGTTTCATACTGCAGTGTACACGCTTCCTTTGTCCCATTGGAATTAAAAGCAAAATAAAGACAAAATAAAAATACGTTTAACAACGTGTATCACAAACCCCATGAACTAAAATAAAGAGAAGAAAGGAGAACAGATATGACATTCAAAATTTTGCGTTAGAAACATATGTTATATACTAGGTAGGTGGGCGAAAGGACCATTGGAGTTGTTTGACAATCATTAACACGGGCATTGATTTTCGGATTATACAAGTCATGCACGTGCATTCCTCCCTCCTCCCCTCCTTCCATCCCATGGGCCACCGGTTACTCACAAACATTTGCGGCGGTGTCATGCGTGTGAGATGTCCCTCCTCGGTCGTGCTGGCCCGACTTAGCTGCAATGTAGCATGGCACTTACTAAAGAATGGATAAAGAGATAACAACAGGAAAACAAAAAAAAGTTATAACCCCACCCCAATCTGCAAAATGCTATGGATATTTGTGGGCTCGTTTTTATCATTCTACTATAAGCAATTCTATTTAAAATTTCAAATATCTATCTCAATACCAATTCCCTCGTATGCAAGTCGTATCCGCACGACTCTACATTGCATGTCCGAGCCGAGTCATATGCGTACAGCGGCCGGCATACGGGTGGTCCCTGTTCTGCTTCTATCATCACGACTCGGATGCGCTAAATACTATCCGCCCACGGGACGTCCATGGGAAAAGCGGGTTTGGGTTTAACCTCAATGAGCTACAGTATTGCAGCCGAATAGGTATGATGGTAACGGCAACTCTGACA
>JAFELO010000664.1:110484-120668 GCA_017140195.1 Eumaeus atala | reverse complement strand
TGGGACCAGAGGCAGGGCGCAGGTAAATGCATTTTCCAGTAACATGAGAAAACGAAGCGACCATTAGTAAGGAGTGGTGCTAATCGCTCGTACCATGAAGCGACCATTAGTAAGGAGTGGTGCTAATCGCTCGTACCATGAAGCGACCATTAGTAAGGAGTATTGCTAATCACTCGTACCATGAAGCGACCATTAGTAAGGAGTGGTGCTAATCACTCGTACCATGAAGCGACCATTAGTAAGGAGTGGTGCTAATCACTCGTACCATGAAGCGACCATTACTAAGGAGTGGTGCTAATCGCTCGTACCACGCCACCATGACAGGCCGGTGCCTCTCCAGTAACTCACAAACAACTTGAAACGTGACAGTTAAGCTGTCGCTTTATGGTATGAGTCCTCGTCGCTCGTCGTCAATCCGAATCCGTCGAGTTTCCACATTGTGACTGATGTTTCCCAGCTCATGCCAAATTCAGTTACAATGCAGCACCGCTCTCTCTTACTAGAATGTTATACAGTGTCAATTCATTAAGTTACATCTAAATATTAAGAAAAAAAATATTTATATATATCTATATATACATACATATATATATATATATATATATATAATTAGCGAATGCTACTAACATAAGCCGAACTTAAGTAACCGCGTTATAGGTAACTGGCACTTGTTTTATCTAAATCAGGCTATTCATAGTACTTTATTTGATGTACACGTGACCTTTAACGTATCGCCCCACAAATTCCCCATAATATTACGGGTGTCGCTTTAATACAAGTGTTATCGGCGACTCTAAAAATCTAGTTCCCGCTCGAACGGATTTTGAATATAAATCGTTCCTAATTTGGTTAAGCGGTTTAGAGGGACTCGATTGAATGTGGAAATATTTTTGTGTATCGATGCTATATCGATTTGTGATAATTGTATTCGTGGGCCGACAATCGATAGAAATTTTGTGTTCAGTGTTGATTATTAATATACTTTGACGTTATACTTCTTTTGGCGCGTTAGAGAATAATGTCGAGAGTAAATTATTGGGATGCGCGTGCACACCATCACGAATTACCGACACCCTGAAGTTAGCCATAGTTAACCATCTACTTTTTCAAAAAGTTACCATAATGTTTTATGATAAAACTGTCAATTTATTATTTTTGTATTAAATACATTTTTTCTGTTGTTAGTCGCGTTTCTTCTACAAACCTATAGTAAAACGAAAAAGATTTTTCCGAGAAGTTCACAAAAAACCGACACAATGAACTTAGCTATAATCAGCATTTAATTGTTTCTCTTGTTACGCCGAAGAAGTGTAACTTCTATCGCGTGTATACAAGTACATATATTTAGGTAATTATCATATACAAGCAATCCGCCCCAGCTGTGCCAATGAATAACATTTTCCGAAATACGACCTTAACAAATTATCCATTAAAACCTTTCAAGGGATTAGCTCTGATGGTGACCGTGTGAAAATAGCTTCAGTACATTTTTATAAAATTGACCGCATACAGATGGACTGCTTTTGGGAACTTTGTTTAATATAAGACCAATGATTTACAAAAATATAAGATACACGATTTCCTATTGAACTGTCATTCTGAAATCTGAAGAATCCATGATTATACGTAAACATATTTCTCTGCAAGGCCAACCTTACGATTATGAATTTAAGTTGATTTTAAAGTGCATAATTTGTACATTTTGCACATATTTTTTACACTATCGGTAGGTTTTGTAATGCTGACTGTGTATTTGAAGACGGAGTATGGGATGCACTCCTACCCGGTGGACTGCCGACTTGATTACGGAGGCGGGGAGTCACTGGATGCTAGTGGCTCCTGACCATGACCTATGGCGGTCTATGTGGGAGGCTTATGTTGTGCAGTGGATGTCGTCCAGCTGATGATAATGTTTATGACTGTGTATCTTGGTATTTTTTTATCAATGTATAAGATATAATAATATGACTAGTGATTTTATAATAATGGTGATCACCTTCTACTCATCAATCTCGTGGCTGCAGTACAGCCGGATGTGACCGGGGAGGTTCTCGCTCACAGTATAACCTCAGGAACTGTACTGTACGCACGCAAATATACGAGCGTCAGTATATTGATGTCTTAAGCTTACATGAATCAACTTCGATGTGGAACCAGCTGCCACCGCCGGTATTTCCGAACCGATACGATATGGGGTTTTTCGAGAAAAGAGCTTACTCCGAGTTTAAAGGACGGCAACGCAAAGTGGTGAACATAATCAAATCAAAAGTAAACATAACACCTCAAGACAGCAAGATGTAATAAGTACCATTTGCGTTAATTGGAACAAATAAATAATTATAATCCGTCGGGTACTTTTAAAAATTTGTCACATCAGGACATCTGTCATCTCAGTCCACCCGCGACCATGGTTGCTGTAAAGCTTCTGGAATGTCGGGCTAGTTAAATAATTAAATAAACCGCGACAAAACCCGTAAAATTATTTTTATTGTAATGAGCATAAGTATGTCAATTTCTATGCGTCATACATTCGGTTTTTAGTCAAACACAAACTTGACCGGATTTTTTAATTTAGTTTTGATCAGACTTCAGTGACAGTTTCATACCTACAACTAGTATAATTTGTACTACAACTAGTATAATATGTACTACAACTAGTATAATATGTATCGATAAGGAAAAATGTTGTAAGCATATCGATCACGACCTCAGTCTAACCTTACATGTGATTTTGATAGATGATGCTTAAGCTATTTGAGGTCACAGGGCCGTGCGGCTGTTTCTAGCCAGTAATGTTTTATGCTGGAACAGCATTGAGTGGGGTAGCTCCACCGTTTGAGGTCCAGGGCAAGTTCATCGCGTGGGTCCATGTCTCTCCCCTGTAGAGAATGAATGAATGTTTAGTGTAGGGAGACTCCGGTCACAGATGTGAGTGCAGGAGGACCCCAACATTCCAATCATACCCGTGAGTACAGGGGGAGGTAACGTTCATTGGGCCCTATGCGGCTTCCTGTACTCACGGGTCTATGCGGGGGCTCCCAACAGGCCGAGGATCTGATGTTTTGCAGTATTTTCACCCTATTGTGATGCTACTGCAGTTTAAGTAAGAGTGCCAGCTGTGTGGTAAATACCTGCCGCTCACATGTCACCTGTTTAAAGTAACTATGCTATTACGTTTCTTGTGGTTTGTGAGTAGACGGTGGCCCATTTGACAGACGACGGCATATCTTAACAAGCTGTAGTCATCAAATGGTTAACATAGCTCATTTGATTCCTTATACTTTAAAAAAAGAACGCACGTACTTTTAGCATTATTCTAACTCTTTTAATATTTTTCCTCACATCAATCTATCAATTGGACAAAAATGAATTGATGGTAATTATTTGCTGCAACTCTTGTGACTTTTTATAGTGTAAGAGGTAAACCACCGGTCGCATCGTTTTGATTACTACCACCGCCCACAAATCTTAATGCAGATGTGTTACCATCCCTCCTCTTTCAACGAGCCACCTGGACATATAAACCCGACAAAGCACGACAGCATAGCTGCCACTTTAATACTTGCGTTACATATTTACAAAGTGAGTAGATCTTATGGCATTCAAGATGATGACGATTACACAACATGTATTTGTTCAAATCTAACGCCATTAAAATAATACTGGTTCAAAATAAGCAAAAACAGTGAATTAAGCAAAAGCAAAGTATTGCGCGTCATGACGCGCCGTAATGACGCCTGGATGCGATATTATGTCAAATTATTTCATACCGATCGGGAAAAGTCAAGGTGACTGGTGAAGTGCCGCGGCGAGCCACGACGCGCTAGATACGGTATATTTGATTCATGTTACGTAACAGATGCCCTTTTTAATCGATGGCCACTTAGCTGATTAGTAATGTGATTAGTACCGTAGCTGATATAATTAGCACGTTACGCCAGTTCTTGGTTCTAATCCAACCCAAATCTAGTCTTCCTTTCAAATGTGTGTGTTAAATAACATAAGTTAATCAATATCGACGTCCACTAAATATACCTCCCCATAGAGCGCCATTCGTCCCAATAGGTAAATATCTTAAATCTATAATAACCTTTCGTAAGTTTGTTGAATTCATATCCGTGGCGTTGCGTAGTATCTGTAGCACAAGTTCTTGTGGTACTTTGCACGGGGTTAGATTTGCTGGATGTTTTTAACCCACATATTTTAAATTATTACCTATAAGGGATCATCATCATCATCAGCCGGACGACATCCACTGCTGGACATAGGCCTCCCCCCACAGAGCGCCACAGGTCACGGTCACGATCCACTTGTAGCAAGTCGTAGTCCATCGGGTAGGAGGCCGCCCCACACTCCATCTTCTGGTGCGGGGCCGTCACTCGAGAACCTTTCTTCCGCAACGTTTATCGGTTCTGCGAGTAATGTGGCCTGCCCATTCATTTCGAGATGGGTGGAACTACAAAATGCCGACTTAGGATGGCCAGCAGCATCCTTTTGTCCTATCCATACATTCATTGTTATATCCATACTGTCGATTCCCAACACGCTCGCCAAGCGTGGGGATCGGGCAACAACCCCCCAGTGAAAAATTAGGGATATGACTCAAATAAATGTAAGAAATATGTAACTCGTAATAAACGCTAATTATCTAGTTACCCTGGTAACAAATAGTTCGTCGTCTTATAATATTCGTCTGCCTGCCACACTCAAAACGTTTTCATACGTGATGTCATTGATTTTTCTTTTGTATGCGTGATAAATTCACATTCGGTCATACTCGTACGTATCAGAATCGATATGTGCACACCTGAGAGCAGACGCAATAGAACAACATAATAAGTACCATATCCATATCACCCATCAACGCGGACATTGATAAAATATAATACTAGTATAAAAAACACGATCTCCGGTAAAGCAACTAGATGTGTCCTTAATCTTAATGTCCTGACATTAATGCAGTCGGTGTCTCCGCTCGGTGACCATCATTTCTGAAGATAACGCACTTATCTGGGACTGTTTAGATTATGTGTTGACTTTACGATGTCAATTTTTATTTACTTAAGTAGCTATTTATTAAAGATACTTATCTTAAATGGATTGGACACGTCTTGGTTTTATTTTGTACATAAAAGATGTTTTAATGTTGTTTCTGGTGTCATTGGATTGTCTGTACGTTACCGTCACAGAAAATATAAAAGATGCACAAAGAATACGTTGAATTCGATGATGGCTATAACAGAATTAATCGGCATGTTAAGAATCTTTAATTTACTTTTGATACCTAGTAATATTAACTGCGCTGTATTCTGAAACGTCCTTTGTTTATTTTTATATAATATTATACTAACAGTGTCCAGGGGTTCTTCATGTGTAAATTTAAATAATAATAAGTTATATAGATTAGAACCTTTACTGCGAAATAGGCTGTCTAACACAGGAAGAGTTTTGCTAATCCGCCTAAGAGCCAGCATGAAATGCGGCCGTCTAAGTATAAAGAGACAGGAATTGTAGTAGAATAGAAAAGCTTGTCTACCCACATTATATCTCGGGTCGTTGATCACCATAGAGCTACCACCACAGTAGTGATTGTGCTATGGCCACCATCGGCGTGAAGCCTGGTCACCATGGTGCTCTGATTGACGCACGCCTCACGATCACCCCAGCTCCGGACATCTCGCCTGATATCATTTAGAAGTACCTAGTTTTTGTACCCGCGGCCGTGACTTTCGGGGTCACAATTATATCGGAGCAATTTATATAAATACGTTTCGAAGACCGGCTCGAAGGTGTTTTATAATTATCTGTTTGGTGTTGTGGTCGCAAGTTTTTTTTTGTATGTATATATAGGATAAAAAAATATCGCTAGTGTCATAGAGCGCTACAGGTCACGAAACTGTTGCGCTCTATAGGGGAAGCCTATGACCAGCAGTAGACGTCGTCCGGCTGATGATAATGATGATGATGATGGGACAAACGAGTAGTTAGAGGTCTTAGTGACTATCGTAGCACATCCCTACAGCCGTCTACATAATTGTTGTGCAGATGACTTTTCCCCTCCAACGGATCTAACGAAATTAGGTTTAACTAAAAAAATAAATTTAGCTGCAATGCAATGACAACGACATAATTCCAAATGAAGAAAAAACACACTATTTAAAAGTCTAGAGAGAGAGAGAGAGAAATTAAAACAGTCCAATGAATGAGACTCTTGGATTTTTTCAGAGATTTCAAACCAGGGAACCCCAAGATCTAAAGTTACACATTGCCTCTAAATGAATGAGATTATAGTTTTTGAGTTACAGATAATGAAAGAAAATTGTCACTTTTAGGACGTGTCACCGTCGCATTGCAGCGATGGGCAGTGCGACCGAGGAGGTCTCTCTAGCTTACAGGACAACGCGTATATATATCCATTAGGCGATTTTTATGGGCATCGGTGGTCATCCAGAGGCTCCGAATAATATTTTGCCTCCTTCAACTATTTAAACAAACCGGTACATTCAGTATCTACAAACGTAAAGTTGGGCAAGAAGTAATATCCCATTGATAATATCCACTTAAACGGTAGTATTTTTCACTGCATTGACAAGTATGATTTTTCAGGTCCGTGGGACGCTGAAGTCTTTAATATTCGACGTAAAATTTTAGCTTGATCCTACCTCGCGTTTCGGAGAAAAACGTCTTAGCAGACGTACAGACGGACGGCTAATATGAAGGTTCCATTTTTTCCTTGTAAGATCCTAAAAAAGACATCCATGATTTCATTAAACCCACAAAATAAATTGAAATCACAAGTTCACGGAGCAGACTATTTAAAAACGTGCGCACACGAGCGGATGTTGCGGCGGGCACAAAAAAGTGTAATAAGAAGTTGTAGGTTGAGCGGGTTGCAGAGGCGAGGATTCGTCGTGCACTTGTCAGCACTCGGGTGTTCGGTGATCTGTGTTACCTTTAAAAAAACTGCAAACTCAGGTTTCGGAGAGGTCGATGCGCATTTGGGGATCACCATTATGTTTGCAAAGCAGCAAACTCAGGTTTTTTAGTGGTCACTGCTCATATGCGGATCTGCATTATATTTCGAAAATAGCAAATTCAAGTCTTCCAATGTTTATAGCGCATTTGGATACCTGCACTATGTTTGAAGACCTGCAAACTCAGGCTTTGCAGTAGTCATTGGACATTCAGTGATCTGAATTGTGTTTGAAGGACCGTAATCTACTCAGGTTTTGCGGTGATCATTGTGCATTTGAAGTTCTGCACTATATTTGAAGAACAGGAAACTCAGATTTTGTAATAGTCATTGGGCATTCGGAGATCTATGTCAAGTTTGAAAAACTGCAAACTCTGATTTTATAGCGGTCTTTGGGCATTCGGAGGTCAATGTCAAGTTTGAAAAACTGCAAACTCTGATTTTATAGCGGTCTTTGGGCATTCGGAGATCTATGTCAAGTTTGGAAAACTGCAAACTCTGATTTTATAGCGGTCTTTGGGCATTCGGAGATCTATGTCAAGTTTGAAAAACTGCAAACTCTGATTTTATAGCGGTCTTTGGGCATTCGTTGATCTATGTCAAGTTTGAAAAACTGTAAACTCTGATTTTATAGCGGTCTTTGGGCATTCGGAGATCTATGTCAAGTTTTAAAAACTGTAAACTCTGATTTTATAGCGGTCTTTGGGCATTCGGAGATCTATGTCAAGTTTGAAAAACTGCAAACTTTGTTTCTTGAAAAACTTCAACCTGATCGACCTTTTAACTATTCCAGCATCCGCATAACATATTACGCGGATGTAAACGCAAGCCCTTTGTGGCCTACCCAAAAGGGCGCCAAAATTTCAGTCATACTTTTTTAATCGATATCGCAATAATATTTTTGCCATTAGAATTCTTTTTTATTATATCGATTACTTGGGTAAAGTTTTCAACTCGCCAGGATGTGTTGCAGTATAAATGATCGTACGCAGAAATATCGCTTCCGAATTGAAACAACACCTAAACATGACAATAGTTCCTTCTTGCATCAAAACCGACTCTATCCGGCTGCAATGCTACATGGCACATCTAACAACGGTGTCGATGATGTTCTAAAATAGGCTTGACTCACCTCACATTCACGTCACTGTTACCTTTGTTTCCAAAATCAACAACCATCACTTGTGGCCTTGGGTGCTTTAAAAACTGTCATAGGAGCCCCAACAAGTTTAATCACAAGATATATAGAAGAAGCAGGAAGTGTTTCCAGTTTATGTGTAGATATTGTAAATTGCTTTCTCAATCTGCTGATTTTACAGAACAGTCTGTGGTTCTTCTACTAGGACAGATATTGGGTAACTTCTGTTCTGGTGGAAAAACAACGGGCTGTTACGGAACCATTGAAAAAGAAACTCAAAGGCACTCGATTCAGTTTTTTGTTGGATTCGATATTATTTATTCCAATTGATTGATTTTGTTTATTAGATTTCGTGTCGTTTTTTGCCTCAAATGAAAAATGTTTGATGATATTATTAGTGTATCAAAAGGTTATCAGGAAATTACGTTGTTAATTATAAAGTATAATTATAACTATTGCAAGTTTTATTGTTCGGTTAAGATCGATCATCATCGTTAATTAATTCCCAGCTGGAAGGTTTCTCAGCTGGAAGGTATCTCAGCTGGAAGGTTTCCTCGGAAAGGACACGTTTGTTAAATTAGAAAGGACAATAGGACAATAGGGTCACCTCGTGAGTAGTGATTAAGGTCGACCATAATCGCAGGAACAGAGCCTTTAGGAGGAGGTAGTGCCATGGATAGTGCATGACACTACATCTTCCTATGCAACGGAATAGGGTCGGCACGACCGGGGAGGTGCCTCTGGACATGTGAGCGACCGTACCGCTCTAGTGACACGTTTCGCGCAGTTTGTGAGTAGTCGGAGGCCAATTGGGGGGTGGGGGGACCAAGAGCGCAACACGTCGGCATAGTGATGATGTCCATGGACGTTAGTAGTCGTAAAAAGGCTCCGATCACTCGTTAGCCCCCCTATTCTATTAAAAAAAAGAGTTAGTGATGACCCGAGAGGCTACACTGTCGTATTTAGTACGGTAAGTTTCCGGTGGTCCGTTCGATAGGTAGAAGAAGGAAAGATTCCTATCACTCTAGTCATTCCCTTCGTTTTCGTTTCATCTTCGTTTCGTGGGGACAGTATCACATCTGCATAACAATCATGCAGATCTCCATCGTTGGTGTAACATGTCGCTTACGGTTTGTAAGTAGCCGGTGGCCCATTGGAGAGAGGAGGAAAGGAGGGCATCACATCGGCATAGTAATTATTCGGATGTTTATGAGCGACCTACGTCGAAACTCGCCTTCAATTTCTCGTTTTCCACATTCCATCGGAATAGGGGAATTACGTTGCAGAATGCACCTGCGTCTGCGCACACACGTATATATAGTACTGAGGCACCTTTAGTAAAAGGTAGGTATGCTGCATTCTTGCCGAATTGAATCAACACGACCGAGGAAGTACCCCTCACATGGTGCTCACGTAAAAGTGATGTCTGTGCTATCACGTTTCGCCGTGTAAGTGGCCGGGGGCCCATTAGTTCCGGGACGGAAGTGGGCAATGCATCTACGGATGTTAACAAGAGGTGTTAAATCGCTTCCGTAGCACGTCAACCCCCTATATAAAAAAGAAATGGCCGTCGTAATTCCATCCTGTACGTATAGCACGAGCCTACGTCATAACGCAGTGACGCGGAGAACGTCAGGCGCCGGTGTATGTTGTGCGGCGAGTGTATGCAAGTGAAGGTCGGGGCGCATCTCCCACGGTCCCGCGACCCGCGGTTCACGTGGCCAGAGCAAATCAGACGGATCAATCGCGAAACAATCACTGCTGACATTGACATGTCATAACGAATAGATATACTATATTATTTTGGGGACTTGTATTACGAAGAAGCTCCTGCACTCATAGTAGTCCGATGCAGCGGTACAGAGCTCTCTTCACTTACGTAGCATATGTTAAGGTCCGAAAAACAAACACTTCCCAAGTTTTTTGCTATAGAGTTTCGTGCGGTCTGAGAGCCTCTTGGTGTATTTGCAGGGGCTGCGATATATACAGATGAAATGAATATTCATTATCATAAAACCAATTAAATTACTAATTGAAGTTTAGTGGCAAAATGAGTTGCAAAAGAGTATTTAA
>JAFELO010000664.1:86806-110408 GCA_017140195.1 Eumaeus atala | reverse complement strand
CATACTCCAAGCAATTCAAATGTACTTACCCGATCCCATTCGGTTACATCAATGCTCTTAGAATTTTTTGGGTATTTGGGTCACATTTAATTACTTATATTCTCTCTCTCTCTCTTTCTCTCTCTCGTCACTTTCTTTATGCGAGGAACGTATTTACGTGTATGAATACAAGGTGGGTTGCGACCAGGTTGGAGATTCTGGGCTCGTATCGTAGATCCTCCACTAAAAACCTCAGTAAACGCTCAACCACTTCAAGGTGATGATGTGACCCTGGTTCCTTAACAACGAAATCAGTGACTTTTAATTGAACAGTGTCTAGTATTTTATTTGCCATCGTTGTATTCATATGTGTTGCACATTCTATATCTGCATAATAATTATACTTAGGTATTGAGTGTGTGGAAATCGCGCCTAAAAACAATATATTGTTAAATTGGGTTTTACTTTGTGAATTTAATGTTAATAGGACTGCTGGGTGAGCGGATTGATGGGAAGTGATTACGGGCGTGTGGATTGGGTAACCCAAGGGCATAACGATATTTAGACGACATGACATTTTGCAACCAAATCGGACATGACCGGGAAGGTTTTTAGGGTATCGCAGCTGAATGGAAAACAACGTCGTGATCGCCTGTACGTCTGTCCGTCTGTAAATCCGTATGTCCGTATGTCTCTCGCACTTGTCAGGTTTCTTGTAACTTAAAAGAATACAAACGACCAAGCGGAGGCATTTGATTGGACCTCTAATACATGGTGCAGTCTTAAGAGTGATGGCTATAGTACCACTCTCCTCGCTTTTTATGATTAGACTTGGGCCCATTAGGGATAGGGTAATAAACCATTGACCGTGCGGAACTTAATGTGTGTACGTAGTAACTCTTTTGATCGGGTTGCTCTTCTGCTGTGCTACGAAAGACCTTATTAGAACAAAGAAATAGATTTCGAAGCCCAGACATGTGTGCGTCACCACGGCGCGCGGTAATGTGACGGGCGTACAATCCATTTTCCGCACGTCACTCACACGTCGACACACAATTGGCGTATTGTGATAATGTTAATCGCGAATAATGTGTGAGATCGATTGTGCGCGCCTAGAATCAGCTTATCATGAGTGATTCTTTTATTGGAGGAGCAAATGAGCAGGTAACTCACATTCTCAAAACCCGAGAGGGAGGCCTGTTGCCTTTGACTGAGCCCTAGAAGAAAATAAAGGACTGCAGTTGTTTCGATATCATCCTGATTTATCAGTTTTATTAGGTACATGTTAAACCTACTTATAGCCGGCTTCTTATCTAATTATTCAGATTGTAAAACATATTTCTTAAGACAATAAAACTACTTTTACGGATTTTATCGCGGCTTATTTAATTATTTAAATAGCCCGATGTTTCAGAAGCTTTACAGCAACCATGGTCACGGGTGAACTGTGAAATGTGTAGGGGTGGACTGTGGCAGCAGCAGTCCACCCGTGACTATGGTTGCTATAAAGTTTTTGAAACGTTGGGATAATTGAATAAACCGCTATAAAATTTGTAAAATTAGTTTCCTTGTAATGAGTACTATGCGCGTAAACTTAATCAGTCAATTATTTTTATAGCATAGGCAAAAAAATCATATTTATTTTTAACATAGGGGTCGAAACAGCAATTAAAAGTCCTCATTATTGGCGTGCAGGTGTGCTGCCCTTCTTCCTTCCCGCCAATAACTAGAAACGAGCAATAGGAGCCATTTTAATACTAGTGATACTCACCAATGTCTGCACGAATAATGACTATTCGTTGACGTAATAATTGCTACTCATAAAAGCACCAAACTCGGTAACATATGGCTGTAACTTGTAAGGTGTCACGTGTTTCGGTACTATCCCCTTTCGTACCGACCCCATTGGGCTGCAATGCCACATATGCGAGCTCCTCATAATTTACATGTGTTAAGCAACGTTAATTTGCCAATAGTTGGCCCTACTCGTGTGACATTCTATAAAAACACATTAGTAGTTACACTCGTGATAGATACTGCATTTACTTGAGTGGATTTACTTTCAGATAAAAAGTCTTATCTTTAACATCCACGCCGTGGGTACGCGGGTGACAACTCATTAGTCCCAGGACCCAACAAGGGCCACCACAAAGCGCGTGTAAGGTATAATATGCTATTAATTCTCCTCGAAGAAAAAGCATATTGATGTCAACCTTTATGCTCAGTTCAATGTCATTTATATTGTAAACCGGCTGTGTTGAAATTGTTTACTGTAAATATATTTACAAAGTATTTCTTTTAGAAACAGGGGGAACAAATGAGAACCAGGAGCCTATTGACGACTACCAACGCCCATTTTGCGTGGCCCTCCTTTCCTCTCCACTTCTAACGGGCCACCAGCACACGCGAACCACACGAAGCGCGATAGTACGTGCAACAGCCCGCCGAGCTGAACGCACCGGTTGAAGACTTTTGTCTTCAAGGTATGCGGTGAGGCCAATACGTCGGGAGGATTCATTTAGCCCGTGCAGTATATCCTGCAAGCTCTTCAACGATTCGGTCAACACAACGATATCGTTGGCAAAATGTAGATATAAGAGGTACTCGCCGTTAACATTTATGCCTCATTCTGCTCAGTTTCGAGTCTTAAAGGCGTCCAGTAAATCATTAGTGAAGAGTTTCGGGGAAACAACATCCCCCTGTCGCACTCCTCGATGCAATTGGACTGGCCTTGTTCGAAATCCCACAATCGGAACGGACATAAAAGCTGCGTTATACACTGCTCTCAGTACTTCGACGTATCGCCAGTTGACCTGTCACCACTGTAGTAGCACAGCTTTTCCGTAGGCCACAAAGGCCAGGCGCAGCGGCTGATTGTAATCATGTGTCTTATGTACGACTTGCCTTATGGTGAAAAATATATGCACTAAAATATTTTTATTTTCTAAATAATATCAGTTATTTGTAGAAGTTTGTGGTCTTCGCACTTGGCCAGGCCTGTGCTGTGCTGTGATGGCCGGAGGTCAGTTTGTGTGACGTTTCAAATTCATCATCATATAAATAATTCTATAGTTATTGTTTAAGGAAGCTTTTAACTTTTAGGATGAGGTAGTGCCACGCTGCATAGGAGGAGGTAGTGACGTGCATAGTGCATGACACTACATCCCCCTGTGCAACGGAATTGGGCCGCCACGACCGGGGAGGTACCTCTCGCTCACTTGTTACCGGTACAAAGTGACAGCGGCACTGTCGCGTTTCGTGCGGTTTGTGAGTAGCCAGTGGCCTTTAAGGTGGGGGGTGATAGGAGGGCAATGCATCTGCGTAACAATCATGCGAATGTCCATGGTCATCGGTAGTCATCAAAAGTCTCTGATTGCTCGTCTGCCCCCTTAGTATATATAAAAAATAAAAAAAGAAAAAATTACGTAGCGTGCTTTTCTTCTGCGTCCCTTTTTACGAAAACACGGCCTCAAAAATATTTCATCTAATGAGAGGAAAGTGAATAAAAAAGGGTAATAACAAAAAACTAAACTAATGCGAAGTAGTTAAAAACACTTCATTTTTTTATAATAATTTTATCATCAAACGAGTCACAGTTATGGGACAGGAAATACTTGCAAAAATAAAATTCATACTAGTCTCGTGCGAAACGGAACGTATTTTATATTTATCACGATAAGAACCAGTAACTAATTAGGTTTAGTATCTGCGAAAATAGTTTTAGTTGTACACTTTACAAATGCACCGCACCTGCTCAAGACGTATCGTTATAACCAGGACTAATTATTAAAAATAATACGTGTGCTAAATTATCCATCGCAATAACTCCACGTCGACTAGATACTAAATCTGTCACGGGTATTATATTTGAGAAATAACATTTTTATCTTCAACATAAATGTAATTATTAATGGTATAGTTAGAACGAAGGAGTTTTTATGTTACTAAATTGTAAATGGAGGACGTCCATTACACATGGCTTAGATGTTACTATTATATAATTATGTATTTCTGATATAATATTATGTATTCTTAAATTATGTGCATATTGTATTTTTTACATCATCAGAGGTTAACAACTGATGATGATTATGTATATGAAAGAAGCTTGTGACATGGGAAGAAAACTGTTAACTCACTCTTTGGCTAACTATAGGCAATTAAAAATAAAACATTAAACTGTAAGTTTTGTAAAAAAGGAACAAAGGAAGGAATGAGAAAAATGAGGAATTTTTGCTTTTCTAAAAGTGAGTATTTAATTAAGTCTTTATTGAGATTCATAGGCGTTAACAACTATTAGGAACTTAAAACGAGGACTAGATCTTGATTTGTGTAGCCATACGCTACTTATACTATTAATTATTAGTATTTATAGAACAGCTGTAGCGTTAGGGTTGGTTTTGCATTGAAACCTCATTGAGCACCCTTTATTTGCCGAGTATGTTGCTGAGTTCGTGGTGAGAGAGTTGCGAAGACGAGGCCAACGGAAGTTAAGAGGAAAATGTAACTTAGGGAAAACAAAGAAAGAGATAGAGATCTCTCTACACATACCAGAGTTACACGTTTCGTATATTACTGTTCGGGAAAGATGAGCACACATTTGCTTTCTCTTGTGGATTCTCGTCCAGTTCGGATGTTTATGAGTATCGGTAGTCGTTACCATGCGATAAATATTTTTACATTTTACAGCCTAATCTGGCTGGTACCTCTTGCTCACATAATATCGGCTCAAAGCGGCAGCTATGATATCGTGTTTCGTGCGGTTTTAAGTCCATCGCCTCTTTGGACGTCGGTAGTCACCAAGTTTCTTGGTCATTTGCCTCGTTATCCTATAAATTGCACATATACGCCGTGCCCTACGCTAGCCGACGTTTAACACATAATAAGTGGCCATTAACAAATCGTCCGTCGCATATGTGCCATGCGGTAGTTAATTCACTAGTAATATCTATAAACCGTGTTATCGCTTGCTGCTAATAGCTACGACTAGCTCACATCCTGTCCATAAGCTAGCTGTTGCCTGTGTATGCGTCCGCAGTTTGTAAATATACATTTTTTAAGTATATTTTTATAGTGTAAGCGACAATCGGGAAATCGCACGCCGAGGCCTTTGTTGACTACCGACGTTCAAAGACATAAATGATATCTACGCGGTGCTCTCTTTCCTTCCTCCATTCCAATGGACCACTGGCACCTCATAAACAGCTCCATATTCTATAACATTACTGTGACATTGTAACATACATGTAGAGATACCTTTTTTTATTGACGTGGGGAAACGCATTTACGCGCCTTCACCGACCCTGGGTCCATTGATGTTGGGCTCGCGGCACATTATAGTGCCGAATACCACCCGCGTGTGACTTCAGTGCCGCCTTTAGTGGGGTGCCCCCATACAACAAATCATCGGGGCACCTCGACGGCTAGTCAGCCCTCAAGGGGACCTATTACACCTCCACAAATGGTGTTGTCCCTTACTACAGGACAACCCCACCTAATTTGGAATAGAGCAATGGGGTGAGGTCCCTATCCTCGCCCTCTGCCCCGTGCGCAATAGCACTTCCGCTTGTTGCTCTTTTATCCTCCCTATATAAGAGGGTTACAAAGAGCGTCTCCCACCTGCTCTTTAGTCTCCTCTTCTTACACGCGTCTGTGCGAGTGGTAACATACGTTAGACGGCAGTTAACAGATCAATGCTCGTTTGCACATTAATGTTTTCAAACAGATATTACGACAAAACGGGATGACTTCAATTATCAACTCTTTTACGCCACGCACTCTTCCATGAAGAAATCAGACCTCAGAGGTGTGAGGAGGTAAATTGAAGTGATCCGTTACTGACCTCTTCCCGACCAAACGAGGTGGTGATGTGTTTTTAATGCGTGCTAATAATAGGATGGGTTACCCCTTTTTGTATTAAATCGATCGAATCGCTGGGAATTGTCATTGTAACTTTATAACGTGATTATTATTGGACCCAGCGCAAACTAACGTTTTTATTTTTAGACATTAAAAAATGTGTTGTAGTGAATTTTAAATGTGTGTGTAGACGGCGATTTGCATCGTCCGCAGTCCAACGATGAAAATGCAATGCGTGTTGTTTAGTAACTTCCTATATCATCAACCATCTTTCGTTTGTTAATCCATATTTTATGGACTATTTAACTATATTATTTCCTTAATTACTTATATGTGTGAGATTACAGAGATATAAGTTGCCTCTTTATAATTGCACCCAAACAATCTCACCCAAAACAACCTTCTCTCCGCTCCATATTAAACAAAACAACAGCAACAAAACATATTCTCACCAATTCCCTACTGGGATAGGCAGACTGAACAGAGTACCACATATCACGAAGTATTATTCCCTAAGTTCAGAAAAAAAATCACGTACCTTGCTTATTTGTGTAGCTTCCTCCACTTTATAGATACAAACACAGCATTGCAAAGACTCTTGACACCAAACATCACACATGGTATGCCAACCTTGGTATTTCCCAGTGTCTGTGTGTGTCATAGAAAACAAATAAAAATGTTGGATTATTAAACCAATATAGCACAAGTGTGCGCTGGATTTTCTTTATGTTTGTAGTTACAAAACTATTAAATGAAGCAATCTTAACGGTATGACACGTCTAAATTAAATCATATACTGGTTATAATGAAACAGCCTTACTAATGACAATTTTTTTTAAAAATAGTATAAAGGGACAAGCAAGCAGCCGGAAACTGCACCACTTTAGCCTTGGCCTGTGCTAATTAATGTAAGGAATGGTGTTACGAATCGGCACCTACTAGACAAAAGGGATGTTTTATATCTAATACAGCTATCATAGACGAAAATCAATGCGTTCTCCCCGTGATGACCTACGAGGCCGAAACATGGCCCCTGGATTTTGGACTGGTCCGCAAGTTTGCGGTACCTCAACGGACTATTGTATGTACTATGTTGGGTGTTTCTCTGTTCGACAGAATTCGTGGCGAAGTCATAAGGCAGAGAACTAAATTATCCGATATCACGTGACGAATGTGATCGCTGAAGTGGCAATGAGCTGGTCACACACACAGAATAACAGATGGTAGTTGGGCCAGTGAGGTTCCGGAGTGGAGGCCGCGTTTAGGAAAACGAAGTGTTGGTCGACGGTTCACCAGGTGGGAAGACGATCTCCCGGCGGCTTCTGCGCCGCCGGCGAAGAAGAAAGAGGTTGCGAAGCCGAAGCTGTCGCTCCCTCGCTCCTTGGCCGTAATAGTTAAATTATGGCCGGAGGCAGTGCAAGGGGAGTACGTAGCAGACCAAGGGGACGACGTACGCTTCGGCACTTCTGAAGGCGGAAGGGGCGGTGGATCTGAAGGAGCTGGGAATTGGTCCGCTCCGGATTCGCCAATCGTCGACCGGGGCGCGACTTATAGAGCTACCCGGCTCCACGAGCGGCGAGAAAGCGAACAATCTCGCCGCTCGCCTGCAGGAGGTGCTCAAGGAGGAGGCGGATGTAATCAGGCCCGAGAAAAAGACGGATTTAAGACTCTCGGGCCTGAGTGACGCGGTCACCGCAGAGCGTCGACTGAATGCGGTAGCAAAAGACGGGGGCTGCAACCCGGTCCAGGTATCCGTGCGAAATTATCGTACGGGGCAATTCGGCTCGGGCTCGGCCCACATTGAGCTCCCAGCGACAGCGGCCACGAAGCTGCTCGATGCTGGGAGCATTACGGTGGGATGGTGTCGCGTCACAGTACACTTCCTGCAGGCGCGCCCCAGGCACTGCTTCCGCTGTCTGGGGATGGGGCACGTGCCCAGTACGTGCCCCGGTAGCACTGACCGCAGCCATTTGTACTACCGCTGCGGTCAGGTAGGCCACAAAGCCAGTGGGTGTTCCGCCACCGCTCGTTGCGCGGTGTGCGCGGACGCCGGAAGACCGGCGGGCCACGTCATGGGAGGCATGTCATGTAAGCCCCCCCGTCCAGCGCGGGAAAGTTCACCCTACCTCTCAGAGGGGGAATCGTTCGGGGTCGGTCACGAACCCGAAAGGGAGGGAGGTGGAGAAGTGGGTGGTAGCTGCCGGACTGTCCCTCCTCAATATAGGGACAGTCCAGACGTGCGTGCGATGTGGAGACGGAGGTGGAGACAGTCTCGACCACCGCTACATACGGTTCGGGGTGTCTCCGACTTCCGTTCGTCTCATTCACTCTCTGCGACGCATTCACTGCGGTGTACAGAGCGGCTATGCCGCCCGCGAAGAGTCCACCCCAGCGGCGGGTGCTCCACGGGGACGGCCCAATTGTCCGGCCTCCGGGCCGCCTGCAACGGGGCCAGGAAGCAGTACACCCGGAACAGGCGGAGACGACCTCAGGACGTCGACAGGGACGACAGGCTGCGCAGGATCTACGTGGAGAAAGCGAAGATCCTGCAGCAGGTCATTACCCGAGCCAAGGAGGAGGCCCAGCTGGAGCTCGCAAGGGATCTCGATAGGGATCCCTGGTGCCGGCCGTATAAATGGGCGCGGAACAAGCTGCCCCGTCGGCCCCCATCACGGAGATGCTCCAGCCGGACCAACTGGGGAGGATCGTCGGGGAATTTTTCCCCGACACACCCGTGGGCTTCACGCCCTCCAGGATTGCTCGGCAGACGTCGGACGTGGAGGAGGGTGTTCTGCCACCGTCACGGAGACTGAAATGGAGGCGATTCTGACTCGACTCTAGAGTAAGAAGAGGGCATCGGGTCCAGACGGGGTGGACGGGAGAGTGCTGGTGATCTCTCTCGTGCACCTCGGGGATAGCCTCCGGGAAACTTTTGTCCGCTGCCTGCGGTCTGATCAGTTCCCGGGGGCATGGAGGGAGGGTCGGCTCTGCCTGCTTTCAAAGTTAGGGCGGCCCATTGTCTCGGCTTCGTCGGTTTGACCGGTGGGGCTGATGAACGAGACGGGGAAGGCTTTAGAACGGATTGTGACCTCCCGTCTCGTTCTGTATCTGGAGGATGGCGCGGGACCCGGACTCTCAGAGTCACAGTTTGGGTTCCGTGCATGCCGGTCGACCATAGGTCGGCGGAACAAAGGGGGGAGGTGGTGGTCGCGGTGTCGCTGGACATCGCGTACGCCTTCAACAGTCTCCCGCACAGCGTGATACGGGAGGCACTGATCTTCTTTCAGGTGCCTCCCTATCCCGTGAGGCTGTTGAAGGCGTATCTCATATCGCAGAGTGGCCCTCGAGAACTGGTCGCGGTCCGTGGAGTGGCGGCGAGTCGGGCGCGGCGTCCCGCAGGGTTCTGTACTTGGACCAATCCTGTGGGACGTCGGCTACGACTGGGTCCTGCGAGGCCGTCTCCTCCCCGGGACGGGACACCCTCGTCTATGCCCAGGGACGAGACTACAAGGAGGCGGCGCGGCTGGCCGTGGTCGGCGTTGACCTCGTGATCAGTCGCATAGAGAGGTTAGGGCTTCGGGTCAGACTAGACAAAACCAAAGCCCTTCTCTTCCGCGGGACCGGTCGCAAGGGATCCCCACCGGGGGCCGCTCTGCAGATCGGAGAGGAGAGGGTCAGGTTGAGCCCTCACAAAATATCTGGGGCTCATCCTTGTCGGAGGGCGGACCTTCGGCCTACACTTCGCTATGGCGGGACCGAAGGTCGTGAAGGCGGCGAGTGCGCTGGGCAGACTCCTCCCGAACCTCGGAGGCCCCAGCGCCGTCTGCAGGTAGCTGTACTCCGGTGTCTGTCGGAGTATGGCTACGTACGGTGCCCCGGTTTGGGCGGACCGTCTCACTGCGAGGAATAAGGCCCATCTGCGCTCTGCGCAGAGGGTCGTCGCAGTGAGGTCGATCCAGGGGTACTGTGCGGTATCGTGGGCTGCAGCCACAGCCTTAGCCGGCGATTCCCCGTGGAAACTCGTGGCGGAGGTTCTTGCCGAGAGCTGCTCCTATGTCTCGGATAGGAGGGCTCTCGGCCTGAGCCCCACGCACGACGAGATCCTACGGATTCACCGGTTAGGGCATGTGGCGTTAATGCAGAGGTGGGGGGAGGACCTGGCGTGGCAGCCGTACCGTAGGGTGATTACGGCTGCCTTGCGCCCGGTCCTCGAGCGGTGGTTGCGCCGTAGGCGCAAACTCCTCACCTTCCGCCTGGCGCAGGTGCTCGCCGGGCATGGTTGCTTCGGTGAGTATCTGTGCAAGACGGCCCGCAGGGAGCCGACGACTCGTTGTCACGATTGTGACGCGGTGGTGGACTCGGCCCAGCACACCCTCGAGGTGTGCCCGAGATGGGCGGCGCTGCGTCACGATATGACATCAGTTGTCGGAGGGGACTTGTCAAAGTCGAGCATCATCGTCGCGATGCTCGGCAGCGACGAGTCTTACCAGCCGATGGCTTCCTTCTCTGAGAACGTCATGTCCCAGAAGGAAGCCGATGAACGGATGAGAGAGGAGGCTGCCGACGCGGCCTCCCCCCGCCGACGACGAATGGGGGTACGAAGGAGGCGCTATCTGCAGCGCCTGCAGTAGTGCCCCTGTGTTCCTTGTCGGCCCGGGATGGGAACCCGGTCCACTTCCAAGGACACGGCGTCGTGGGGACTGTCATAGCGTAGCCGGACAATCCCCCAGGAGGTGAAGTCTGGCCTTTTCGCCGAGGCCAGCCTTTCGCTGGAGGGGCCCTGTTGCATGCAGATCCGGGACCCTCCATTAATAACGGCTGAAGGCTCCCGTAGGGGTTTAGTTGGTATTACTACCCAATGGCCGAGTCCAACATAGGTCTGGGGGTCTACCCGGGCCCCAGGTATCATGTGTAAATGCATTCCCCTTCGTCACCAAAGAGAAAAAAAGGTGGGAAGGCGATCTCCGTGCAATAGTTCGTCCGGCATGAATGCAAGTAGCAGAGTAGTATTACGCCGGTATGACGTCAGTGAAAGGCACTTCCCCGGTCGTGGCAGTCCCATTCCGTTGCATAGGAGGACGCAGTGTAGTGAGTCTTGTACCATGCATGGCACTACCTCCTACTATGCACCATGGCACTACCTCTTCCTTTACATTAACACATTCCTTAAGACAGACACATTTCCGGGACTCAAACCCGCAACAGCAGCCGATCTACAACAGCAATGCTGCAACAACGCTACCCAGGGGGTCAAGTCCCGTTCTAGCCGCCGTGTAATATCAATAAAGGTCCGTGGAGCAGAATAAATCAGGCGGATGTGGTGGTGTTTTCCCATGACAATACTATCTGCACTCAATGGGAGCTGGGGTCGTGTACCGATGCGCTGCGGCCACACCCACGCGTATCGTGCAGACTATGTGGACATGACGTACGAACTATAAACATTTGTAATCTGCGATGGTTTTCATAATAGTTAAGCAGGTGCGTTGTACCCCTCCATCCCAACTGATCACCGGCTAGTCACAAACTTAATTCGCCGTCACCATCATCAGTTTTGATGCGTTTACGTTTGAAAATAAATGAAATAGACCTATATATATATATATATATACATATATATACGAAAACTCATACACCTTATGACGTGACAGAATATAATGCCACTTTAAGGCACCTTCCCTGGTCGAGGTGGCGGCCGGGATTTGACTCTTATAGACCTAAGCACCTCCTACTCAACAGTGTTAACGTCACTCAACCGGATTCTCTTACTGCTATTAAAGCCTATGTTTTCTTCCTTATATAATTTAAAAAAAGATTTGTCAGGCTGTTTTATGAACAAAATTAGATTTCATTTGTACCGAATGTTATATTACGACGGCACTAGTTCAATGATTTTTGTCCACCAAAAAAGTGTTCCACGCGCTGAATGTAGTTTTCTCGTAACGTGACCGAAAAGTGTGATGATGACGTGAATTCCATGATTTTGTTGTCCCAATGTGCAATAATAGAAGCGTGGCGTACGCGCATCGTAGCTGCGTTCCGTGATAAACAGCGCGCTACCCGAATTGCAACGCGTAACGCTCTACGCGTCACAATAACGTTAGTCCTATGATTTATGTTCAACAAAAAAACCTCCACGCGCCAAAGCAAATTTTCACGTCACGTGTCGAAAAGTGTGATGATGACAAGAGTTACATGATTTTGTTGTACGCAGTAATATCGGTACGCATCGCGTAGCTACGGCCAATGATAAACAGCGAGCTACTCGCGTCGTTATCCGTGACGCTCTATGGGTCACAATGACGTGACTCCCTCTTATGTTGCCCCAAAATGTGCTCTTCTCTTGAAAAATGAAGTCGTATCCATATAATTCTTTCCTGTTTCGTGTATGGATAGAGATCAATTGGTGACTCTGGCTGCGCTTCCCTTGCGAACATTTCATTACGCGGCCAAAATAAAAAGCTAAACATATTATAGTGGAGATTTAGAGATTGGATAGATTTATACGTGGAGAATTTCAATGGAAATTTAATTCTTCATTTAATAAAATTGCTGCGTTGCTACCCAAACAGGACATGAATACTACACACACACACACATACACACGTAAAAACACACGCTCATACACATACACACACACACTCACACATTAGTTAGTATAGAACATTAAGTTAAAGTAAAAATATTTTGTTTTTTGTTATATTTTGAAATGGCTCACATTGTAACATTTGCTATGGAAGATCGGAATCCTCTCATACAAGCATTAAATATGCTTCGAAGAAGATTCAGACCACAGTTTCTGGAGTGTGTATTTTTTGTAAAAGAAAGTAAATATTTATTATTATAATAATATATAAGTACAGATTTATTATATTAAGGAGTTCACTTGTGTCTCTATTGAAGTACCCGCCGTAGCCGTAATTCGGCCTACGTACACAATAGAGCAAAACGTACGCATAACCTATTGTCAATGTCTATGGCCGGCTGTTACCAAGGTGAGTGCACGTTTGCCAACTTATAAGTTATACTATAAAAAAATAACTTACGCATACAATCCTATCGCAACATAGAACTGGCGTGTAGTAGCGGCTACGGTGTCGCGTTTCGTGCGGATTCTGGATGTGCTAACGAGGGAGAGGGTGTAGAGACGGCAAAGGATCTGCATAGTACAGTACGCATAGTTCTGCACGTATCGTCGTAGTAATTATGCGGATGTTTATGGGCGATGGTAGTCATAAAGGGCTTTGCCTCCAGGAAATAATTACATTTGCTGAATTTGTCATTGCTAGACATATTAAAGAATCAAATCAGAATTCAGACCCGAAGAGTAGACCCTTCGTAATGACTACCAACGCCCATAAACATCCGTTTGATTACAATGCAGATATGTTTCTCACGTACCCTCCTCCCTTCTGAGTACTCCCACTGGTAACTCCGACCTTTACGCTGTTACCTTTACGCTAGTGTCATGTGAGCGCATTCGCTCACATGATTAGGGAGGTACCATTGTACCTCCCTAATCGAGCCGGCCCAATTCAGCTGGAATGATGACCATTGGGCCAACCATTAGAGGGGAGCAGGAAAAAAGGACAGCGCATTTACATGATAATAATGCGGTTGTCTATGGGCGTCGATAGCCATCAAAATGCATGGTTATGTGTAGACTTTTAAACTTCTCTTGACTATATCTTGACGAAAATTCTGCACGAAAAGAAAATTAATGTCAAACCAAATGTAATGAAACCGTGCAAGTGGTAGAGTGAAGTATTGCTCTAACGCCGGGTGATAGATTATGACGAGGAGTTATATCACCGCCAGGGAATTACTGCAGCTTAGTCACGACAGACGCTAAATATTAAACAAAGTTTTATGCAAAACGGCTCTTCCTCTAGGTGACTATATTTCTTTCGCGACGTTGACGAGATCGTTGTAACACCTGGTACTAACCGCACAACCACGCAAATACCAACCCTCACACAACCCCATAAACGCCATTGCGTGTGCACATCATAAATGGTCCTTGCAAAATTTACTGCAACTTTATTTGGTGTTTGTTTAAGTGATGTCATGCAATTTTATGCTCTGTGTAACTGGGTTACGATTGCAGGTAGTGGTGTAAGATGAACGTGTAAGGTGGTGAAATAAATCCGACAATGTCCCAGGTCGTTAGATGGCAGCTCGTCTCCTATGTTCCTAACGGTGCTTTCAAATGAAGGAATTTAACAGTTTGTCACGCGTGCATTTTTCATATTTTTATTTGCTTACTGAAAAGTTCACGAGCGCTACATATATTGACTAAAAGTCTGAATGGATAATGTCGACACATATGCGTCCTGCAGTTGTGCGTGTGAGATTCGAATAGATTAAAATTATTTTATACATATACAAGTCTCACTAATTGTCACAGTGTTAATTACCTTACTGCTCCGAAACTGCTTTACCAATTTTTAACAAACTTTATATGAATATTCAGTACGTCTGAGAATCCGATACTATTGTCTATTTTTCATACCCAAAGTGATAAGGGCTGTTTACCAAAACCGGGATAACAACGATTGCGTGGTCGGCTAGTTTTATTTAAAATGACAGATCATAAAGTAAAACGTAATTGAATATACATTGAAAATTTCATAAAAACCCGTCGAACTGTTTTAGACATTTTTGACCACAAACATAGTGCAATGCTGTATTGCAGCTAATCTGGGCCTTTATAACCGGGGAAGTACCTCACGCTCGCAGTATACAGCCGTAAAGTCACAGCTTCGCTGACGCGTTTCGTGTGATATGTGTGTAGCCTGTGGACCATATGTGGAAAGGAGCATAAAGCAATAGCATAAGTGTTATGCGCGTCAGTAGTTATTAGAGGGCTCCGACTTCTCGTTTGTCCCCTTATTAAAGGTGACAAGAGATTTTTATATATAAGAATATATGCGTCACAACATTTTACAACTACGACCAGACCAATTTTTATTTGTAAGTATATAATTGCTAAATTAATTAGAAAAACGACATTAACTCGGACCAAAGCCATTGGACGCGGCTTGTATTATACTGCCTACTTAGTCTAACATCCTTGTCGATTGTTTGTTTAAGATAACAACAAAACAAAGGACTTACATTTGACGCAAGGACCAGCAGTCGTCTCCCACAGCCCGAGATGAATCTGCGGAACATAAATTAGAATCACGATCTCATTATCATGCCGCGTTCGCAATCAAAGAAATGTTGAATCAGATGCGTATACTGAGCTGCGATTTGTTTATTATATCGGTTAATATACTCAAATATTGGTAAATGTCGGTTAATTTCGGTTAACGTCGGCAAATGTCGTTTTTATAGCACGGAAGCCATCTTGGGCAAAAGTAACTTCCATGTACATGTGTATAATTCTTTCCGACCGAACGCCTCCTTTATAATACAGGGGGTCAAACGAGTAATCGGAGCCTTTTAATGACTACCTATGCCCCTGGACATTCGCATTATTTTTACGCAGATGCGTTGCCCTCATGTCATCCTCCCCCAAAGAGCCACCGGCTGTCTCTTTACGCCTGTGTCAAGTGAGCGAGAGGTACTTCCTACTACGCTATGCCGCTTCTAGGGAAATGCTGCATAGGAGGAGGTACCTACCTCACGCTGCTACTTTTTCTTTGCCCTAATCTTTTTCAGATAATTTTGAACTAAGATTCTGAAGTCATCAGTGCTATATCTAATATTTCAGAGTACATAAAAGACAAATAAGCAAACATGAATTTTCATATAGATAATGATGAAGTGGATAAGTGATGTTTATACTATCAGGGCGCGCCTGCGACACGCCACGACACGTTGTCTACCTTTTTTTTTATTGACGCGGGGAAAAGCATTTACGCGCTTTAACTGGCCCTGGGTGGAGTGTGGAGCTCGCGGCGCTCTACTTTATAGTGCCGAATACCCACAAAAACCACCGCGAGTGCCACCAGTGCCACCCTTGGTGAGGTGCCCCGGTACAACAAATCATCAGGGCACCTCCACTGATGGGGCCGTCCCGCACCCCAGAACAACCTAATTGACTTTGGGACAGTGCAACAGGGTGAGGTTCCCATCCTCGCCTCCTGCCCCGTGCGCGAAAGAGCCACCACGTTTTCTCTTTCCCTATTCTTATGAGTATATTCTTAGGAGTCCCCTATTCTTATACTGAACCGAGGAGGTGGCGGCTCTTAGTGGGTACTTCCTCGGTTCAATTGGCTTCGCCCCATGGATCACCCCATGCTACTGAGAACAAAATCGGTTTGGCTAACAAGAGATTTGTGAGTATTTCATTGTTTGCCTCTACGGAACCTCTCACAGGCGAAGCCGGTTTTGATCCATTTAATCATACAACTAATATATATTTTCTTCTAAGAGGTACATTTGTAAGATTCCTATATCGGTGAGAAGTGACTGTACCGTCTGGTCTTTAGAAGAAGATATTGATATACGGACAGACACACTGACGGACGAGAGGCGATCAATAAAATAATTGAGTTACGTCTTTCATTTAGAGGCTTGGAACCAATGATTTACAAAAATTACAAGTAACACAGCCAACGCATCAAAAGCGCCTATATAAGTGATATGCAAATTATGCACTTTGTAAAAACAACTTAAGGATATGCGCGTAAGGTTTAGTTTTCAAAAAAAAGAACGTTAAATTATGCACTTCTTTCAAGTCGAATTTGCTTTTTAAAAGCGACTCAAAATCGTACGTATAAGTTTGATTTTATGTTTGTGTAGAATCGACGACGTTACAAAGTAACAGTTAAGTATGAAATCGGTTGTCTTGTATTATTGTAAAGCAGTGTATGGAGCTGTAAAAATCATTATGATATACTTATAAATGTCTCAATCTGCTGTACGACTACAAATGATAGATCGAAGAATAAGTTTACACCAACGCATGAATATTCATGTGTTGATATTTGTGTAACGTTGCATTAATTAACGCAAGGCCCCGCCCACATGCCCCGGGCCTCGGGACACCTTGAGTCAACTGGGCCTTTGTGTCTAGTGGAAAGTAATTACTGCTCGTAAAGCCTACACTTGATGAGCCCGCCTACGACTGTTCCGGTAAAGGCGAGTGCACACTGAACAAGAAAAGGAATTGTTAACAATTATTATTGGAGACCGAGTAGTCTAGTAGAGTGTCATGCGTTATTGCAGCGGAACTGTACAGACAGGACCGGGGAGGTACCTCCCGCCCACATGATACTGCCGTAAAGTGACAGCTTCGCTGTCGGGATTTAGCATTATAGTAGTAGTAGTAGCCGGTGGCCTTATTGGAGGGGAGGAGGAAAGGAATACAACACATTTGCATAACTATTATGCGCATGTTTATGAGTAGTTATCAAAATGTTCCGACTGTTCGTTTGACCCACTACGATAAAAAGAAATAGGAGACATTCGGTAACCACCGAGGTGATTCAATGTGCGCATGACATGGCATACAATTCATCATGATTACGACGGTTGAGTTAAGTGTCAGAGATTTCTGTTATTTTTCTTTGACTAACAAGACAAAGAGGAAACATTTGATTGTATGTTTGTTTGCAATGAATCCGATACGAAACTACTACACCGATTTTAAACTTCCACAGTGTAACCCAAGATATGAAAAAAATGTTAAAATTAATCCACATTTCGTTGCAGAAATTTATATTTTTTTAAAGCAATTATTTCTGGAAATACTCGTCACTGACTGCTAGTATACTGTGACGGTGGAAAGAAACTGTCAGAGTTTTTCGTTAATCATAAACACACTAATGAGCATAATTGATTTGTAGATCTGTTCCTCACCAATAGTAATACATTTCTATCATTTTAAGGCAATACCATGTGAGCGAGGTGCCTCTCCAGTTGCGCCGGCCCAATCGGCTACAATAAAGCATGCTACAACATCCTTCTAAAAACAAAAAAAAGTGACTAGTCCAAAGATTATTTTTGAACGGCATTTGAGCGCTACCCAGTGTACACTCACCCTTATTATTAAGTGCAACTTAAGTACTCCTTGTGAAGTTTAAAATGATTAAATATTTAGTTGTGTAAATAATTTCTAAACTGCAAATTAACATGTCAAAACTTGTCATTTCATAATTAAAAGAGCACGGCTGTCCAATTTTAAAACCAGGTAGGTATCTGCCATTTTTTTTAATCATTTAAATTTGTAAAAAATGAAGGTATCCAAGGTCGGAAAGCTAATCCGTGATCTTACAGTAATTTTTTTTAATGCCAAATTTAAATATCTCAAACGTTTATTAAAAGGTAGTGTTATGCTGGATTGCCTCTCGCTCACATGACACAGCCGTGAAGTTTCGCCGTCGTGTTTCGTGTGGTCTTAAGTAGGCGGTGGCCCATTTGAGGGGACGACGGAATGAGTACTACGCATCCGCATAACTATAACGCGGATGTGTATAGGCGCCGGTAGTCAGTCGAAAACCTTCAAGGTAAATCTTGCTCCATCAACCCTTTTAAAACCTAGTAAGCGTTTGTAACTGTCAAGTTTATAAGATGGGTAATGTAGAAACAAGGTCAAAGAATTAGGCTAAATAAAACATTAACCATTTATTGTATTTCGTGGAATAGAATATATAAAGAATGTATAAAATATTATATATTAGGTACACATGGTGGTGTAAAGAAAGGTCAACCGCGAAGGTGCCGGTGTATCAGATACTTAACTATGTCATAGTTATTATATCTGTTGCCACTTTTACCAAAGAAAAGAGGAATGATTTTTTTTTTCAGAAGGAAATATTTACAAAATTTTACATAAATGTTACAAGTCTGTACGTTTCACCTAGTCGCTTAAATATTATTTTAACCCCAAAAGTGCACGTTTGTCTATACTTGGTAACTATAAAGACAAAATTTGCACTAAACAGAACTGACAATTAGAATGTAGAATCTGAATGTAAAGCAACATGAAACGCGAAGGCATATATTAATAGCGCTACAGTTCATAAAACTAATATGAACATTTTCGTCTTAATTTAATTTATTCAATTCCCATGATTTTTTTTATAAAATAATTTTTTATAAAAAAAACATACAAAATTATTTTCATTTTCCCTATAAAACGGCATGATAATATAAAGACCGTTGCGTGTTCGTAAAAAAAAAACAAACATAGTTTTGAACATGGAAAGCGGCCGTAGGGTGAGTTCTGTTCCAAGTTTAAATATTTAACCGTTCGAAATACGAATAATTATCTTGTTTGCGAATATGAAAAGCAGACCTCGGCAATTCATTCATCAACACTTCTATTCAAAAGGAATAAAGTCTAAAATTATCAAAATTAACGACGCTTTCAAGTGGTCAATCGTAATTTGTTTAAACGGAATGGCGCCATATTTTCGATTTCGTGAATAACTGTATCATTGGTTTGACGAAATTTCACTGATTGCTTAATTATTTTTGTGTGAACGGGGTATAATTTTATAATTTCCGACATGTGAAGATATACAAGTAGCCATGTTGTTTTAATTTGAAAGAATTTAACATATCTGTAGGTGCTGTAGTTGCAGTACTAACTTTCTATGCACTAACGCATGATTATCAATAAGCTACATTTGTTTTTCTACTTGATGGAAGAATAGACACCGTACCACATACCCTGGGTGGGTTGTCAACCCACCCAGAGTACAGAACGACTCCGATCCAATGCAACCTCTTACTGAATAGAATCTTAAAAATTCTAAGCCTCAACGCCTTTATTTTATTGGTTTTAGTTATTTATAGTGTGTATGTACATAATAAATAATTTGTCTGTCTGTAACACGTGCCGTATATCATGTGGCGGGTCACGATTTCTGTCATAACTGTTCATGCTCGAACATCTATTCAACTCTTCATTCGATATTGTGCAAGCGCTGAGATTGCTGCTTAGCATGCACTATGCGTGGTGTGTGATGTGAATTTTTTGCATGCTAACGGTGTGTCGAAATCCACAGACATCCGCATTATTATTATGTCCGTTGCTCTCCGTCTTAAAGGCCGTACGAAACGCGATAGTATAGCTGTCACTTTGCCACGGTCTCATGAGAGCGAGAGGGCATGTTATGCAATTCCGTGATTCTCTGTTATTATATTTTTTCGAAAACCATTAAAAACTGAATTAAATTAAAAAACTGAATTATACCATAATATTATGGTCAGGAAAACTGCGACGTAAATTGACTGATATGCTTTCGCGTTTCGTGCGGTCAATGGCAAACCGCATAGCCTGGGCTGCTAGAATAGTTGACATTTAAAAGAAAATTATACATATATAATTCGCGACGATGTCCGAACACTGGAGCAGACGTCTGAAGCTTCTATCATACGCCGAGGCAAAATTTAGCTATCGAGCGTAAGCCGCTTCTTTCGTTGTTTAATTTGGGTCAAAAGAAGTCGGCGGATCACTACCAACGCCCAAAGACATTTGTATGATTGATATGTGAATGCATTGCCCTCTTTCGCTCCTCCGATGGGAAACTCACAAACCACACAAAACGCGACAACATAGCTGTCACATCACGACAGTAATTAAACAAGTGTCTTTTGACAGGTAGTGCTGGAGGGCAAAAGAGCAATCGGAGCCTTTCGACGACTACCAACGCGCATAGACATCCACATTATTGTTGTTATGCACATACGCTGCCCTGCTATCCTCCTCGTCGCCAATGGGCCTCCGTGTACTCATAAACCGCACGAGCTGGGGCCCGTCTGGATTCGAACCGGCACCCTGACCGGTCAGACCATCGAGCCAATATTAGTTCACCATCTGGCGGTCAAATAAATCGGAGATCGTGTTAGCTAGATAAGGCTTCGCAGAATATCGCAGAGTGATTTTTTTAAACCGAGCGTGACTGCGGTATTTGTTATATGTAAATTGCGCCGTGTACCCGCTCGGGCTTCGCCGGACCTGTGTTACCTAGTGGCTGCGCCCCCGGGTTTCGCTGGAGTATGCAGAGGGAATTAAGTGAATTTATAAGCGGTGCCATTTGCCAAGCTTGAGGTACTTCTCGTTCACGTGACATCGCCTATGTGTTCTAGTAAGAGGTATTGCCGTGCTACATAGCGGCGGAATTGGGCAGGCACGACCGGGGTGGTGTCGTTTGTCCCCCTATACTGTACGACAACATTTCGTGATATTTGTGAGTAGCCGGTGGCGCACGGTGGCGCTGGTAGCAGGAGCAGTTCTGGTTGTGCGATATGCTAAAAAGCCTTCGATATTGCTGGTCCGATACGACTTCAAGATAAGAACCTTATCACTAAGCGGCCGGCTGCGCAGGCAAAACTTCTGGTGCTGCGGATGTATGTGGCGATCACTTACAAGTGGCCCACTTGCTCGTTTGCCTCCTATGCATTAAAAAAAGTCTTCAAGTTGAATGTACAATTATTATATTTTCAAATTTCAAATGTGTACTTAGACTTAGACTTAGGCATAAACGTAACGTATATTCCCTTATTCCGATGGTGTGGAATGTTGAGAGCGTGAAATTAAACCCAGAACTGACAACTAATGCTCTCGGAGTTGCGGGGACGTAACACCAGCCGTCTGACTCCAGACTATTATCACAAATGGAAAAAAAACAATAGAAGTTTTGGTCCGACCCAGGACTTGAGACCGTTATCTCGCGGTCAACAGTCTGTTACTTAGCACTAGGCCACGAGGTGGAACTATCAGATACGGAGCACTTTGTCGGATTAGGCCCTTGTCCCTCATAAAGGACCAGACGAATGCTCACAAACGTCTGGCGGGACCCTTCGACCGGCTATAACCGACGCCACCGACCTCCCTTGGTGACTTAGTTCCACGTGACTGGCGAGACTCCTTTGTCTCATCTGTATAGTGACGTATGGTCAATGGGCCCGCAGATCCGCTGCAGAACACCACAAACATCGATATATAACACATGCGCAGACATATTTCTAATAAAATTGCAATATGTATTGAAATCCGATGACCTGCGAGATCCTGGGGTCCCAGGTCATGGGCCATTAAAGAGTGTTTCACAAGACGATACAATGGCCGAGCAGCGGACCTCTAATAACAGGTCCCGCACAATTAACGTATAAACCGACCTACGGTACTATTGACGTGCATGCGAAAATTTACACCGCAGTAAAGTATTGAATACCAGCGCCAGCTGGAACAGCCATAATAATTCCGACGGGTGAAGTTCGCAGTTCTTACTTCGAACCCTTTATAGACTAGTTTTGGTGATTCATTTTACTGAAGTCTTAGTATAATTATTTTTTCATAGCACGAGTATATACTCGTATAGGAGATGATATCATCCTAAATGGCGTTACCACTTTATGTTCTGAATAAATGTACAACGGCATACAACATCCCGGATCAGCTGTGACCACACTACCTCCTAAGGGCTTCCAGAGGAAGATGAAGAACAGAGGAGAGTGTGACAATAGTGCCCAAGTATGTGGTCAAGTACACATGCATTTTATAATCCCCTTTCCTCCGAGTTCGATGGGACGGTAGTCCGACATGACCGGAGAGAAATCATGCGTGAGGCCTACGGTTTAATGTGTTTCTCAAGGCACGGGTTCAACTTAACCGTCTTGCTGCCTCGGGACTGTTATTAGAAATTAAATAAATCCTGTAACGCTTTCTTGTACAACCTGGGACTGCACCCAGAACGTCACCATGTGCATTTTGTATTTTTTATTTATGGAGAAGCAAACAGGAAATCGTAACCCTTTGATAACTACCTACTTTCGTCTCATACATGTCACATTAATATTCGAGGCGATAAAACTATATTATATATTTTTTTATTATATTTATATATAATTATCTATATATTATTATATATATTGAAAGCCACTGCGCAATCAAATTTACTTTTACATTTATATTAATTTATTGTTGTCATGCAGATTGTCATACAGATCATTGTCCTGTTTTCCTCCTCCTCTGCAACGGGCCACGGGCCATCTCACTTGCCACACGTAACGCGACAGCGTAGCTCACATTACAGCGGCTTCATGTGAGCTAGGGATACTTGGTCGCAGTCGCCGAATTGCTGCATGGAGCTATCTCCTACAATATACAATAAGGAAGTAGTGCCATGCTGCATACGAGGAGGTAGTGCCATGCATGGTGCATGACGCTACATTCTCCTACGCAAAGGAATTGGGCCGGCACGACCGGAGCGGTTCCTCTCGCTCACTTGATACCGCTGTAAAGTGACACATATGCTGACACGTTTCGTGCGGTTTGTGAGTAGCTGGTGGCCCATTGCCGGCATCATTATGCTGATGTTCATGGGCTGCGGTGGTCGTTGAAAGGCTCCGATTGCTCGTTGGTCCCACTGAGCTATAGAAAAGCTCCTTTACCTCCTTCAAGTATAAAGGGACTAGGGACAACGAGCAGTTGGAGTGTATCCACATGATGGTGAACTATAGAGCACAACACCATGACCAGCTAGTAACGGTTTCTTGCTGACATACACGGTACGGGCGTGCCGCCCGCTGCGAGCTTATTGTTACAATTACCTTCCTCTAATTCATAACGAATTACGGACATGAAGAATGGGCTCTGACCTGATATATAATACTGGCTGGTAGCAAGATAGCACTGCCTCGCGGTTTCACACAAATAAAATCATTATCTTGCGCGCTTGATATACATCTATTTTTTATTATTTTTAATATAGGGGTAAAAGAAGTATAGTAGCCCTTTACGACTACCGACGCCTATGAACATCTACATAATTACGCCGATGCGTTGCCCTCCCTTTCACCC
>JAFELO010000664.1:50080-74589 GCA_017140195.1 Eumaeus atala | reverse complement strand
TACAAATATATTGTATACCTAATCAGGTATACAAATATATTTGTATACCTAATCAGGTATACAAATATATTGTATACTTAATTAGGCATACAAATATATTGTATACCTGATGATGAATTGCTCGAAACCGGTAGAAATATATATACTTTTTTTTATTAATAAGTTTGTGGAGATAGTATAATATTTACTTTTTGTTTAAGTTATAGTACTGTTGTAACTTCTCGCGTGTATTATATCAGCGCCAGATTGGATGGCCCAATTCGCCTACAATGCAGCACAGCACTACCTGCTGCTGTAGGCGCACTGGTGTAATATATCACGATGAGCCGAGGTCAGCGGATGACCCAGCCCGTACATAACGCGCCGGTCACCTCTGACTATTACTATTAACTTCACAGTACTAAGTGGAGTGTAATGTACGTCCACATATTATATAACGTACGGACTAATGTGCTTTAGACTACTCCAGACTAATATACCAACAGACTATTTAACTAAAAGTAACTAGTATTTGTTGATTGTAATAAAACTAATTTAACGGGATTTGTCCTTGTTTATTTAGTAGATTTAACAAGACCGACGATTCAGGTGTTTCACAACAACCATGGCTGCAGGTGGACTGTGGTAACAGATGTCCTAATATATTGAATCCTATCTATACAATAATAATACAAATCTGCGGCGTTTGTTAATTTGCATACTTGAACGCGCCAGGATCTGTTAGTTTGCTTATTTGAACGCGCTAGCCTCAGGAACTGCTGCCCAGAATTGAAATTTTTTTTTTTATGTTGAACAGTCCAATTATCGGGGAGGACTGTAGGCTATACACCACTACGATGCGACTGGTGGGGCCGCATTACGAAGGTGGATTCGCTTGCTGATGTTTGTGTCTAATAAGCAGTGCCAGAAGGTGTACATTGCGACGGATGTAAAAGTCTAGCAGATCCCGGACAGCAGCGCAGCCAACGTCATTACTACTCACTGACCGCACGTAAAGCGACACATAAGACGGCAATTTACCGCGGTGTTACGTGAGCCAGAGGTGTGGTGTCACACACTGTGCATAGCACCGCCACTAGTCGCATGTTAGTACTGGGTGTAAGGCAGCTGTGGACTAATGTACTTCTATTCTATTCTTAATGTAGACATGGCTATGTAGTAATTAGTTGTGGTCCGAGTGACTTGAACTGAAGTGCTAGTGTTGTTTCTGCATTGCAACGGATTGGGACGTATCTCACGTTAGCATAACACCGGCTTAGGTTTATAAATGTCTTGGTGCGGTCTTTTGTGTTCGGCGGACCATAGGACGTTAGGATTTAAGAAGCCCTCCTTACCTCCTGCTTTACAGTTATGCAAATGTGTCGATACACCTAAGCCGTGGTCGGTGCTCATCTAGAGGCTCCGAGAGCTCGTTTGCCCTCGTACACTATAACAGTGAGTTAAAATTCAACTATTCCCACCCATAAGTGACGAAACACTCCATCGGTAGTATTAAATATTACCTACATCTGAATCAAGTATTACCAAAGATGGAATTCGCAATTTTCAAGTTATGGTCACGTAGAGGTCATCCTTGCGATTCAAGATTTTACTGTCTCGGCTATAGGATTACACTACACAGGATAAAGAGTAAACTTAGTCTACACTAGCTGCGCCCCGCGGGTTGACAAGTTAAATCTATCCCAGGGAAACTATTTCTACTATCGGAAAAAATATGTTCCGAGACCGAAACTCGATCTTAATTATAAAAAAGTAATACGACTTCAAATACAGCTCGACTGTAGAAACGTTTCATATGTGTATAATTAAACTAAAAGTCTTTCGTCACAATATGTTTGTGTCGCAAATTGTGTTACAGAAATTTTAATATTGTCAGCACACTTTGGGTGACGTTTGTTTAGTTGAAATAACATAATCTAATGCGTGTCATATGAAAGTGTTTGCGTTCTGCACCTCTCCAACATATAGACGATAAGTCTGCCAAATTTCATATTCCTCCGTTCGCGCAATCGACGTAAAAATGGGTCCAAAACTTCTGCTTCACGTGTTAACATAATGATATTTGAAATAATTAATATTTGCCGGACGTATCCAAAATTTATCCAAATCCGTTGGGTAGTGTTTGTCTCAAAGAATAACAAACATACTTTTTATACCGTAGGAGGTAAACGAGCAGTTTGGATAACTCGAAAGTAAGTGGTCACCAACGCCAGCAACTCGCAACACCAGACGTCGCCGGCCTTTCAGAGATAAGTCGGCTGTTTTCTTGAAGACTTAAATTCTATTGCATTTGCAATTTGTGAATGTTTAAAAACTAACTTCGATTTGAACCTTATTCAGGTCATGTTGTTTTCGTATTGTAATTATTTCACTTAAAACTTAAAAAAAACAAACGGGCAACTGATAATCTTTGGATGATATCGGCGCGCGTGGGCCATAACACAGCGCACAAAATCCGACAGCATAGCATTCAATTCGCAACACCTCTTATAGTAATAAATCGCATATAAAATCGAATCGTGATCGTATCGTGTAATCTAAAAGGCGCCCAGATAAGCATAGCTTAACAGGCGAGGCAAAATACTGGCACATAACTATTTTATGTCCAACAGAACGACACACAATATGGTCCAAGTAGATTACTTTTGTAGACCTCACATTGAAGTGATAACTGTAAAGTGCAAACCTAAAAACACTTTGGGGTAATTGAATTTACGTTTAGATATTCGCTAGCCCCGTTTTCATGTTACTAACAGGAACCACTTTTAACGGATTATGATCATTTTCGAATAAATTTCTGATTTACACCTGAGTTGTTGTGGAAAATGTTATCGATTATGAAAAAAAAAATATTAGAAATTGTCGTTATGTCTATGAAAAAAAATAATTGTCGTTACATTCGAAATTAGTATTTTAATTATCTGGCCACTTTCATAGCAAATGTTTGATTTCAAATAAATTTCAATTTTGGCCTCGTGTAATTCTGTGTCGAGTTTCATAATTTAGTAGACTATAATTTCGTGTATTAGTAGACTATGAATTTAAGTAGCAAATAAATTGCGAATTGTGCTTTCAAAGCTTGCGGCTAGAGGTCATTAATATAAAGAACTTGTGTGGTTAAGAGTTAAGTATCCAATTGCTATTTGACACTTTAATACTAACACATAACACTGATATAGGATTTTTGCGGTTTGTGAGTAGCCGGTGTCCTATTGAGAGAGGAGGGGGGGTTTAGTGTAGTTGGCCAATGCACCTGCATATCTATTGATCGTGCGGATGTTATCAGGTATTAGCAGTCATCTACTTTTTCTCGTTTGTCCCCCTATGCTATAAAATATTAACCTCTCTCATGACAATGCCACAAAGTGGCAGCTGTGCGGTTACATCTCGTTCAGTTTGGTAGTTTCCGTTGGGTCCTAGGAGGGGAAACACGGAAAAGACGTCTGCGTAACAACGATGCGGATATTGGTCGTCCTCAAACGGCTCCGGCTGCTCGTTTGCTCGATTAAAATAATGTCTCATTTCACAAAACTTGTTTATTTTTTTATAATGTATGTTGGCAATCGGAGCCTTTCTACGACAACTGACACCAATTAACATATGTATAATTACGCCGATGCGTTGTTCTCCTTTCCTCCTCCCCCCCCCCCTCCTTAATGGGCCTCTACACCAAAGTTCAAATTTCTAGGTGCCGTAGTCTCTGCTGTGTCTGTTAGTGAGTCACCCAGTAACAGAAGAGTCCCAGTCATGATACTATCCATGAGCCAAATGTACACGTCAGCTCCGAGGCCTTTTTAGCTACTGCGCGTGCTGCCCAGACATCAGAGTTGCGGGAGAAGGGGCCTCTCGGTCACCCTGCCCATGATAATAATAGTTAAATTATCCGTTACAAACACTCATATCGGGATGCATCTCTCCCATCAGCGGGAGAGTAGGGGATCGGTCTCGCTTACGGCCCCAAACCTAGTCTCGTCCAATGAAATTGTGTCGGGTTTTTCTCCGCTTCCACAGTATAAGTTTCAAAAAACACAGTTAAGCTTCAAAAAAATAACGGAAGAGATATTTGTACATGGACAAAGCCACTTTCCCTATCGCGACAGCCCGACATTATTTGTCACAACCGCGACAGGGTACAGTCTCGAGTCACGACACGTGTTATTTACATCGGATAGGCTTTGAGAATATCGTTATTTATAGTGAATTAAGCCTACAAAAGTATTCTCATTTATCACAATAAAGTATTGACAGAATTCAATATTATGGTAATCATTTATGATTAACGGTTCTGATTAATATATCAATTATATTGCGTTGTGCGAGAGTTCCGAATAGCCCACCCCAGAGGAGGGGGGAGTAGGTGAAAGGCAAGAATTAATATCGTTGTTCTTATCTTTCTTACAAAATTTCAACAACTTAGGGGTACACATGTATCAGTAATGGGTATCCCAGTTTCCATTATGTGTACACAAATTTCAATTAAGGGTACGTAAGCTTGAGGTCATTCCAGTAGTAGTTCTTACATTCGAACGTGCTCCAAGTGAGATCGATACAGTAAGCCGGCATCAGATTTGCATGAACTAGTTTTTTTTCTCTCTACTCTTCACTCCGGCTACTCTCAAACCGCACGAAACGCGACACCGTAGGTGTCATTTGTGCGAGGGGTACCTAACCGGTCGTGACGGCCCAATTCCGTTTTATAGGAGGATGTAGTGTCGTGCACCATGCATGGCACTACCTCCTCCTATGCAGCATGGCACTACCTCTTACAATAAAAAATAAACAATAAAAATTTACAATTAAAAAGATATTATTTAATTAAAATTTAACGACACGACCGGGGAACTAACTCTTGCTCACATAATACCGCCGTAAAGTGACATATCCAGTGTCGCGTTTCGCGCGGTGTGTGAGTAGCCGGTGGCCTATTCGAGGGGGGGAAGGAGGGCGTTGTAATTATGTGGATTTGCTCCCCCCCCCCTATTCTATTAAAAAAATAACTTTCTATCTGAATCAAAAAGCAGTGACCACATTCCATCTATCGCTGGACAGTCCGGCACACTATGAACAGGTAACACAATAAAGAGATTGCCCCATAAATAGCCCCCGGGGTCGTGGGGTGCAATTAATAAATTAAGCGCGCAGTTAACACGGGAATATTCATTGCGGACGCGCATGATAAATGCGGCGAGAAATATGCACAGTCACAATGCATGAACAATGCGATAGTCGAACGCGGGTATGGGCTGAGAGCTAGCGGTCGAAGTAATAACGTTCCAAAGATACATTTGGAGTGATTTAAAGAGTGATAAACCAATCCGGACAGTCGGTCTTGAACATTGAGATTGTAGCGGTAACTATAAAGTGTATATATATAATAGATTAACGAAAATACAAGATATACGATTTGATATACAAATACGATTTTTTTTCAGACTTGATACGATCCGATATAGATATAGCGTCATAGAATAATTTGCACGAGCCAGCAGTTCTGTATTTCGCTAACGCGAATGAATAATAAAAAAAACCGATCCGAATTTGTTTGTAATTTGCCACAAATGAGCGGATAAGCTGAAAAAAAATCGTGATTTTCTTGACATATATATTACATGAAAAAATATATAGGTCGCTTGTATATATGCAATAAAATGAAGTTTCACAGTTTAGTCACTGGCTCTCGGACTCTGAATAGTCAGTTGGGCCCGCGGTGGTGCGCTCTCATCTGGCCTATTGTCTACACTTTTACGTCCCGCAGAACAATAAGGATCACCTGACGAAGGCTTAGGTATCCACAAGCCAGCGACTACGAGTAGTAGAGATAAAATACTCTAAAAAGTAATAGTACTAAGGTACTGACTTCTAGCTAAATGTTAGTATAATTTTGATATGTAACATCTTTCTTTTCACTTGCTCGATGCTTTCTAACAATGACTTCGTGAAAAGAGACGGAAATGTGTTACAGAAAACCGTAAAATCAGTCTCCACTTCAATGTGTGTTTTACATGTATGAGAAAATACGTCGAGTAAAATTATGTCCAGTAGCGATCCAGCGTAACGCTTCATCGGGTTTCCGTTCCTTACGTCTTATGCGAAACTCTCATATCGTTCTTGAGGCGTAAACTCCAGTCGCGAGCCGTGCTCACATAGTCTTTTAACGTACAATGATTGATTAAGAAAAATACTAGATACTGAACTTTAGCCAAACTTACGCGCGTGATTTTAAGTTGTACAAACGGTTTAGAGGCGCTGACTGTGTATCTTGGTGTTTTTGTAAACCGCACTTTTGTATGGCATTCGTCACAAATCACGACACGCGCTATTTACATCGGATAGGCCTTGAGGAATTCGTTATTTATAGTGAATTAAGCCTACAACAATACTCCCATTTATCACGATAAAGTATTGACAGTATTCAGTGTTATGGTAATCATTTCTGATTAACAATTTCGTCCTCAGCCAGACGACACGTGACAGGCCGTCACCGGCTGCAGCCTCGCAGGAACACTTGTAATATAATTACAGTGGACTGAATCAACACAATAACTTGGAGCCGTATGTTTGTTCGGATTCCGGTATTACACGCCGCATTCCGGCCTGCAGCCTGCTTTCTAACACAACATTGCCTACGCGCATCCGAATTTATACCACCATAGGCTATGTGGTTTTATAGATGGATGCGGTAAAAATTCTTGTTGTTGTTGCACCTACTCGGACCTTGATGGACGATTCCTAATTTTTTTATAGTATATGGAGGCGAATGATCAGTGGATAAACATCCATGCTACTTTTCTGTAGATGTGTTCGGTCTTCCTTTCTTACTGAAAAATATATAAAATAAAAAAGAGGTACGTATTGCTGTGAAATTAGAGCGGCAGGAACATGAGGTTTCTCACATGGTACGAACGAGATGAACTGTGTGTACTGTCATATTTCGTGAAGTTCGTGAGCATCCAGTGACCTATAGGGACGAAGTACACGAGACAGCAATGCGGAAAATCTGCATGCATGCTAAAGTTAGTCACCAAATGTCTCCGACAGAAACTAATACGAATAGAAATTATGATGAAAGAAAGAGATAAATGTGTATTAGTTTTCATTGTAACAAATTTAAATTTTTTCGATCTCAAATGTTAAGAAAAAGGAAGCTGACCAAATTGTTTATGCGCATGTTATTCAATATAATAAGACAATTCTTATTGTATATATTGAGGTCGTATTCTATTCCTGTATGTAACCGAAACATCGGAAGCATAAAATGTCTAAACAGCTACTTGGCCTATCAAAGGAATAGCATTTGCGTAATCTTAAAAAATTTACTGGCATAAAATATTATATTGTGTTTTCGACGTACCAGTAAGAGGTATAGGCTGTGAATAACATAATATCGTGATTCACACGGTTTTTGGGACACCAATTAATCTTAAAACGAGAATTGGATAAGAACTGTATGTGACAGTTCCAACGTTTGGACGGGTGCTACGCTATAAGGGGCCTGAGAGCAGTAGAAACAGTGGTTCATTGGAGGGAAGGAGGAGATGTGAGCAAGGTGTATATAGCCATCGGTAGTCGTAAAAAGGCTCCAATTGCTCGTTTACCCCCCTATAATATAAAAAAGACTTACACGACGTAAACGCGGCAAAACACTCGTGTAATGCCGCATTCATATTTCGTAGCTCGGTATCGAATCACCTTCGTCTATGGACCCATGGTGTATTTTGTTTGTCCAATTCGAGAGCTCATCGGAGAGTGCTCAAATAAGTCTTAACTGGTCTAAGCGGGTCATTTCCCAAAAATATTTGAAGGACTCTAAGCGCTTGTCGGCGCGTAGGCGACAATTTGTCGTTACATTTTGTATGACGGAACTTTGATAATACTGCGTTGAAATGGGTAATGTTTTCTCGTATGTATGCGTATAGACTAGTTCCATGCATATAGACTAGTTGTATGCATATGGACTGGTTTTATGCATATAGACTAGTTCCATGCAAATATAATAGTTCTACGCTACAGACTTGACGGCTTTTAGCATATGTGATCTCGTTATATTCGTCTTGTCTATACGAGTGATACTGGGCACAATTAAATATATTTCAGGCAGTCGAGCTTCTTGTCTTTAGATTTAATGTTGACTTATTTTACAGAATAATTAAATATAAATATAAACAATAATTGAGCCGAACTTTTTACGCGATCTTTTACGAACTATTGATGGTGACAAACTTACGAATTGTGCCCAACACGGATTATAAAATGCTCTGACGACGTGATTATGAATTAATTATAAAAGGTAAGAAATGCCGCTCTGGAAGTTAATTCATGTTTTCTACGAATTATACACAATTAAAAATTACTCTCTATGTGAAGGCCGCGCCTGCTAAGAAGACAATATTTTGAGATAATACATTAATCACAGTAGAGTGTAAGAGTTAGTCTTGGAATTGGGCCGGCACGGCCGAAGAGGTACCTCTCGTTCAAATGATACTACCGTAAAGTGACACCTACGGTGTCGCGTTTCGTGCGGTTTGTAAGTATCCGGTGGCCCATTGGGGCAGAGGTGGGGGGGGGTGAAAATGAGGCTAAGCATCGGCATAATTATACTTATGTTCATGGGCGTCGGTAGTCGTTGAACGGCTCCAATTGCTTGTTCATCCCCCCTTATATGTATAACTATATAAAAAATAAGAAAAAGAATCTCAATATAATCATCCTATCTCAATATTTAACATTCAGATTAAAATTATAAGGATTTTAAAATTCGATAAATACAATAAGTTATCACTGCGGTCCTGGCTACACAGAGGTAGCAGCAGTTGGACAGGCCCGATAATGCCAAGTGACAACTAAAGTGTCCATGTTAACGTCATGACAGATATGTACCTAGATGCTTAACTCTAGAACAATCCAAATAATAGACACAATTTTTCTGCCGCACACCCATCATGATTTGGTCCACACGGACCGTTGCTTGACCGGCGAGTAAGTCACGCGAGCACTATCGTCTTCAACGATATTCAAACATTATTACAATCTGATGGAACAATCGCAACACATATAATTATAAGCAAAACTAACTGGAAGGTTGGCCGTTGATTTACTCACGAACCCATTCGCGACGTGACGTGTTCTCGTGTTATCTACAATATGTGTGTCTGTTTGTGTTTATTTATTTTTAACGGGCTTGGCCCATCACACATTCCCACCACTGCTGCTCCTGTGTCTCCAGGATCACCACTGCTGCTCCTGTGACTCCAGGGTCGACAGAGGCACCCATTATGAACGCATCGCTATGATCGCAGGGAGCCCGAGGGAGAAGCTAAGTCTTGGGATCCGCAAAGAACTTAATCGGAAGTTAGTAGGAGGAGTAGGAAGTAATTCCAGTGTCCCAATCAGAGCGGAAACAGTACAAGATCGCAGTGACTGTGTTTATTCACTTTTTTTTATTTGCACACGAGAACTCAAAATTTAGATATCAGAGATAGTTTCATTTGCACACGAGCACTCAAAATTTAGATATCAGAGATAGTTCTCAAAATTTAGATATCAGAGATAGTTTCATTTGCACACGAGCACTCAAAATTTAGATATCAGAGATAGTTTCATTTGCACACGAGCACTCAAAATTTAGATATTGAGATAGTTTCATTTGCACACGAGCACTCAAAATTTAGATATCCGAGATAGTTTCATTTGCACACGAGCACTCAAAATTTAGATATCAGAGATAGTTTCATTTGCACACGAGCACTCAAAATTTAGATATCAGAGATAGTTTTATTTGCACACGAGCACTCAAAATTTAGATATCAGAGATATTTTTACAGGCGATATCCCATAGGAGGGCACTCCTATGGGATATCAATCCTAAGCTACACAAGCTGCATGAAACACGACAGCGTAGTCACAACTTTTGAGACGGTAAACTTACTGGAACTATTGAACGGCGGACTTGCAACCTCATTAATGTCACAGGGAAAGAAAATTCAAAGAAAATTCAAAGACACGAGGAACTATGGAGATAAGCTTTATGATTTTGTTACAGTAAAACTATTATTACGGATTTTATCGCGATTTATTTAATTATTTAACATGTCAATGGTGGTAAATAAACAGCGATAAAATCCGTAAATTTTTTTTTATTATAATGAGTCACATTCGCGTAACATTAAGACATCAATTTATGATTTTAATTTAAGACTACCAGCTGGCTCAGTTAGTCCGCGTGTTACGTCGTAAAAGTCGCGATTTCTAATCCCGCCTAGGCCATGGATGTTTATATATGTATTATATGTGTTTACATAATAAAAATATCGAATGTATTTCGTCCCTGTAACACAAGTCCTTACGGTGTTTAGCACAGGACTGGGCCAACGTGATGTTACAAGTCCACATTTTTTTTTTAAATTATTAATATAACTACTTCACTACGAGTATCAATGTAATAATATATTAGATTGCTACTTAAAAATCGTTTTAAAATTAAATACTTCCAGATGTATACGTATCTGAAGTTTAAAGTCAGGTAGGTAACCATCCAATGTTACACATTATAATCTGACTACTTAATTTTCTTATACTACTAAGAGACGAACGTGAAACCAGAGCAAAAATACATCTGCATAATATTTATTCATTTATATCATACAATTATGCGACAGTTAAACCTCGCTCGGTTTTATTACACGCACAGAATTGTCATTTAAGTCCTCTGATCGCTAGCCTTCTGATAATCTCCATTACAAGGTTTGTTTAACATATAATTATCATACGAGCGAGAAGAGGCTAAGTAGTTGTAAACCGCGATTCCGTGGAACTCCGCAATCGCATAAATATTACTTTAATAGCGGCTACGTAATCGTGTGTTGTGTGACCTATTTCGAAAACTTCCGACTGTGCACGTGCAGAGATGGCATTGATCAATTGAAAGGTCGCATTGCAGCGGAATCGGGCAGGCACGATGTCTGTGGGACACATGAAAAATGTATTTTTCTTTCTAAGTAAAAGAAGATAGTTTATATATCTATCTATATATCTTTGATCTGTTAAACATTATGTCTCACATGATTTATTAAACGTTATGTCAACATCTTAAGTAGTATTCTTAATCCTAATATAAAAATATCCATTGCTTACTTTATGTTTGACTAGCACCAGTCCGCGGTTTCACCCGTATAACTCCGGTCCTAACAATCGTAGCGTCAAAATATGTAACCTATATTTATTTATATTTGCCTTCTTCGACATGGTCTATGCAACACAAAAGCAATTTTTCAATTCAAGCCAGTAGTTCCGGAGATTAGCACATCGATACAAACAAAAAACTCTTCAGCTTTCTATTATTAGTATAGATGTCAGAAATATAATGTTAAACATTGATGAACATATATCTTTTTGGTTACGTATATTTCAATTTACACATATAAGTAATATTTTCTAGAGAGTTGCCAAATGTCTTATATGATACGTGAAAATATATTATATTTCCCGTTCACAGCCAATCATTCAGTAAGAGGTAGTGCCACGGTTGCTAGGCCAGCACGAACTGGGAGGCACCTCTCTCCAAACGCTAACTGCTCTGCGTTATCTGTTCGCTCATTCTACTACCTTAAAAAACTAAACTGTATGTGTCAGCTTCGGCTTTCGGCTGGAGTTTGCTCGAGAAGATAGGCGTGCAAGAGACGTAGGTCAGTTAAAGCGTTACACTCATATTGCGCTCGATCGCTATTTCGCTTTCTTTTTCTCCCTTATTTTTCTAATACTATATTATTATAGAAGTGCTAAGGTGCATGCTGCATAGGAGGAGGTAGTGCCATGCATGGTGCTAGACACTTCATCCTGCTATGTAATGGAACTGGGCCGGCACGACCGGGGAGGTACCTCTCGCTCACTCGATACTACCGTAAAGTAAAAGCATCGCTGTCGCGTTTCGTGTGGTTTGAGGGTAGCCGGTGGCCCATTAGGTGAGGTGGGATAATATGAGGGCAACGCGTCTGTGGAACAATCATGCGAATGGCCATGGACGTCGGTAGTTATCAAAAGGCTTCGGTTTTCTCGTTTGCCCCCTTATGTTATAATAATAATAATAGTACCGTACACCTTCTATCGTTTCTTAAAAATAAACTTTAAAAGCCCCCACCTGCCGTGTCTACACGTCGCTAGTCTACATAAAACTCGCTCCTGGACTTAGATCATCGGTGCTCGAAACTCACAACAACAAGGAAATTGGCCACTTGTGTCGTGGGTCGTGAAAGCAATGCCATCGCATTTCGTGCGGTTTGTACCCACCCGTTGTTCCATAGGCGGGGAGGACAGAAGAAAGGTAGGCGTAAATAGTCATTAAAAGATTTTTATGATTTAAAACTCTTATACGAAGTAGAAAAAAAAACATTTCTACTACATTCAGGACATACAGGCGACGTCTGCATATTAATGCGGTCTATAAGCCCCCGACTACCATTTAACTCACATAGAAACGGCCTCGCCATGTCTACACGTCGCTAGTCTTCATCACGCTCGCTCCTGGTCTTAGATCATCGGTGCTCGAAATTCAAACTATAAACAAATTGATCTCGCCGTGTCTAGACGTCCCTGACCTCGGGCGGGCACTTCACGATCATCGGTCACGATATGTTTACAGTCAGCAGGTAAATCATCCTGCGTCAATTGTGATGGCAATGCGGATCGTGAGAGTGACCACCACTGAGGGGATGGGGTAAAAATATAAGCTCTGCGGACTTGTCACATCACGTTGGCCCAGTCCTGTGCTAAGTACCGTAAGGACTTGTGTTACACGTACTAGTGAACGGAAATAAATTTGATATAGTTATACATTTACGAAATTTTATGGCCTTAAGATTTTTATTACATAAATACATATAATGCATATATAAATATCTATGACCTAAGTGGGATTGAAACCTGCGATATCTGGCGTAACACGAGTACTAACCACCACGTTACCAACTGAGCAAGCCGGACGTCCAATGAGGTGAAAGAGACCAAAGCATAATTCAAATCAATGAACTACGTCGATGTGAATGAGGAACGAATTTTAGTTAGAGGTAGTGCCATGGTGCATAGGAGGAGATATGCCAAGCACCATGCATGGCACTATATCCTCCAAACCAACGGAATTGGGCCGGCACGACCGGGGTCCTCTCGCTCACATAATACCGCCATCAAGTGACATGTTTCTTCAGTGTCGCGTTGCGTGCGGTTTGTGAGTAGCCGGTGCCCCATTGGGGGGAGAAATGAGTGCAACGCATCGGCATGGTAATTATATAGATGTCCATGGGCGTCGGTAGCCGTAAAAAAAGCTCGCTGAACCTGACTGCTCGTTTTCCTCCCTATTCTTCGTTTTCCTCCCTATTATTCTAAAAACAGCTTCATTAATAACTGAATTGTTGGATTGCTCGTTCATTCGACTATATATATATATGTCCGCGAGTTGATGCAGCTAAGCATTATTAGCTGCGGCATTTGTGCTGTGGAAGCAAAGAGAAGTCCAATACAGCTTCATCGGATTGACACGAGAGCTCGTTGATCGACGAGACTAGGTTGGTCGAAAAGTGGTCGGATCCCCCACTCTCCCGCAGAGTTTTTTTTTGTGAGATAGGGGTCAAACAAGCAGCTGGGTAGTGACTAACGCCGCTTACAGACATTTGCAAGACTTGGCGACATTTGCGGGCGCGTTGCCGATCTTTAAGGAATAGGCATGCTCTTTACATGAAGACTTCTAAATCGTGTCGCTTCGGAAATAACGATCGAGGCAGCTGGTAGGCTGAATGGGAGAGATGCATCCCGATATAATAATGTTTATAATAGCTAATTTAACTATTATCATCATGGCGGAGAGCTGACCGCTGAAAGTGGTAATAATATTAGTAGGTGAATTCAGTGTTCCATTGCAACCTTATCAGACCGGCATCAGCTAGGTCTCATAATACAGGCGTAAAGAGATTAGCATTACGGTCAATTTCTAAGAGGTGAGACTGACGGCTCATTGTGGGTATGGTATAACAGGGGCAACTCGCCAGCGTAATCAATGGTTTAGGGAATGTATATCGCCGTTGACCCTACTGCTGGCTTGTGCCTATTTTATATGCTCAGGGACTGCCGTAAGATTAGATTCGATGCTGATTTCACTTTTCGTTTTTCTTATAGAATCGAAACTCTGTGTAGGGTAAGTAGGCCGCTGCAAACCAAATATGCTACGTTGGGGTCGAACACCTCCTTCGGGGAAGCAATGCCACTGGGGGCTGTGGCCGCAGACCATGAGCCATCCACTCCACGGTCCGCTGTGCCCAACTTCCTGGACCTTGGATGATCTCATTGCGGCTGACGATGCCGCTGCAGCTGTGGCACAGTTCTGGCAGAATAAAGTTTAGGCTGAATCACTGACTCGAAAAGAAGAAGAACAATCAAACCCGTGACCCTCACATTCAGGTGCCTACCAAGTTGGTGTGACGACCTTGTAATTTGTTATAAATCAAAAATGTTTAACATTTTATAGCGTCCCTCAAAACTTTCTATCAATTAGACCGAAAATTCTGGCGGGTTTGCATTATTTTATGCAATTTATTATATGCAAATATTATCTTAATAATTATAAAATATATACATATTTTTAAAAGGTAGTGCCATGATAACAGTGATATCGGGCCAGCTCGACCGGGGACGTCCTTCTCCCCCTATAACACCGCCGTAAAGTAACTGCTATACTGTCGTGTGATTTGTTAATAGTCGGTGGCCCGATGGAGGGGAGGAGAAAAGGAACGCATCTGCATGAAGTTATGCAGATGTCCATGGGCATTGGTAGTCGTCAATAGGCTCCGATTTCACCTTTGCCCCCTATACTATATTTAAAGAAATCAACTAACTTCCTGTATAACAGTTCCAATTTTCATGTTTATATGAAAATTTATAAGTATTGATGTCTTAAGTTCGGGAATATTAGTCATTACAATAAAACTACTTTTACGGATTTTATCGCGGTTTATTAAATTATTTCTATAGCCCGACATTTCAGAAGATTCACAGCAACCATGGTCACGGGTGGACTGAGATGACGGCTGTCCTGATGTACCAGATGAGATGTACGGGATACATAAATAATTTAATAAGCCGCGGTAAAATCCGTATAAGTAGTTTTATTGTAATAAAATTTACAAGTATTTTTTAAAGATAGGATTATTTTATAGCTTTAATCGGCTCAATACTCAATAAATTTTTATAAATTTAAAAAATTAGATTATATATTTAAGATTTTTATTAATTTTATTATATGTATTTTACCATGCGCAATTACCACTGCGCAAGCCGGCACATTCACACCGCTCACTTTGTTCCTCCTAATATTTTCTGCTAACCGTACAATATTTTCTGCTAACCGTACAATATTTTTATTTGTTTATGCAACACCTTATTTAATTTAGATGTTAAATATATTCACGCAATAAAATTTGATTCATAATATTTTATTGTCTATGCCATAATTAATTGTTATTAATACACTGCTAGACGTTTTGCTTAAATAAATTTATTATATTTGGTCATTTTGCTAACATTGTTTTGTTTACTTTCATAACATCCTTGGTGAATGCATTCTGTGTCGTAGATGTTTTTTATATAAGAGAGAAATCGCTGTTTTTGACCTCCTCAGCCCATAAACATTATCTCAAGCTTAATTTATGGGTATGCGTTGGCCTTCTTTAGTCATTCTTACTGTAGAAGACGAAGTGCGATGGTATTGCAGTAGAATCGCAGCGAAAATTATGTTTGTGAGTTTCCGGTGGCATCTTGATAGCGCGAAGAAAAGGTAATACGTCTACATGACAATTATGCTGATGTCCGTCAGCGTGGGTAGGCAATAACAGGATCCATCTGCCTGTTCGGATGTACTAAAACTATAAAAACTACGGCAGCGGTATTGGGCTGGCACGATAAGCGATGCACCTCTCACCCACATAACACCGCAGTAAAGAGATATCTTCGGTTTCACGTTGTCACAATTTTAATTAAAATAAAAAGACTATCAGGGGTAAAGAGACTAGACTTAGTCTATAAGTTTATTAAACTTTTAGATACATTCATTTAATCGTTGGCTTGCCACACTCATAATTAAGAACAATCTTAAAGTTATAACAAGATAAAGGCAATGGAATTAATACATTTTCAAATTAGGGTTAGTATAAAATGAGGGTATGAAGTCTTATCTGGCAGTTATCCAAGACTCTGGCTGCAACTTGGATGGTTCTTTATATATATTGCTGTTAACCACTAATTGTTACGGATTGTCCTTCATTTCTTATATACGATATTTGAAGAAAATAGTGCTATTAGATCTTCACATTACATCTCAATTTAATAAACAAAGGACAAAATAGGATAAAAGGAGTAGAGCTCCTTTTTTGTGAAATAATAATTCGTGCATTGTGACTCGGATATGTAGGTTCCCGGTGGAAAACAAAGAACTATTTAACCATGATTTGGGAATGGCAGATAGCGTTAGCCATCACAAATATATCCACCCTCAACCTCGTCAAAAGGAAAAAGAGTGACATTTCTTCAACACAGAGAATGTTAAGCCTTACAGTTAAAGATGACAGATAAAATATTTAGTAGCAAGATAATTGCTACAACGTTCTGTGCGGTTTAGTTGCTAGGGGTCCATTGGGGTGGCTTGGTAATTATGCGGATGTTCCCATGGTCACGACAACCGACACCCCCGACCGATGGCTCGTTTGCCCCATTTTTAATATAGTATAGACTGCATTAAAAAAAGCCACGTATAAACTTCTGAAAGGGCTTGGATTATATTTGGCATAGCACAGATTAAGATCTGGCATCACAATGTTGGCTAATTGCTTATCCCAAAAAATGTAATTGTTTCTTGGGATTTTACGAAGGCAGAATATATAAGCTATAATTTATTTAGATCATAATATCCATCCGCTCCGGATTTGCCCGTGAATTACAGGATCTTAAATACACCAAAACCTTCCTCAGTAATCGCTCTATCCAGTGGTGGAAGCAGCATAAAATTCATTAAGTAGATTTTGATAAAATCGTACACATGCAGACAGACAGCCTTTTGGGACTTTGTTTGATAATATATTTTTTCTTAACAGACATGGCCCACCACAGTAATCCCGCCACTGCTACTCCTGTCTCTAGGCCCAACAGCGGCCACCACTTGGGACCTTTCGATATGATCGCAGGGAGTCCGTGGACATGTTAAAATCTTGCCTCCTTGCTAAATGCCTTAGGACTCGCAACGAATTTAACCGGAAGATATGAGTAAGAGTATATATAGTATGTACACAGATTTTTACACATTAGTATAATGAATTTGAACTAAGTCCTCTATGATTGTTATAAAAAAAACTCTGTATACAGCCAGATTTCCACATAGGAATATTTGCCTATCGTATATTTTGATGTCTTATGTTTACGCGAATGTTAGTCGTTACAATAAAACCACTTTTACGGACGTTTCAGAAGCTTTCCAGCGAAGCTTTCCTTACCCGAAGAATTATAATTTTAGTTGTTCCGATTTATTATTCTAATTATAATTCTTCCGGTACTTTTAATAACTTGGTACATCAGGACATTTGTCACCTCATTCCACCCGTGACCATGCGGTAAAGCTTCTGAAACGTCGGGCTACATAAATAGTTTTATTGTAATATCGTATATTTAGTAGGCGTTAGCCCAGTTAGACATGTACACTGCCTATGTTCAGTCTCACATATTGTCTATTAATATTCAATAAAGCGATACACAGGAAATAATTTAATGTGTGAATTAATTTATCGCGCTCTTTGTGTCAGTGTTAAAGAAAGTTGACTTCTGAACCGCTTTTGTGTAAGAATTAATAAGTGCTGGTTATATATGTGGGTGGGTTTTATTGTCCCAAACGAGTTGGGTCAGCTGATAAACAGTGTCCGATATGTTTCCTTATAATATACTAGCCGATGTCCCGGATATACTTTTCTAAAGCCTTTAACAGAGAAGTTCGAAGTCTGAATAATGACTAAAAACACAGTGTTATAACTCCTACTGTTTTAGAATTCTTATAACATTCATGTTTCAATCAAATGACATAATGGGAGGGAGATGAAAATGAATTACAATGGCGATGCCTTGTCCACATATCGGCATTGTAATTATGCTGAAGTTCATGGGCGCCGGTAGTGGTAGAAGGGTTTGCTTGTTTGTCCCCCAATACTAAAATAACAAATCTTTATCATGAGATATGGGGCAAACGATCCAAAAGATATGGTATTAGATAAGGGAAATATCTTTAATATTTTTATGCAACTAACACCGGGCAGGTGACTCTTATCCTATAACACCACTCTTAAGTGACAGCCATTATGCCACGATTAAAGCGGTTTGCAAATATCCGGTGGCCCTTTGTATGGGAAGAAATAAAGAGGGCAACACGTCTATATAACAATTATGATATCGGTTTAAGCATCGGTATTCAAAAAGCACTGCCTATTGTGTTCTAATTATTGTGTAGTTCCACTACATTTTAGCCTTGACATTCAATTGCTATAAAAGCCGCTAAAAAAATATAAACCACAATAAAACACAAGGAAGCGACCTAAGTGCTCGCTCGTGAAGTGAAGGCTATTTTTAATTACGTCAGCGACTAATTCAATACAATTGGATTACGATCGATACAAATGCGCGCTCACGCCGCCGCGGCGCCCACGCGCAACGTACAGATAATCCATAATACAATTATAGATCAATTACTGCGATCGCGTGCAGAAGAGTGGATAATCAATTTGTGTCTCTCTGAGTAAAAAATCGTTTGCTTACTTTTGCTCCTTATTACACATGTCCAAAGGACATTAATAATTTTAAGTAATAAAACTTCAATATTTACTTAAAATTAATAATTTTAAGTAAATATTGAAGTAATGTTGTCGCATCTACGTGAACCTGGCTTTCAGTGACATTGCTGGAACCTGTAACCCTCCACTTTTTAGTCCTGTATAAAGTAATCTATCTCACTTATTTAGTACTGAAATGAAGAATGAAGATAAATCTGCTTCGAAAATGTAGGGTTTCCTAATTCATTTTATAAAGTAGGCGACAAAATATTATATAACTTAATTAAGACAACGTGGCGCATCTATGCCTGCATCGTCTATGCCGTAATGTGCTACACTCATTGTTTAAACTATGACTCCATGACACGTTTCTGAGAATAGATCGGGCCGATCCAAATCAAATGCGCATGACTCTAGCTATACGAGATCGGAGACACGAACCGACAGCAATACTAAATAGGTAATTTGTTACTCATGTTCTATGTAAAACTGACGCGTTAGCTGTTTTTTTGTGCTAATTGAGTAAATACTGGGTAAACTGGAGAGAATTGAATAGATAGATATGTAGAGTAGACTTTTCTTTGAAGTGAAAGTTCCTTAGAATCGTTATGATTTGAAACTCGATGAATTTTCAATGCTTTACATTGTTTTCTATCAGGAGAGTATTTTTACGTACTTCCCGGCCTTGGGTCACTCAGGAGGTAGTATTGGACCCAACCTGGTACTAAAACCTGTGCTAGACCGTTCGGCTACTATGTTGGGGAGTTCTGGATCTATCTGAGACTGAGAAATAGGTGCCTTTTTCCGAATTGCGATCAGAGATATCCGCATAATTTTTATGCAGACGCGTTGCCCTTCTTTTCTCCTCTGCTCCAATGAGCCACGGGCTACTCTTAATGTAAGTCTGAAGGAACAATTTGAGTTGAAAATCGTATTTTTTTGTAGTAGAAGGGTGCAAAAAAAAGTGATATGCTGTCGGATGCTATGGTGACTCGCGAAGTCTATACACAACGAATTATTCCCATGGAGACGTGTTGCTCTCCTTTCGTTCTTACCAACTGGCGCAATTGATCCATCGATGGCGCCTCAAGGTTTAAACAAACGTGGTAATTCGAAGACATACCTACTAATTGTTTAATTATATTGTTCCAATTTCAGATTTCAATAAAAATACAATTAATCCAAGGGGCTTGTCGATAAAAACGAAATTTTAGCTCGTATTATCCCTTTCTTATTCAGCTCATAATTAATAAATAAAAATAATAAGTAAAACAAAATCCCCAAAATACTCTGTCTCTGTGCGATTGACTTTCTCAAAAACTACTGAACGGATGCGGTCTTCATGGATAGCGCCATTCCCGAGGAAGTTTGTAATGTAAAATATCATGATATTATTGAATACGTACGTATTATTCCTTCATCATTCTAGCCAAGTAGAATTGTTCTATCAAGGATGATAAAAACACAATTCGATTGGCAAATGTATTAATAAGCAATTGAATTCGTATATGTTGTAAGCGTTCCCGAGAAATTAGCGACATATTTATGGGCCGGGAGAGCGCCGGAAATCCCGTATATAAAGATCCTATCTCCACAACTTCTAATGTCCTATTTGAATATGTTTCAGAATTTATTTGCAAAGAGTCAATAACGCGGACATTCTGTTTGGACATATTCGTTTGTCTCTGAGAGTACAATACATATTTTTTTGTATTCTATTATCCGGATAGCATGGTACGCATCTCGCGTTTAGGTATGTAATGTCGCAGGCAAGGACAGTAAAGGGAGGAAGGAAGGAATGCAACACGTCTGCATTACAAATGTGCAGATATCTATAGATGTCGAAACTCTTTTGACGATTTCTACTCCGAATGCGCTTTTAACCAACTTAGACTATAAAAAACTGTCATTGTGTTTATAGAGACTCGCTTGGACCGTGTGTGAAATTTGGTCTCATTTTATACATTTAAATCATTGAGTTGTTACAACAGGCACTTAGTATCTATAACATATTGAAACCCCTAACTGCTTTTTTCTGGAATACGAGTAAACGAAAAATCGGAGTCTACGTTAGAGATGGCTGACGCCATTAACATCCTCACAAGAAGAGATAGTGGAATTGTGTTCTAGAAGAAGGCAAAGAGCCTTCTTCTTCAACGTACTGCTCCCTCTTCAAGGTCCCACCACATACGACAAGATATACGGACACTATACGTGAGACACCTCACCGGTAGGGCCATTTTGATTGCTCCGCAATTCATTTACAATTTCTTTTGATTTACAGTCTGTGTTAGAGACATTTAACATCAGAGACAAATAACATAATGCTGACTACTTAATTCATAGAAGCGGTATCTCTATCGATGGTAATCTTTGGCCAGGTACACGATACTGTTTATGGATTCAATACGCGGCGCAGAGCTCGTGTACACCTCGTATATAGATCATTATATTGTTCAGTATTTAAAGTGCGCCCTCTATCGTCAGCGGCCGCGATGTGATCCGCATAGAAACGAAGCGGCTATCGGGAATTAAAATTAGACTGTCAATTCTGTTACGTACAATTATGCGGTACGTAGTTTTGTAACTATGCGTTCTTTGAAAAATTTCAATTGACGATTAAGTTATTTTAATTCATCATGATTATCTGCTGCCACTACCGTGGTTCATGTTTTGCCGCGGGGCTGAGGTTTGGTAGCAAGACTTCCAATTATATTATATATATGTCGTATGCATTCTTTGATTTCCAGTATTGATTAACTTAGCTTATGTAATATTCATCCATCATGATTATGTAATATTCATCCATGCTCCATCATGGTACTTGTCGTGGCGGTGGTAGGTGGCCTAATGAGGTAGGCAGAGAGAAATAAATGCCCATACATCACGATCCTTACATGTTTGAAACAACTTCGGCAACTTTAGGCCAGTGCAACGGGGTGAGATTTCCCTCCACGCCTCCAGCTCTTTAGTCCTCTCCCCTTATAAGATGGGTACAAAGAGCAGACTCCTCGGTTCAATTGTCTTCACCCAAGATCTCTGGTTTCACCCCAGGCTGCTGAGCCCCACCACCACGACGAGGCTTAAACCATGGTGGGATTTCCCTGTGGAATTAACATCGATGACTTTTGGCGCCAAACTGCCATGATGAACAGTCCGGGAGCACCGCGCCAAGGGCGGCGTTGATGACACTTGCAGCGGTTTTCTCGACCTACTTTACGAATGTGTACTACCAAGAGCCAGCACATTTAGCAAAAACTCAACGTTGTCATCTCTTTTTATGTGGCCTAGTTTTTTTTTATAGCATAAGGGGGCAAGCGAGAAACCGGAACCTTTCAATGGTTACCGACACCCATGGACATTCGCGCCACCGGCTACTCATAAACCGCACGAAACGCGACAGCACCACTGGCATTTTACGCCTGTATCAAGCGAACGAGATGTACTTCCCCGGTCGCGCTGACCCCGCGCCGTTGCATAGAAGGATGTAGTGTCATGCAGCGTATATGGCACTTATCTCCCTAAAAAGCTTTTTTACTGAGGCGGTAAAAACATAATTTTACTAACTACATGTAGCTGCCCTACATGTGATTGAGCTGGCTGGCACTTCGATCATGTCTTCAAGAAGGCTTCCAGAACAAGGACGACTTTCTGCTCAGGAGATGACACAAACCACCATGCAATTGTGTTATCATGTTTGTGAGTTTTCGTTCGCTTGGAGGAAAGTGAAGAAACGCATCTCACTAGCTTAAATATTCTGCGAATGTCTATGGCGGTAGTCACGATAGAGAAAGAAAAAGAAGAATGGTCGAGATCATGGCCCCACATACTGAGCCTTAGATTCTCATCTGTTTTATAAACACATATAAAGCCTGGGCCTAATGATTACGGCCTAGCCTTATAGATGGATGTACTAAGAAGCCCTATTATCAATACTGATTTTATTATTTGTCTCGAGTCTAGTTTAATGATCGTTAAAATTGTTATTATGAATAGTTTTATGTTGACTTACCTATATGTATCATTATAGTTTCCTCATAAGAAACAATTTAACAGCAACACACCTTCACGCCAGTTCTCTAATGTTGTATGCAGAGAGAACAGCAACATTTCAAGGTGCACGATATTAAAAAATATTATCTATACTAACAATATAACGCTAAGAGTTTGTTTATTTTATTTGAACGCGCTAATTTCTCTAAAACGAGCTGTTTCCCACGGTTTCATCCAGGTTAAATAGATACCAAGAGAACTAGGGACTTGATTTTAGGAAGAGGCAGTGCCATGCTGAATAGGAGGATGTAGTGCCATGCATAGTGCATGAGACTACATCTTCCCGTGCAACGGAATTGGGCCGGCACGTTCGGGGAGGCACCCCTCGCCCATATAATACCACCGTAAAGTGACATCTTCAGTGTTGCATATCGGGTGATTTGTAAGTTTCTGGTAGCCCATTAGGAAGGAAGCCAACGCATCGGCATAGTAATTATGTGGATGTTTGTGAGCGTCGGTAGTCTTAAAAAAGGCTTAAATTTCTCGTTTGCCCCCATTCACAATCAGACACATGCACACACATACATTTCATAAATTTCATAAACTATTCTGTAAATCCATTCATTGTCTGTCTATTTCTCAAATAGTCTATGTTATATTTAATTATTAACGTACAATAAATTATTGTTTATCGCAGGGACATGTTTCAGTAACATAATATTGTAATCTAATCTACAGTTATTAATAATGGCGGCCACGATATATATCATACGGGATAGCTGATAACATCGCTTCATTATACACACATTTATTTTAAACGGAATGTGACGTCTGATATTTATTCTTTGATAAAATTATTAGATTGAACTTATTACTCGAACATTATTATAAGTTTTTCTTTGACATTACTTGGAGCTCATAATAATATTAAAAATGTCACATGGAATGTCATAGTAATTACTTATCTACGTGATATATATTTTTATATTATAGGAGGGGGCAAACGGGAAATCACAGCCTCTTGACCACTACCGATGCTCACAAATGTTAGCATTATTGTCATACAGATCCTCCCTTCCAATGGGCCACCGGTTACACATAAGCTGTATGATATGCGAAAGCATAGCTCTCACTTTTCGGCTTTTAAACTTTTATAATGTTTATAAAAGATTGCGCCTTGCTCTATTGCTGCTGAAATGTGAATATTGCCTGGGAATGCACACATTTTCGTCCATACACTGACGTGAAGTGGTGGCGTTTTGAGGTTTGTAAGATTGCGAGTAGCCCCTTGGACTTGCGGTGCATATTTGTTATGTGGAAAAGGCACCAAACGCTCATTTTAACTTGTAATTTTTAATACATGAAAATCTTTTATCGTTGGTGAAACTAAAATCAAATTAATCCATATTGTACGCGTACAGAGGAAGACAAAAAGCTCCCCTTTAAAAATTAAACTATTGGTTGGTGAATGTAGACTAGGGTCGAGAGGTGCTCTGGACCAGGTGCACTGTACTATGTGTTACATACCTATATGTGTATATAGTGTGGTGTCCTCATCTCATGGCCTTCGGGGCCGTACTGGATGCTGTAACACAGCCGTCAGCTGTCACAGCTGTCATCACAAAGTTTGATAAGAGATTTGTAAGAGTACCATAGTATGGCCGTATATTATTT
>JAFELO010000664.1:29916-42848 GCA_017140195.1 Eumaeus atala | reverse complement strand
AACACCCACAATTAGCCAAGGTACTGAGGCCCATGATGTCATAGCGGGCAAGCATATGAAAATGCACACATAAGGCCACCAGCCTAGTACAGGAGCTATTAGTATGTAAACAATTTTTGTTACAGAATAAAACATTTTTTTTGGCAAAAAATCATGAATTTTCATACGTAATCATTAATAGTTCGTAGCATCCTGGCAGGAAAATATAGGGTCTCGGGGGGAAATGACACAACTATTTAGTTATTCTGTGGTGTGACGGTGCGGATGGCGCCTGTTAAGACCGTTAGTCAGGTCCTGGGTTCGATTCAGGTGGCTCAACCATTATTAAATGTTTTTCAGATTATTCCGAGCATGTCCGGGATTGGAATGTGCCCGAAATGACCATAGGCTTGCCACCTATGACATCATGGATCTCAGTTAACTTTTTTTTGGTGACGAAGGGGAATACATTTACGCATGATACCTGCAATCCCGGGGAGACCCCAGACCTATGTTGGACTCGGCCATTGGGTAGCAATACCAACTAAAACCCCTACGGGAGCCTTCACACACACACACACACACAGACAGACATTTTTTTTGCAATTTTAATTATTTTTTGCGACAGATTGGCCTCGGCGAAAAGGCCAGACCTAACCTCCTCGGGGACTGTCAGGCTACGCTATGTCTCGTTCCCACGACGACGTGTCTTGATGATGATACGTCGGCAGCCTCCTCTCTTACCCGCTCGTCGGCTTCTGAGTCATGACGGTCTCTCAGAAAGAATGATGCTCGACTTTGACAAGTCCCCTCCGACAACTGATGTCAGATCGAGACGCAGCGCCGCCCATCTCGGGCATACCTCGAGGGTGCGCTGGGCCGAGTCCACCGCCACGACACAATCGTGACAACGTGTCATCGGTTCCTTGCGGGCCGTCCTACACAGATACTCACCGAAGCAACCATGCCCGGTGAGGACCTACGTCAAACGGAAGGTGAGGGGTTTGCACCTACGGCGCATCCTCCGCTCGAGGACCGGGCGCAAGGCAGTCGTTATCTCTCTACCGTACCACCTCTGCAATAAGGCCACATGCCTTAACCGCGAACCCGCAGGATCCCGTCATGCGTGGGACTCAGGCCGAGAGCTCTCCTATACGAGACATAGCAGCAGACCTCGGCAAGAACCTCCGCCACGAGCTCCCACGGGGGATCACCGGCTAAGGTTGTCGCTGCAGCCTCCTATACCTACCACCGTAAGGTAGGCAAAAAAATATCCGGGGGTACCCGGATCGACCTTACTGCGACGGCCATCAGCGCGGAGCGCGGATGGTCCGTATTACTCGCAGTGAGACGATCCGCCCAAACCGGAGCACCGACAAACACCGGAGTACAGCTGCCTGCAGGCGGCGCTGAGTCCTCCGAGGTTCGGGAGGAGTCTGATGGGCCTCAGTACCTATACTTACTAGTTGTGGATGTACTGGCCCACCTATGCCTACCTATTAGAGGATAATAGTCGTGAAGGTACCTTTTATTTAATTAATTATCATTTGGAGATGGCAGACAGCGTCAGCCATCCCAAATATATCCGACTTCAACATCGCAAAAAGGAAAAAGAGTGACATTCTCCGACACAAAACTCATATTTAGTCTGACAGTCAAAGATGACAAATATGCATTTTCATAAAATGTTTAAGTAGCAGAAACATAATTGCTACATAACAAACAATTCACTAAATAATGCATTCTGCAAGAAGGTGGCCAAGTGAACAACAAATATGTCTTTGAATTTGACAATTTGAAACCTGTTCCGGTTAATCCTCTAACCTATTCAAATTGACTTATATTTAAACCAACGATTGAATTTTTTTAGTGTAACAATATGACTCACCCTAGTATTATTACATTTAATATGCGGTAATAAAGAGATAATGGTTTTGTAAATGCACGCAGACAAAAGAGAACGGAGGACGGTAAAATGTGGAGAATACCTTCTTAACACAATACATATTCGACGTTTATTGTCTATAAATAATACGAAGATTATTTAAATGTTAAACTTAAGTTCAATGAATAGAACCACTACCAACTTTAGAATTTGGAGTTAAGTATGAATAAATTCGTATAAAAATATAAAGTCCTTTATTAAAATTTGTTTATATATTGTTAATTATAAAAAAAAAAGATGATTTTATCGAATAGGTGGAAATAAAATAATATAAAATGTCAACAACAAATGCAAATTACTTTATTGTATTACATAAAATAATTAATGTTTAAGTGTTAATTTTAGCCGTACCAGGAGTATTTAATTGTTATGAGCAATAATTTGAATGAAATGTTACAAGGTTACATGGAAAGTAGTACTGAATATTAAAGGACGGTTTTTCAGGTAATTTCTGATGGATTTGATCATATCATATAGTGTTTATATATTTAATCTTTAAGACTGATATCAAAAATCCCCTTATTTTAATTTTTTATTTTTATTTATTACAAAATCAAAAACACTTGACATTGCTATGGAAGATAAAAGTCACATTACAATACCTACTGCCAATGAAAGATTCATATTTTTAGAAACGCAAAAATAAATTTAAGTACGGTCATAACGTACTTTAGCATAAACAAGGGTTAGTCTTAACTTATAATACATACGTCTTTGTGTAGTTTGCTCAGGGCGTTCAATGCAAAGAAAATAATAATAAAAAAAGAAACCATGACAATATTAATTTGTTAACAGTTTAAGCTTTAAAACATGAAATACAGGAGGCACATGAGATATGTGATTAATTTAGACAGATATTTGATATTTATGATAAGTCACAACAATAAGAGGTATAACATGACACACAACACAACAATACAGCTGAGCTTGCAGAAAAAATACAAGACACAAAACATTCTTTGTTAACACTATTAACACTGTTGTCTGACTTACTGACAATGGACATTAATCCTTTTTTAAATTTGTTTCTTTTTCAGGTGAAAGATGTCGAGGTTTGAGAATTGTTTATTATACATGCGTAGACAGCGCTTAACTTAGGAGTTTTGGGCGAATTTTGTGTGGGTCGAAGGAACATAAAACAGGACTGTATGTCTTGTACGTTTACGAGGTACGTCACGTTCAATTGAAGGAAGGGGGTAATTAATTCAGGGTTGTTTGTTTCAGCATTAATAAAGTAGTAGCATGTATAACATTTGAAGCATAGTATGTCTTCGTTCGAGTGACATGATTTTATGGTACTGACACGAATTTACGTAACTTTTTGAATGAAAATTATCTCGGTTATTTAAAGTTTTTATAAATTTTAATTGGATTTTCTCAATCTGTTGGCTATAAATGACATAATTTTATTTCCAAATGGAGCAACAATATTCAAGGATACTTCCAACATAAGCGTGCAAGATGGATCAGCAAATTGTTTAGAGAACCCAAGATTTGTAACAATTGAGGACACATGATGAGACATAAGCCTTTTTGTCATCAGAAATAACACCTATACCCACCATATACGGTTGTGAACAATTCTTTCCATCATTTTGCTAAGCACATTAAAAATTGATATGGGTCTGTAATTTTCAATTATCGACGTCGACCCGATTTATGAATGGAATAAATGTTAGCTGTCTTCCAAATACCAGGAAAGTGACCTTCTCTGAACCACCCATTGAATAACCAAGTAATAGGAGTAGCCAATGACGAATAACATCTTACGAAGAATAAGGGTGGAATACTGTCACAACACGCACTTTTAGTCTGGTTTAGCGTTTTTAGTAGTTTATCTATTTCATATGTATAACGTGCTTGTTAAACTATTTGTACAGGAGTTTTCTTATTATTTCTTCATTACAAATATTTATTTCGTTTGAAATAGTATTGTTTTTAGAATGCATATTATGAGGATAATTCGGTTCAATTTTCTTCTTATACTGTACATGTTTCCAGAATAATTTTGGTTACTTTTTAATTTCCAATTGTATATGCTCTAAAAAGGAAGTATAACATTATTTTTCTATTCCTTTAACTGTACTGCCCAAAGCAGAAAATGCGTCATAATTGTTTTGGCTGCTATACTGTTTCCATAGAGGATGATATTCAGCTTTTTCTTTAATTGCATTAATTAGAGCACCTGTATACCAAGCAAATTTACAACATTAGGTAAAATTAAGGATAGGAGGATCTAAATAATTAGAAGACATGCCAGTCCGTAAAGTGATATTCCAAAAAATGAAATGCAGATGTTTTTAAAATGACGCGCAGGGTGAGCACCATACATTTTTTTTTTTCAAATAAAACCTCTATAAAGTTAATAAACACTTAGTGAAAATTCTTCAACTCTGAACTTTTTCGAGCTGTCTTTTGAAACTGTTAAGGTTAGGTTAAGCCTTTGAAGATAATTTTAGGGGCTGGCATGTCTTCTAAATATTTTACATTGGTTATTATTATTATTATATCTTATATATTATAATTACATTGAGAAAACACACTCAGAGCTCCAATCATAAAAAAAATACAATAGTTAAAAGTAGGGCGATTTTGATAAAAATCTTAAAGTTGTTTGAGATTTTCAGGTTTGTTACACATTTTGTAGTCATCTGACGGGTTTTGACGAGTCGGCTCGTGACCGCGGCTGGTGTACGACCCGGTCGAAACGCCGAGCAGGGCATTTACAAAAACTTAGCTAGTACCTTGTAATAAGTATTTTAAGTATCGCGTTAAAACCCGCTAGATAACTACAAAAAATCTTAAAGGTTAAATATCTCCACAAGGGTTAAGTTTCGGACACCATATAATATGATCAAATCTATCAGAAATTATCTGAAGAGTAACGTCCTTTAACATTCAGTATTACTTTTCACGTAACCCTGTATATTTAATCTCAATTTTATAATAGGACTACTGTAGGATTCTCTCATTTTTACCAAAATTTTGATGTCCCCACTCTGCGCCCGACCTTATTCAGTACTCCAAGCCGTTGGGCCTCTATCAGTAATGGTACCACCACTCATATGTGTCATTAATATGGTTAACACCGTACATTTCCCGTGTGAAGTTATTTCTGCCCCACTACCACTTCCAGCGTCATGGTGAAATGATTAAGACATTGTTTATCTGTCATGTCGAGGTTTTGTAAATCAAAGCCGTGACTTTATGTTGGTGTTCAATACTATTTTGTTAAGTGAACTTTTATTATATCATTGGCGGACAAAAGAACTTTACTTTACTTGATTACTGCCGAAGCCCATAAACATTCACACAATAATTATCCTGTTGCGTGGCCCTTCTTTCCTTATCACTAACGCTCTACCACCAGACCTAAGTGTCTTTTTCAATTCTCCGGGAAATGCATTTTTGCACTGCCATCGGACTTAGGTGGGATCCGATGGATGTGTGGGACTCGCGGCCTACCAAATACCTACTAAAACCCCGCGGATGACATCGGCCGCCTATACTGAGGTACCCCGGATCTATCAGCTACAGGGCACCTCGGCGACTGGCCAGCCCCTCCAGAGGGGCCGGACCTCTCCAACAAGAAGGCTGATCTGATAACCTAGATCAGCCTCCTCCACCGTCAGGAACGTACGGATTCAGGTTCCCATCTTGAGCCTGGGTCTCATCTAAGAAGGAGGCATAAGTTGCGCGTAGCGCCTTTGCCGAACTCCCACCCGTTGTCTGCGGTTCGGAACATTCTCCAACTACTCTTCTCTGGCTCGCTCCGCAGCCTCCTTCTGGTACATTACCGTCTCACAGAAAGAGACCATCGCCTCCCAGGACCTGTCGCTCTCGAGCATTGAGTAGATTACATTCGAAAGAGACAGGCCCATCACCAGACCTAGGTACCTCAATACCCACTAATACATCACGGCTCCCATTGGCCGCTTTTACTAAGGCTCGGATCTATCAGCTACAGGGACCCTCGGTGATAGGCTAGGCCCTCATATAGGACTGGACACTCTCAAAATGAGAGATGATCTGACTACCTAGATCAGTACATAGTGCGAAGTTGACGCTGTATAATGGGGTCAAAATCGCGTCCTAACCCCTAGTCCAAGGCAGCAGCCTTCGTTACGCATAAAGCCTTGGCCGCACTCCCATCCACCGTCTGTGGTGTGGTTATTCACCTCCTGCCCAGGGTATCCTCTCACAGAAACAGACCATCACCTCTGGGAGGTTATGATCTGTTTCTGATCTAATAGAAATTTAGAAAAAAATGTTTCTATACCGCCCTTACCCACCCCACAATTAAGAGCCTAGTGGATTATGAACTTAAAATCATGAATAATAGCAAAAATAGTAGTCCTGGGATTAGGCATATACCCAAAACAACTACATTGCCAACTAGACTAGACACATCTAAATTGGGCTACCCAACGCCAGGAATAAGGTTGGGGCCCATCAAAGAGAACAGTCCGTTCCAGGATCATGGACAGTCCAGACAATAAGGGATACAACCTCCTACAGATCATGATGATGTACCATAGCGAAGTGTCGCTGGCTGCCTACGGCATTTAACCTTAGACCGCAGCCATTACTGGCGGGGAGGTGCGAGCCACGACAAATGTTTAAAATAGATTATATTTTTACTTCCGCACTGAACGAACAAGCCGCAATGGGATTACCGTTGTACTGCGTTAGTGGTGTCTTTATACTTTCTTATTTTTTTTTTTTCTATTTTATAGCAGAGACGGCGTTTGCGGGCGATGTGGGGAAAACGAGATCAACACTTCTACAACCTATGATTGTGTGAATGTTTATGAGTGACCGGTGTTGCTACCAAAATACCCAAACTGCTCGTTTAGGTATGTTTTTAAATAATCCTTTCTGACGTCGGTTAACTAATACCATTGCCCTTTTTTTTAAACCTTTGAATGTCTAAATTTGACACGTCAGCGGGCGACATTTAGCTAAAGTCCTGCCTCAATATTTCGTGCAACTCTTACACCGGTCGGAAGTATTGTTGATTGGAAGATTTAGTTTTAATTCCATTTCATTTTACCATGAGGAAAATGTGTGTGTACTCCGTATCCAAGTCTGCTTAACCAAAAATGGCCCAACTTTTCATTTGTCGCAATTAAATTGATAAAAACAATCTAATCCTTTACACTTTTTGGTGTCCAAAGTAAGCTGATTCAATGAGGAACTTTGAGTTTTTGAAGCGTATACATTACGTGAATCCATTTCACGTTTTTCTGTATATTGAGAAATTATTAAAGTATCAAGACGCCTGATACACATGGAGTAGGATAATTCATTTGTATGTAATATCGTTGTCTACCCGCAGACTGGTTATACAAATAAACTCTGCGGTCGCAACGGTAACTCAACTTTCATATTTACTAAATTAATATTTTATACTTTGTTGTGTATGAGAAATTATACAGTGCATGCATTGCAGCTGAGTTCTGCCGGTATTACTAGGGGCATCGGAGATGATCGAGTGATCCCCGATCACCCTCGGAGGTCAGCTGCAACGACAGCTTCACGAGTGCTTGGTAGAAAATACATTTCTTTTAGATTTATATGACGTATTGACATCTACATGATTATTCTAGCATCATCATCAACGTTATCAGCCCCTATCGGTCTACTGCTCGACATATGCCTCTTTCAATGAACGCCAAGACGACGGATCTCCTGCTACTCGCATCCATCTCAGACCGGCTACTGCACGGAGATCGTCCTCCTACCTGGTGAACGGTCAACCAACACTTCGTTTTCCTAGACGCGGCCTCTACTCCAGAACCTTACTTGCCCATCCGCCATCTGTTCTTGTGTTGATCCTATAGATATATCTAATATTGATTTATATAACATCGAAATGAATACTAGTTGTAGAATAAAAATAATACTTTTCATGTGCAGTGAATTATTTTTACGATATTGAGCATTACCTGCACAACCATTTTTGAAATTTTTGTTTGTCTAACAGTGCGCTCCAGAAATAAGTTGCACTGGTATATGAAATATAATTTAATTGATATCTTCAGAAGAAAACATGTTTGAAATAACAAGGAGTATTATTTTTTCATAAAAAACTATGTTTGAAATGCTCGTAGCAAGGCAGATTCTTTTTATAAGAAAATATTTATGAAATAGCAAGGAGGAAGGTCTTGGCCCGAGAGTTGGCTGTTTGTGGTGATGGGGCGACGGTAAGATTTATGTTTTTGTGTATCTGTATCAGTGTTATAAATTTTATGACTGTTTGTATCACGCGTAGGCGTTAAGGCAAAAAGACACTAATAAAGCGGAGAATGGAGGCAGCTCTATTAAACTGTCAGAACTATTACTAACAGGTAAAGGTAGTGGCAACTGCATGGCATCCTTATCAGGCCTGCACGACGAGGAAAGTACCCGCCCACATGATGCCCACCTTAAAAATACTGGGAATGCCATTGTGTCTCGAGCTGTTTGTAGGTAGCCGTTGGCTCATGGGGATGATGAGGTTATCCGCACGTCATCCATTAACCATAGGGATATTTATGGGTATCGGTATTAACTTAAAGTTTTTTGGAGTCACGCTGCACAGGAGGACTTTATTTTAATAAGGACATCAATACTACGGTACAATTTCATTTCGGAAATTAATAAACTACACGAAAAGCATGTCTTAGGAAGAGGTAGTGCCATGCTACATAAGAGGAGGTAGTGCCGTGCATAGTGTATCCGCTACATCCGTCTATGCAACGGAATTGCACCGGCACGACTGGGGAGGTACCTCTCGCTCACATAATACCGCCGTAAAGTGACATCTTCAATGTCATATTTCGTGTGGTTTGTGAGTAGCCGTTGGCCCTGGTGGAGGCAAAGGAGAGCAACGCATTGGCATTCTAATTATGTCGTTAAAAGGCTCCCATTTTTCGTTAGCTCCCCTATTCTATAAAAAAAATCTCTGCAAATAAGCACTCATTTGCCCTACACAACACCACCAAGTTTGAGACGATAGCATTATGTAGGTACGACTAAGATTTGGAAGATTTCCACCAGTATCCGTCTTTAGACACCTTTAATCTACGGATATTCAAATCCGAGTAAATAGGTTCTAGACAAGACCGCTGCACTTTCGGTCACGTCAGTACTTTCAATCAGGTGAGCATGTGGCCAGACCCAAGCCTATAGATCAATAAAAAAACTCCGAATAGAGTTAAACAGCAAATTCCGTTACACACTACAAAGAGTTCAATACTCTGGCATTCATACCCAGCCAACTCAACTCCCTAAGGAGTTCATACGCTAGCGCAGTGACAAAAGTTTCTCACGAATAATAGCAGCGAATACTGCGACAGATTATAACATATTTATGAGCTGTCCGTCTTTTATCCCAATCAGCATGGGGCGCATTCATCTCGGAATTAGAAAAGTTTTGTGTAGGGGGTGTTCTAAAATATTTTATTACAAACATGCCTATGACAATTTTAATAAGGGCATCACCAATATTACTGTACAATTTCATTTCGGAAATTGATAAACTGCTCGAAAAGCGACAGCTTGTCAATTTAAGGAAGTATCATGTGACATATCTTAAGAAGAGGTAGTGTTATGCTACATGTACTAAGAGAAGGTAGAGCCATGCATAGTGTATGACACTGCATCCTCCTTTGCAACGGAATTGGGCCGGCACGACCGGAGAGGTACATCTCGCTCACATGATAATACCGTAAATTGATAATTAAGGTGTCGCGTTTCGGTGTATAGTAGTCGGTGGCCTATTGGGGGGACGGAAGGTAGGGCAACGCATTGGATTAGTAATAATGTGGATGTTCATGAGCGTCGGTAGTAAAAAGTTGAATTAACCTCGATATCCACAGACGAACCATTAAGTTAAAATATCAATAAATATTTATTTAGCTACATTTACACAAGTAAAATCATTACTGATTCAAAAACTAAATCGTCATCACTCTGTATGCAACAGTTTACCCACAAGACAATAAGGGTTAACCTTCTTGGAAGACAAAATGTTTTGAATTAACACAACCACAGCTTTTTGTGTCAGCTCCCATCTTTTGTTCCGGTGATAATGACTGTCAGTGAGATGTACGCGTCACATTTGGCGGCTCGTGTGACGCGAATTTGAATATGGAAGAGTTTTTTTTTATTTGTTCAGTGTTTAGAGCAAGGAACTCGGGTGACTTGCAATCTTTTAATACGTGACTCGTTTTTTTTTTTTGTTTGAACTTGTCAAAATAAATCTTTAAACGCATAAGAAATATGACTACATATTTACATTCAGGGGAATATAGTTTCACGACCGCTAAAAGTAGTCTACATGCCGACGATGAAATCAAAACTGTGTCCACATATGTAATATTATGTAAATTGTTGTGGTACAAAATTATAAAAATAAACGACTTGGTGGTGGTAAGTAAAACATAAGTTAAGTTGCCGCCGCTAGCGGCGAGTGCACGGATTCCTGCTGTCCTTGTGTTTATAAATTGTTAAAAGTATAATATGGCTCAAAAGTGTCTCGAAAGTATTATACCTGACCTGCAAAGAACCGTAGTTGCTTTGTCTTACAAAGTAAATAGCTTGGAGATCGAAATTAATGAGCAGAATGTATTAGTTAACAGTCAAATCGAAGTTATTTCGAAGTTAAAGTGCTTTCCGAACACACCGCGCGTCATCCAATCGCCGAGATCGGCCGAGCCGATGTCCACCGAGGATAAAGCGCTGCAGCGCCCTGTGAGACAAGTGCATCTCAAGCCATCTACGAGTGCAGCGACAAGTAAGCGGCTGAATATAGCTGTTTGTACAAAAGACGGTGAGTCAAGCACATGTGGGGGCCACACTAACAGCGAAACTGCAGTTTTATTTAGACTCGTTTGCTGGTTAAACTTATATCACAACAATCCAATGTTGGGAGGAGGGAACGAGTTGACCAGACAGTGAATAATAAAGATGACGATTACTGGCAAAAAGTGAGCAAAGAAGTAATCGCCAAAATGCTGTCATGAGAGGAAGAGGCATTTTTGGCAGTGAGCTTCAAACCGTTGAAAGAGTTTCGAGAAATTCACGCCTGCCTGAAGCCTGACACAAGTGAAGAGAATTTAAAAACATATATGGTTAAAAAAGTTATATTGATGGGTATGTAAAAGATATATTAAATTAAAACATAATCACTTCGCTTCGTTTGTGATCTTAGTGTATGCGTAAGCACAGTAAGTCTACACTCATAAAAATGAGTGCAGGAAACTGGCCCGAACGTACAGAAATAAGCAAGTGGTTTTGAAGGGGCACCGGGCGTGACGTGCGGTCGCTCACTAAAAGCTCATTTCGTGGCCCCACCGAATCCGAACGGGTGAACGAACTTTACAAATAAATATGCGACTACCTGCAATATCAGTTAACAAGTAAAATGTCCTAAATTATTTTTATTTTACCAAAATGTAAGAGGCTTACACACTAAATTACTTGAATTTTGTTTGGCTATTGCTGCTTCTCGGAAATTCGGCAGAAATATCCAACGGCTTTTGTAAGGGAGGGAAAGGAGTGACAATGATAACGCATTCAAAGTATTCACTACTTGCTATAAATATCCCTTTTGATAAAACACTAAATAGTGATATTGTTTGTAGGACTGTGTGTAGGTAACAATTTAATATGTGTTCTAATTTGCATTTATATACCTCCTAGCTCTAGTGATAATGAATATTTACTGAAATAAGTACTGAAATGATATGTAATTGTTACATCAAACATAAAATAATTAGGTGTGGTGATTTTAACTTTAATTCAGCAATGAACGCAAGAACGTAGTTCAAATTTGTTTTGACCTTCGGAGACCTTCGGCAAGTTAAAGTTAAAGTTAAAAATTTGTAATGAGAGCGAACATTTGCTAGATTTAGTACTTGTTAGTGAGTCGTTGAGTCAAGTAGCGGTACACGAGGCCGAGGAATGCCTTGTTCCTCCCGACAGTTACCCCCCTGCGCTTGGGGTTACACTTGATATTATATTTGAGCTCGGATTTGATAGTACTTCTAAGAACGACGGCGGAGCTGAATGGAATTTTGAAAAATGTAATTTTATAATTCTTTATCAACGTTTGACAGAAGCAGATTGGACACCTTTACATAACAGTACTTGTGCTCAGAAAACGATTGAAGTACTTTATTCGATTCTTGAATCATGCTTCATTGATTGTGTTTCTTATAAACCACACCTAATGCAGCAAGCGAGGTACACTTACCCCGAGTGGTACTCTAGAGATACTGTATACAATGTTAGGTTAAAAGCAAAGTATCATAAACTATTTTAAATAACCAAAGACTTGCAATATGGAAAATTATTCTGACTTGCAAACACTTGTTAAAAGTAATATAAAAAATGACCTTGAATAGTTCAAATACGACACGGAATATAATATAAAGCGAGAACCAAAAATTTTTCGGAACTATGATACGTCTAAACGTAATAATAACAATAACAAATGTTTGAGAAATGGAGAATGGGTCCCACCAGAAAAGTGTGCTAATATATTCGCGGAACATTTTAGTTCACTATGTTACCGCCACAGCTCAGCGTCGGCGATGTGCTCGGGGTATGCGACGGTGGGAGCGATCGCATACACATTGAGTGTATAAGTGTCGATGACGTGCGAGGGGCGCTAAACAGGCTTAAGGCCAAACGATCCGCTGGCCCAGAAAGTATTCCACCTTACATCGTTCCACGAGTACTTATCTGCTGGCTTTCTGGACGTACGTAATAGGAGGAGTAGATCGCGGGGCGCAGGTTGACGCGGCTTACTTCTACTTCCGGCAGGCGTTTGACTAAGTCGATAACGATGTACCTCTCGGTAAGTTTGCGTCAGTCGGCTTTAGTCCTCGTTACCTGTGAGACCGCAGACAGTTCGTACAGTCTGTCGGCTTTAGTCATCGTTACCTGTGAGAGCGCAGACAGTTCGTAAAGTCTGTCGGCTTTAGTCCTCGTTACCTGCGAGACCGCAGACAGTTCGTAC
>JAFELO010000664.1:7563-29903 GCA_017140195.1 Eumaeus atala | reverse complement strand
ACCGCAAACAGTTCGTACAGTCTGTCGGCTTTAGTCCTCGTTACCTGTGAGACCGCAAACAGTTCGTACAGTCTGTCGGCTTTAGTCCTCGTTACCTGCGAGACCGCAAACAGTTCGTACAGTCTGTCGGCTTTAGTCCTCGTTACCTGTGAGACCGCAAACAGTTCGTACAGTCTGTCGGCTTTAGTCCTCGTTACCTGTGAGACCGGAAACAGTTCGTACAGTCTGTCGGCTTTAGTCCTCGTTACCTGTGAGACCGCAGACAGTTCGTACAGTCTGTCGGCTTTAGTCCTCGTTACCTGCGAGACCGCAGACAGTTCGTACAGTACGAGGGACACCGTTCGGACCATACTACACTTATTCCGGCGTGGGTCAAGGATGTAATTTGGGTCCGTTAGAATTTTTGATATTCATCAATGATTTACCAAATGTAATTACTGGCTCTAATTGTTTATTATTCGCAGATGATCAAAAACTCTTTTTTTCTCACTGCCAGGATCTTCAATACAACATTGACAATATATACCGATAGTCTAACTTGAATAGTTTATATTTAAATGAAGACAAATGTGCAATAATCACATTTACACGAAAGACTGCGCCAATATCTGTAACATACACATATACATGTCCGAAGACCTGACATTCCGTGCTCACATTCAAAAAATTTCTGCCAGCGCTTACAGAACTTTAGGTTTTGTACTTCGATAATCGCAACATTTTAAATCCACACTTGTAGTAAAACTTCTTTATGACGCTTATGAGAGGAGTGAACTTGGGAGTAACTGCACCACATGGAGTCCATTTGAAAAAAAAAAGTTGAACTTTTAGTGAAAATTCAAAAAAAAGTGTTTATTCGTTGGCAGTATAGGCAACGCCATGGGTATTCAGTAGAATATCCAAATACCTACCCACGCCTCTTCCTCATGGGAATGGTAGGGTATGACAGATTGGAAATAAGACGTGACTTTTAGCGCTTTTTTATTACATTGTTAATCTAATCCAAGGCAAGGGAAGTAAGTCAATTTTATTAGAATGTGTGGGTCTACATGTGCCGGATACTTACGTAAATGCTCGCCGTCGTAGGCTGTTTGCATTACCATCTTACGGAACGGCAAGCGCAGGACAAGCGCCACCGGCCGTGCACTACGCTTGCTCAACGATTTTACACAAACGGATTATGATTTAGATGTATTTCACACTCCACCTATTAAAATAATAAAAATTGTAAAAGCAATGTTAGAAATATAAGTAGTTAATAATTAGGAAATAACTAAGACGTTTGTTAACAATGTTAATAATTTCATGTTTTGTAGGAACATATTGAGTTGTTGTATTACCTATTTGTGTGTTAAACTGTAGCTGTAGAGGCCCATGATGTACGTATGACCACTTCGGACACATTACAATCCCGGACAATATAATGCGTGCTCAGAATAATCTGAGGAACATTCAATAACAGTTGCCCGACCTGCGGATCGAACCCAGGAGCCCACGCGGCTAACGGTCTTAGCAGGCGACACCCGCACCGTTGTACCACAGAGGTCCGCCTCTGTACGGTATTTAAAAATAGCATATCTAATGAGTACCCTTTAGCGCAAAAGCTGAGCAAGTGTTCTCAGGTAGTGCTTATGTTGGTACTACGAAGTGAAATGAAGGGCAACGCATCGGCATAATTATGCTGCTGTTCATGGTCGGTAGTCCTTGAAAGTCTCCAAAATTCTCGTTTGTCCCCCAATAGTAAAAAAAAGTCAAAATTTGGTTTCGTTAATAGTTACATTAAAATTTTCTTTTTTAACTGTTTTTTTTTTTCAAATAGTTTTAATTTTTACGTTGTTATTTTGATTTAATGAAGTTTTTCAAGTATGGAAGGCTGAAGGAGAAGTCGGAGCCTCTTTTCTAAAGTATAGTGGGACAAATGGGCAATCGGAACCTTTCAACGACTACCGACGTCCATGAACATAAGCATAATTATGCCGATGCGTTGCCCCCCTGTTCACATCCCCCCCAATCGTCCACCGGCTCATCACAAACCGCACGAAACGCAACACCATAGGTGTCGCTTTACGGCGGTATCAAGTGAGCGAGAGGTACCTCCCCAGTCGTGCCGACCCAATTCCGTTGCATATGAGGATGTAGTGTCATGCACCATGAAAGGCGCTACCTCTTCCTATGCGGAATATCACTACCTCTTAGAAAAATCTTTTTTTTGCCTTCGACATCTGTGTTACTCTTGAAAGGCTTGGCTCTTGAGCGACGCTCAGCGACTTACCTCCACGGTCATGCCGGCCCAACTCAGCTGCAATGCTTTACTTACTATGTTATCGCGCAATCGAAGCGCAATCAACGTGAGAACGAAGCTACACTTCTAATATCCTCTAATGAGGAGCATCGATTAACTGAGGTCAGAGGGCGCTGGAAGTCAAACGCTTTGTCGGCGCAAGTGTATTGTCAATACGAGCGCTATCATAGAGTGGGTTACGCAGATACGCAAGGCGTGATTATACCTATTAGGAATTGTGTGGTGTAGGATATAGTGCCACGCTGAATTGCAGCCCAATGGGCACGATCAGGAAGGTACCTCTCCCTCACAAGATAAGTTCACAAAATTATGGCTATGCATGATAATTGCTACTCATGCGGTTTGTTATTTTGGAGGGAAGGAGGGCGAAACGTCTGCATAAAAAGTGTGGAAATGTTTATGGGCGTGGGTGGCTGTTTTGATGAATGGCACGTTTGACGTCAAAGCTCATGGCTCAGCTTGAAAGTAAATTGTTCTAGTGGAGAGCGTTAGTGTTGATCGAGCAGTCGAGCTGGATGCGCAGGGCACTTTTAATTTATAATATATATACATGGGACTAAACAAGTACCGATAGACATCGACAGAGTTGTTAGACACACGTGTCAAGTTTTTCGTCCGTCCCGTGAATGAGCCACCAGGAACTCACAAATTGAAACACGACCACGGAACCATCACTTTGCGGTGATATCATGTAAGCGAGCGGTACCTCGGTTTTGCCCGACCAATCTATTTGCAGCACGGTACCTCTAGCTAAACCTTGTCAGTGCAAACGGAACATAGTATTGTACCTACCTATGCCGAGTGCAAACGGAGTATAGTGTTGTTCCTACCCACACCGTGTCTATATATTAATTAATCTATGGAACTCTCGTTGCGGTATCCGCGTTTGGCCCAATAACAAAATACTCGTTACACGCGTCAATCACGACAGGTTGAATCGGACTAATACACACGTTACAAATAGTAATCAGCCTGGTTGCATCACAAAGGCCAGTGATTATATGAGAGTGGAATTTTCGGTTACGTCTTGTAATAAGTTGTGCTTGTTCAACTTCTGTATGTAACTGGTTTGGAAGTAGAAGCGTGCCCGGAGAAGTTATTGTCCAAACAGCGTAATTTTTATTACATTTTTTCGGTTTTTTCTTAACGAGCGAGATGAAAACAAAACAAATTTCGGCCATAAGGATATTTTTATATTATAGTCGTAGCTAGTTTGTCTTTGAACTCGTCCATTTTAGTATAAACTTAAGACTTTACTTTTACTTGCAAATGTCATCGATATTCTGTCTTAAAAGACGTCTGCAATGTGGGTGTCCTGAAACTGTTGACTACTACTTTAGCGTAGGTCAATACTGCGATCTTGTAGCTCGAAACGTTCAATTGCATTGCAACTAAATCAAGGTGGTGCGACCTGTTAAGTGCCTCATCTAAATAGGTGTAGTAGTCACTTCCTTCGACTTTGACTACTCGTTTTCCCTATTATACATTTTATTAATACTGTAATATAAAGTAACATGTAATACAACATTACATTGCAGCTAAATTGTGCCGGAACCACCTCTCGCTCACATGATACTGCTGTAAATTGGAATGATAAATCCCGTAAAAATGAATTTGATCCTTCTGGTTAGTAAAAACGGTATTAAAATAGATTACAGTATTTGATTTCACACACTAAGTAGTGACAGTAAACCCTTATCGTGAGGGAAGTATTTATATTAAATTTCACAAACACTGTCCCTTTACTTGCAGATATAACAGTTAAGATGTATATTGGCTCTGATAACCGCGCCACCTCAGTCCGCAGTAGGTCAATGAGGGCTAGTAACGATACACATTCGTGAGGCAGACCTGATACTATCTGTATTAATAGCTCTAGACGTGTTTCCCTGTCGTTTGCCTCAAATTAAGTATTATTAGATAAATGTTTCAAGTGACTTCATTAATAATACTTAAAGATCAGTTGTGTCCTTGTGTTCTATTATTTAAAAGAAGGAATATATAGAATTATACCGACCCCATTCCTAAGAACAGTAAGAAATATTTATTGAGGTCTCGTTTATTAAGATCTATCTATGCTCGTTCGATTTTTTACGTGAGAAGCAGACTACAGATGTAGCTATGCATCATATGCATGCATTGCAGCTTAATTAAGACGCCATGACCGCTGGTGTTAGGCATCCGTCGTCAGAATTAGCCAACTACGTGTGGTACCTGGCGGAATACACTTTTTTGAAATTTTGATTATTTAATTAAAAATTAACCTTTCATTTTGTACCTGTTGTTATACCGTGTTATGTACATTAATAATATGCAGAGGACATATTTGGATGTTTACATTAAGTAGGCTTCGAAAATACTGAATCAATTTGAAACATTATTTTACCATTAGAATCCTAATTTGTCTCTGATAAACATAAGCCAATATAACATTTCTTAAAACGCCACAGACCAGTATTAAAATTTTGATAATTTATACAGAGGTGTGAAAAAATATGAAAGTAAATCGTTATATAACTGCAGAAATTAGTGACAACTAGCTCTCCCGACAGACGTTGTCTGTCACAAATCGATTTTTTGTCATGGTAACATGTAACTTTCAAGAGCCAAAATTATTATTTATGCTTTTCTAATTTTTGTAAATCAATGATTTTTCCATCCAATCATCCATAGGAATCCGGGACGGATTGCCAGTAAACAATAATTTAATGATCCCTATCTTATCTCTTCTATTGGATATTATATGAATACTTTTCACATTTTGTCTCGCTCTAACAATACAGCTGTCTTACTCGCTAGTTACACAGTTTGAAATGGTTTATAAATCAGTGAGCTGTCAATGTCCTGCTAGTGGGTGATGTATGGAATATTTGGCGTTCCTATCCGCCATCATTGATCATTATTAGACGCTCGTGCCGCCGATATGATGCTACGTGTTCGCGGTAATGCGACTTGATTTGACACTCATAGCAAAAATAAATAAATGAGAAGTCTCTTTTTTTATAGAAATTGAGAAGTTTGATCATTAGCCATAAGATGCGGTGCCCCAGTTCACGTCATCGCCTCCAATGAACCACTGGTCAGTCACGAAAATGACAGAAGAGTTGTCATTTTGCGGCGGTAGTATATAAGCGGGAGATATCTCCCCAATCGTGCCGGCCCAATTCAGGTGCAATACAATATTTATTATAAATATATTTTAAAATTATAAAAATATTTTTTATAAAGTCGTTAGGCAAACAAGCAGTCGAAACCTTTTGCGGAAAACTGACACCAATCATCGTAAGATTATGCAAATACCCGCATTATATGTTTTATCCTCTGAAGATGGAGGTGTCATACCTCCCTCACTCACAAACCGCTCGAAAGAAGACAGCTTTGCTGTCACTTTGCGACGGTGTTATGTGAGGGGGAGTTACCTCCCCGTTTGTGACGACACAATTTGGCTGTAATTCAATATGGCACTACCTCTTATCAAAATGCAAGAAGTATTAAATGGCATGAACTTAAAAGAAGTGCAGCATGTATCGGTTCGATATTGTTTTGTAACGTGTTGTCTATGTAGACGGCGCGACCCTCACACGTCTGATGTCCGTCGGACGGCTCTCCTCGAAATTAGGCGAGGAGCGAGTCATAGGTCACGTACTTGTCTGTGCGGTGTGGCGAATCTGGTGGTCCGTCAAAGCAAATCGGTGAAAATATTCTTTGTCCGTTTGTATGTGCTCTATTGTTTTGGACTAATCGATTTTATTTTTCGGAGCTGAACTTATGCCGTGGCAGCGAAGAGCCCTATTAAGTGGCATCGGATTGATGTGAGCGCTTCTCGGACGACGAGGCTATGTTCGAGGTCGAAAATTTATCCGACAACACACTATCCAGCAGATGAGAGAGATTCATCCCGATATAAGGATGCTTATAGCTTATTTTACTATCATTATCATGGCCTGAGAGACCGGAGGGAGGGACCCATTCCCGGCTCGCACACGGCAGCTGAGATAGCCTCGGCGCTGACGTGATTAAATGGCCCATGGAGAGAATCATGACTGAGGAGCTCGTACCCCCCTTCGCCCTCAGAAAGGTGAAAGAACTCGTACACGAAAGATGACAGACTACTGTGTAATCGCTGACCTGGCCACACGTTGCTGTGGCTATTATAATAGTCTTTATTTTAGATTCACCGAAGTGAATTGGTGAGAAAATTTATTAAAATTTTGTCAGAAATAAACCCGGACTAACACTGCGACACAAAGTTTTTATACATTACATTAATTTCCGTCGTTAAGTTGTGCCGGTATATTTTTCATAAAGTAACCTTAAAGTTACTAAATAAAAAAGGTACTGGTACAACAGGCAACAAAAAACGGATATAACTATAAATTCAACAAAACGAAGGGATATATCGATAACGGTATTAATTTACTTCGATTATGTTTAGATAAATTGCAATCAAGAACCCTTATTTTGCTACATATCTACGGATAGAGCTGTTCGAAATACGGCCATAGCTGATTTTAATTAGCATCTTCCAATTATATGTACTATCGAACCGGTCGAGGCGCCAAAACCTCACATATAGTAGCAGATGACTGACTGAATGACAAACTCACACACCGCTTACAAATAAGAACCTGGATTCAAATCCGTAAGATGTGAGCTTATATAATCTTAGAATAAATATAAACGCGATCTTTAGAGAGATCTAATAATAAAATAAATCTTGATCATGGCTTTAGTTGTATTCGAGCGCGAATCAATCAGAATCCGTCAGGAGGGGGGGGGGTGAGAAAGCTCGTCTCGCAAGATCCTTTGGATAAGATTTTCCTAAGACCAATCCATACAGTCAATTATCCTCCTCCACGTCACCGTATAATAAACGGCATCGTGCGCGCGCCATCCGACTAGCGTGGAGAGGGTTTTTTTTTCTTTTCGGTCCAAAAAAAAATTACTACAGGGCACACCCAAAAACAACCCGGTACATAGCGCCGCCAACCAGTAGTGGTCCGAAAAAAAAAGAGCAATTATCACTGGGACAAAATCGGTTTACGCTATCGACATGTAAAGGACTAGCAACCCACCATCCGCACACCCCCTAATACGCACCTTCAGAGGTATTATTTGGCAAAGTCCCGTATTAGTGAGCACGAATACTTTGAAAAATAATGCTAATTAAAAATTGAACTCCCATGCACAATTTGAGTATCTTAGAACTTGTAGTTTCTGAGATTTCATGATTAATAAGTAAGTGGTATTTCGCTTTCCCGTATATAGATATTCTTATAATAATGAAGGTTAATGTCTGTAAAGGTACAAATTGTTGTGTCTGATCGTAAAAACATGAAAGATGTTAACGCAGAATCTAGGGAGTAGGCAGTAAATCTGTAATCTTTTCTAAACGGAGGCGGAAGGGTTAGGTGGGGCGCAAACTACAGTGTGTTGATTTAATCTAATGCCCAGTTATTGTATGCGTGAGAGCACACAGTGAAATAAATTAATATCTATATAGTAACCACGTGAACTTAGTCCTTTATTAAGTATCGTAAGTTCTTTTACAGGTACTACACAACGGAAATATATTTAATATTTTTTTAAAATATAAGATATTGTTTATATTTGAAATTTTTGATGTGCAGAGAAAAAAATTGAAGAGTAAAATCGTGTGAAGCGGTGACCACTCCGTCTAGCACAGGCGTCACGTTTTAGCGTGCTTTGGTCTCCTAAGGACTGTTTGAGAACTTTAAACTCCAGTCGCGTGTAGGAATGGAGGACGCATTGTGTAGGATCCCTGATGATCCTGAAAGAAAAAATGTCCGCAGAACATTTTTGACAACTTTTGAGCGTAAGACCGAAATGACATACCATACAATTTGTAGGACAATATGGGTGGCAAACTGGAAATATTAGACAGCCAATAAAAAAATCCACTGGCAGTAATTATTTTTCATGACCTTGTATATAATACATGTTGGGGAGGGGGTATTCACTAAAAGGCACTATATTTTGTAGAATAAAATAGATAAATATCTTGGTATTAGCAAAGAAAAATTCGGTTAGTTGTAAATTTTTTAAACTCGTTCATTCAACATATATTATCCCGTACCCATTAAGTTACTGTCTACCAACATTGCTGTAAGGAATAATGTTAGGCATCTTGTCAAAAGGAAGGTTACGAAAAATCAGCTCGTTAGTAATTTTTTTGTGCCCTGCCTTGCGGCCCTGGGTGGAGTGTGTGGGACTCGCGGCACGTGATAGTGCCGAATACCCACAAAACCACCTTAAGTGCCATCAGTGCCGCCCTTGGTGAGGTGCCCCGGAACAACAATCATCAGGGCACCAACTCCACCTGCACAGATGAGGTTTCCCAGCACTACAGGACAACCCCACCGACTTTGGGACAGTGCAATGGGGTGAGGTTCCCATCTTCGCCCCTTACCCCGTGCGCAAAAGCGCCACCTCCTGTTGCTCTTAGGTCCCCTCTTCTTATAAGAGGGGTACCGAGAGCGACTCTTCCCCCTGATCTTCAAGCCCCCTCTTCTTATGAGAGGGGTGCAAAGATCCCCCTCGGTTCAATTGGCTCCGTCTCGGTTCGCCCCAGGCTACTAAGCCCCACCGCCACGACAATGCTGAAACCATGGTGGGGATAACAGGTATCCTGTACTAGCACATATTGTTTTTAAATATAAGATAATTTAAAGGTAAGAATTTTAAAATATACGTCGATAATTATTTTGCAGACTGCTTACCATCAGGACAATTGAAACAGGTGTTTTTAAGTATAGGTAAACTAGATTTTTGATAATAACCGACGCCCATACATCCACATACATACTATGCAAATATTTTGTACTCCTTACCCATTCCCCGGCGAATGGGGTGACAAATGGGAAGGTGAATTGTCCCTATTTGATCATTTACAGTATCAGCGAGGTAACATCTCAGTAGAAAATCTTATTCTACTGCAGCAGCTATAAAATTACAAATCAGACTTCTAAATTAGTGAAGACACTGCAGACAGACCACTAAAAGACACCCATCCCGTCATGCTACCTGACAAACCGTTATCACACAATCTTCAAGCTCTGCCGAGTGTGCGCCTGCCCTAATCTCGCTCTGACCATCTAGCGATAGCGCAAACTAATAAATAATTGTCAGCACACCGTGTAAGGGAGTTTGTCCCGTGTCATAGTTCACGCGAATTCACCAACACATACATACACACGCACGAAGATAAGAGGCAATTGATTCACATACAGACACACACAATCACAAAAGATATACAATTGACTAGGTCCCAGGTAGCGGAGCCAATGCTATTAATAATAATTTAAAATCTAAATTGACAATTTAATTACCTAACGATAGGCTATTAAGCTATGACCTGAGAGCATTTATCAAATGCAGTGAACTTTAATTAAATGCAATTGTATGATTTAATTAATTCAATTAAGTTGTGAAACGTATTTCTTAATCTGCCATACAATTGAATTTCTACTGGACCTTATTAATAACAAAGTATTCTTGTAAGATGCATTCTTGGGCATTGGTATTTTCGTTGCAAGTTGGCGAGGAAGATATTAGCCATAGATTTACCCTCCTGGCATAATTTCGGTTTCCTTCTTTACAGGACTCGTCAACTTTGCAGGACACATACACAAGCAATTGTTCTAAAGTGCTTGCACAGACGCAAGTGCACTCTCTATTGCCTCATTACCCTATTCACAATATGCACAAGTGAAACGAGGGTTTATCACATCGTTTTCCAACTGTCATTACAAATTGGAAATTGTAAGAAACACATTATCATTGGTCCGAATCGGGATCCGAACACAGGATTTCAGGAGGCAATTCTTCATCAATATAATTATAGATAAAAAAAGATTATCGCACACTGATAGCACAGTGACAAATACATGTACAAAGTGGTAATTAACGAAGCCGTCAATTGTTCCCTGTCCCAGACGTTTCAGCGACACGTCGTTAGGCCCCTCGTTCGAGGAACACGCTACCCCGTTATAAGCTACTGTGTAGCATTGTGTGCATTGTATCGGATCCGTCGGAGTTGTTCGCTATATGAAAGTGTTTTACTCATTTCAATTAAACTGTTTTACGGATTTTATCGCGGTTTATAAGCACTTAAATAGCAGCAGCTTAAATAACTAAATAAAACTGTGGAGTCCACCCGTGGCCATGATTGCTGTAATGCTTTCGAAACGTAGGACTAGTTAAATAATTAAATAAACCGCAATAAAATCCGTAAAAGTAGTTTTATTGTAACACTAACTTGGTTAAGGTTGTAAATAACCGGTAAAGTGCGAATGGGACCTGCACACCGAATGGTTATTTATTTTGTTTATTAGGAAATATTTATTTTTAGGTATTGCTATGCAGCTCCTATGTAACGGAATTGGGCCGGCACGACCGGGGAGGTACCTCTCACTAATTCCGCCATCTGCATGACAATATTACAGATGCCCATGGGAGTCGGTCCGGGATGGATGCCAGTAGCAGGAGATCGGTCGTCCTGGCGTTCATTGAGAGAGGCGTATGTCCAGCAGTGGACCGACAGGGGCTGATGTATCGGCATAGTAAATATGTAGATGTTCACGGGCGTCGGTAGCAGGCAGACAGTATGTTGCACAGCTTTTACACGTAAAGTTATATTTTGTATGCAAAATAATTTTCTATGAAAGAAACTGCAAATTACAGATTTACAGGGTTGTTGTTTATAACTTATAAATCCATCGCCAAGAACTTTCTTATATTATATGGGGAGAAACGAGTAAACTGAGCATTTTCACGACTACCGACGCGCATGAACATCCGCATAACTAACGTGGCCCTCCTTTCCTTCTCCCCTCCAATAGGCTACCGGCTATTCATAAGCCGCACGTAACACGACACCGAAGATATAGCTTCAGGGCGGCGTCATGAGCGAGAGGTACCTCCCCGGTCGTGCCGGCCCAACTCCGCTGCGATACAGCATAAGGGGGCAAACGAGTGGTCGGAGCCTTTTGCTGACAACCGACGCCAATGGACATTCGCATGACTGTTACGGATATGCGTTGCCCTCCTATCGTCCCCCCATGGGCCGCCGGCTACTCACAAGCCGCAACAAACGCGGCAGCAACGTTGTCACTTTACGTCAAGTGATCAAAAGTTACTTCCCCGGTCGTGACAGCCTAATCCCGTGGCATAGGTCCTGCTATGCAACGGAATTGGGCCCGTCATAGTCATGCACCGTGCATGGTACTACCTCTGCCTGTAATCTAATCTGGTTGGGTCTCGGTATTTTTGTCTGTTATCGATACGCCCAGAGAAAGCAACGCGCACGCTTGTCCGCCGATAGAAAGAATATTATATAATATCATAAATAATTTTATATAACATTTTATATATAATAATAATAAAAATAAACTCGACTGTACCTTCAGTTCATTACCCCTGTGATTCAGTTATTGATTACATCTAGTGGTGTAAAAATATGGAATTGAGGACTCAGCACATAAACTCGCACAATGTAAATAAATATTATTTACTCATCGACGAGAATTGTTCCAAAGCCGTCCCACCGGCCGCACCTTACAACGCAATAGTTTAGATATCTCAATTCGACACACACTTAGCGCTTTTGACTTAATTTGGTCGCATTATTCGAGATCAAAGAGTGCCGCGGCGGATCAAACGCGCCGATTTTTATAATCGAGACAATCGATTTTATTGATTTTATGTTATCGATGTATCGTTCGAGTGTCGATTCGACTCGATATCTCTTCTAATAATTGGTCCAGATTTGTTTGACCATTCCAATTGTGGACGGGGTCAGAGTTGGTATATTATAATTTATTGCGCCACGAGTAACTGTAATCGATCCGTATTGGGTATCATCATCAGCTTAGGGTTCCGTGAGTCAAAATGGAACGCTCATAGTTTCATTTTGTTGACTGTCTGCCTGTACATTACACATATATCACAAGGCGGCCACACATTTATATTATTATATTTTATTTGTTGTGTATTGTTAAACTGTTGTGCACAATAAAGAATATTGAATTTATTCATTCATTCTATATGTGAGTCTGTCAGAAAACTACACTAAAGGGAAGTACGCCGTTGATGAATAATGAAATTTGGCAAGCAGCGGCATACCGTAAGGCATTCATTATCATTTTGGAACTATATATCAGACTGGCACAACCGAGCTCGCTACATTATTGCAAATGGCAGAATACCGAGAGCGTACTATAATGAAAGCGTAAAAATGTCCCAACAAAAAAAAAACACGCAAGAAAAGAAACGGCCAATAAAATAAAATTCCAAATTGACGTATGCTTCTATTATTCGCATTTATCTAGGGATCAAGCAATTCGGGCGTGGGAATGCTGCGCTTATCTCGCGCGATCTCTCAGATACGCCAGCTATCCGGCGCGATCTGCATGCGCACGAGTCGACGGTACAGCGCCCTCTGCTGACCTTTTAAATACCCCTGGCTAAGTGAATCTTGGCTACATAGGCTGATAATGATGTGACACTTTTAATGGGCGTAGATTCAATTCCGGACAGCGTGGACTTGTGGGCAAGGTCTGGCGTAGAATGTCCTTCTTTTAACGAGACATAACAGACTTATTTAACTCAATCATCGCTATATGGACTAATAATGATATGGTACTTTTAATACAAAGGGTAATAAATTCTGCACACTGGGCTTAAGGGTGGTGTCACTACTGGAAGTTTACTTTTTTAAAGACACACTTAGTCATGCCAAAAATATTGTAAAATAGAAATAAATATAAAACAAAGCTTACTCGACGTGGTCTCCATTGGCTGCAACACGGTCCTCTAAACGTTGAGGCCAGTTATCAACAGAAACACGCACTGTTTCCACGGAGAAAGTCTTCGCTGTCAATCCTAGGGATTGTTTTAGGGACTTCAGATTATCGTGGCGTTTAGAGCAAGCTGTACTGTCTAAATCTGACCATAAATCATAATTCAGCAGATTAAGATCGGGTCTAGACGACAGCCAGTCTTCAGCTCTGAAGGAGTCCGTAACGTTCGCTTCCAACAAAGACAGCGTAGACCGTTCTTTATAAACCGTTGACGAGTGTTGTTAGAGGGGCCATACTTCGTTTAACCTAAGTTGATTATTAAACATGGTGTTATTAAGGCTAGCTTCTTGCTCAAGAATGGTATCTTGATACACTTGTGCCGACGTTTTGATACCTTTTCACAAAAATATGGCTCAGTCACTCCTTCACAGCTGACACTCCACCTAACCATCACTGAAGGCGGATAATACCTACGCTGCACTCCGTCGACTAATTGGGAAGCTACCTTAGAGCTAAATACGGCCACATTGTTGGTTAAAATGTCGCTCAATTATAAAAAAGTGTAATCCGTAAAACAAATTTTTCTGTGACCTCCATATGCTTACCGCTTCTGAAATTCTTTCGGCTGAACCACCCCGAATAGGGTTACTTCTTTCTTTTTTCTTAATCTTTAACTTATCAGTTAAAAGATGACTAGTGCCTCTATTAGTCTCTTATAGGCTGCAATTTTCCGAGATAAAATCTTTTGCTTTTTGACAAGATTTCTTAGAATTCTTTCCTTTACTGCTTTGACCACATTTTCCGTACGAACACTACGCGGACGGCCGGATCTTTCTCTGTCACAAACAGAGGAAGTCTCATTGTTAGGTACAATAATACAAGTAGTACAGTTAGGTGAATAGCCCGGTACACACACATTAGACTAATACCAAGTGTATGGAGGAAAAATTTAATTTGGCCCCGTACCTGCTTTGTGTAATGCAATCACAGCGGTTCTGTTACCTTTACCACGGCACTCCATTTTAATATCGCAAAATATTGTATCGGCATCGAAATGAGAAAACACAATGAGAAATCATATAAAAATGACAAATTCCAAATTTAAATGTAATATTTTTAATTGTGAGAGTACTCATGGCCAGACTAGATACGTTTTAAATATCCCTTAACTTATGTAGCTACATGTGCTGATAATGATATCACTCATTTACTTTTTGTTTCAGAGGGACCTAATACTGTTGGCGATGCTCTTGCATTTGCCATAACAGTCCATCGGACTAGAAAGGCGCATATGCTATTCAATTCCGAAATTCAAATGGACTCAAGAGACATTGTATGACGTCTCTTAAAGCCAGTTACGTTCCATGTAACTAAAAAGTTTTTGTATGTGGGCAAGATATACCTGTGCTGCCGACCCGATCTGAATTATGTGCAGCAAAAGCGATACCTCTACCCCTCTTTTCTCATATTATACAATTGCCTTTAAATGTTACTAATCTTAACATTATAACAATCTAGCATAACGTAACAATTTTTATTCACAAAAGATTTGCTATCGACTTCACGCCAACAAAATTGCGGGACTCAGCTAGTAACGCCATAAACCAGGACGTATGTTTGTGTTACACAATAGCGCCTACACTCGAGCAAATGAAAAAATGAGGTGTAAATAAATTGGTTGCTAAAGTCCGAATTACTTTTAGGATAGGCCGGTGGCTTATTGGGGAGATAGATTAAAGGAGGAGCAATGCATAACCTATATGCGGATATTTGGGATCTCAGCAGCTAACAAAATACCTTCGTTTGGTGCCCAATTCTAATAAAAATATGGCAAAGATAAACCATTGTCAATAAAAACGCTTCAAATCAAAGTCAAACCTGAAGGTTAAATCTGACACCAGGTCAGTCCCCTGCAATTACTAATAATTGGACTAACAACGTTTAAACAACTAAAGTATGGACTAATATTTACCTGCGTGTCTCGATCATTTCATTATCACTATCATCAGTTTTCGCCCGTTCTCAAAAGCCTCTTTTAACTAATGCCAAAGTGGACTATTCCCCGCCTCTACATGGAGATCCTCCGACAAGGCCCACACCAACACTTACGACTGTTTTCTATGTTTTACCAACCCAAACATTTGGTTTCTGATGATTGGCATTTTGACGTATTTCGTATGGAATATAAGTCAAAATCATATCTCCAGTAAGCATTGAAACTGAATTTTGTGAAATCCCATATAAGTGGCTAGGTAAAGGCTTGAAACTAGAGAGCAAAGGCTTCAGGTGACTAAGCTGGTCGTAAACATCTAGTGGCCTGATGGAGTAGTACAGTAAGTGGCCGGTAGCCAAGTGTACTATATACAGTAGCTGCTCGACATTCCTGCCCGCTATATACCTGTCACAGCACGTGCCCACTGATTTGTCGAGCGGTAGGATGGACAAGGTATAGGAGGTAGCGAGGTAGAATGTTTAATTTGATGTAGCTTTAAGGGTAGCGGGCTGTTGGCGTATGGCTTACGGCCTGGCTGTAGGTTTGAAGGAAGACGACACATATCTTCTGTTTCAATGCCATCGCTATTTAAGGTCGTTGGCATTCGAAAGTCAGACTGTTTCAAGTTAAGTGACGTACGCTGTCCAAGTTATTAAACAACATGCGCCGCTCTGTCATCGGGATATCGCTCCAGCCTCTAACTCGTTGCGTAGAGTTACGTATTTTAAATGTGAGGGATGTCCAAATGTGTGACGTCATAGTCGAAGCCTCGAATTAGTATTTGAGGTGTGATCGCACATTGTTCCGAGCACCTTGATTATGAATAGAAATTACCCAAAAATATAGCCTTGTGGATATTTATGAACATCGCTAACTTAAAGCTCTGGTTACTACGCGTTTTTTTTTCACTTAGACTGCTCGTATATGGATCTCGCTTCAGCTTACAACTCGCTCCGTGGCGTTACGGAATTTGAATGTGAAGAGTGTCCAATTGTGTGACATCATTGTCAGAGTTTGGATTTAGTATTTGAGGTATGATCGCACATTGTTCCGACCACCTTGACACGTGGATCATTTAAATGCGTTGCCCAACGCGTTATGTAACGTTTAATTTTGCACCATCATTATCACCGTCAATTGACGATTGTGCCAAATGCATTTGATGCAACAGCGACCTTTACTAATATTATAAAGAGAAAAGATTTGTCCAGTTGTTTCTTCTTCAGTAACAATCTTTCACAATTATTATTTCTTTACATTATTATGAGACCAATTAGTACGCAGAGATTTTGATGACTATCGAAGTCCAGAGATGTCAGCATAATTATTATGCTGATTTGATACCCTCCGTCCCTCTTCTCTTCTCCTCCAATGTGTTACTGAACGCACAAACTGCACGAAGACGTAGCCGTCAGCTTACGGTGATATCACGTACTATCAATATCGGTGACAGGACATGGTCGAACGGTGCCACTACCGAAATTCAAAGTTTTAAAAAATAAAATTACTAAAATCACGCAGACCAGAAAATAAGAACCTTCGATATATATACTACTCAAAACAAAATAAGGGCCACTAGTTTATTTACATTTAAGTGCAATTTAGTAAACTGAAAGTAACTGAATAGTATTATATTCATATTACGATCTCTTTGGTGTTTGATCTCTTTTATGCCTTTTTTATTTTAAGTGTTCGTGTTACTAATTTCAAAGTATTATCCATCATTCCACCAAAAAAAAATAATTGGATGTTATTCTTATGTTTTTCTTTGATTGTCTTCTTAACTTGTTTTGTAATCAAAATTTTAGGAAAAAAGTATTACTTTTTCCATTTTAATTGATTCATCGATCATCTCACGTTAATCATGCCACCAGTACGAAAGCACACGGATACAATTACAGCAACCGGAGCCATGGCTATGATTCAGGAAGGACGTTCTCAGCGTTACGTGGGTTTGCAGTTGGGTTTTTCTCGAAGAGTTGTCCAAAATGTATGAAATCGCTTCCAAGATGCTGGCAGTGTTGCCAGGACACCTGGTTCAGGTATAGTTCGCATAACAACGACTCATGAGGATCGGTACATCCAACTAAGTGCTGGTCGTGATAGTACAGTAACGGCGCGTAAGTTACAACACCAGCTACGGCTGACAACGCGTACCCGTGTCAGTGACCAAACTATACGTAATCGTCGAAGACCAGCATACGTCAAGACGACGAGTTCTTCGATTTCCTCTGAGCAGGGTTCAACGTGCAAACCGATTAAGTTTCTCCCGTCAGTATTTCAACTGGGGGATCAATCAGTGGGGCGAGGCGCTTCTTACAGACGAGTGCAAAGTAAAGTTTCTTAATGATGATCGGCGTGTTAGAGTGTGGAGACGACGCGGCGAGCGGCTTTCGGAGTCCTGCATTCACGAAGTTGACTGTTTCGGTGGTCCCAACGTAATGGTTTGGGGTGGGATTAGTTTACACGGTAAAACCGAGCTCACCATTTTAAATTCGGGCACCGTAACTGCATAATGTTACGAGGACGTTATCAGGCCTCAGGTGATCCCATTTGCACAGCGAGATTATATTATTTATTAAAAAGAAGATACAAAAGTGACAAGAACAGTAGTTTGTCTTTTTCCGGTGATATCTTTTGTTCATGTTTTTTATTCAAAATGGCCAATTTTATTCTGAACGTAAAAAACAATTTTTTAAGTTTAAGCAATTGTTAGCTTATATTATAAAGAAGTTACTGTCTTTATTACTTTCATGGTACATAAAAAAATCGTATTCAAAGTAGACACTTTTTCGACATTTCGACAAGTACACCTCGTATGTATTTAATAAGCGTGTACGTGTAATACATTACTCTGTTGGTCCGATTCACTACGTAATAGCAGGGCATATGAACATGTTATATATTTATTATGTACTTACAATAACTCATTATTTTTATAATACTTGTGTTTTATAACTTTTAACATATTTTAATTGAAACAATTTCAGAATTTTAAAATGAAATAAATTACCAACGTCCCTAAATTTTGCTAGCAACGACGCTGAATTAAGTATTAACGTCTAAAAAATCATCTGTCATCGTCTTATCCACAATTCATTCGTATTTACGTTTAGTTGATCAAACGCAATTTTTTTAATAGACCAATACAAATTGCCAGCGTTTAACTTACTATTCTAAAAGAATTTATTTCGAACGCTTTTGGCGTTAAAAGTTAAAGTTATAAATATCTTACCAACATTTAAAGTATATGCTGTTCCTATTATGAGTCGCTCTTTGAAAATGGAAACAAAAGTTTTATTTTAAAAATAAACCAACATAAATTGCCAGCGTTTAACTTACAACAATTTAAATTTCGAACGGCACATAACTGTCAACGTCCAGAAAAGTTATCAACGGCCGCCATATTAAAACGTCTGCGGAGTTAATCCGATTTAAATTCATATCGATAGCGCTAGAGCGCGTGCGCGCTGGCTTGCGGTTTGGGAGTCGGCACGCGTCCACTACAGTCACCACACGATATATCTTAAGGGGGACATTTTGTGTCTGATTTATTTACCCCGTGATAATAATATACAGTCATTAGCCTGCAATAATATTGATAAAGAGTTATATTACCAACACACCATTAGTATTATCAGCATATCATAGAGACTCATAATGGCCGTTTATAACTACCAAAGTTATTTTGTAGTCCTGTTGTATTGACATGACTGAGTTAGAAGAAGGGTAATGTTTTTCAGGCATATGTAAATATGTATATGAGTGTAGATAGAAGTATACTTAGAAGTTATACATAATTATATTAGATTTCCATATTAGTTTACAAGCTGCCTATAGAATAGCTTGATATAATATAACATATTTAAGGTGAAGTTTTGTTGATAACATGAGTGACGCTGAGTGTATTAAAATCATTTTCACTGAGGTTTTATTTGGTTAATCAAATGTTACTTGAGGTTATTATTAACCGGCACTTTTTGAAAGTCCGCCCTGAAACTGTCCTATGTACTCCACATAAAATGGCCACTCTATTAGCGGCGCATTCCGAATACATGTGCGTTTTATTCCAGAGCACGTCCGTACCCTGGGCTTTGTAACACGATGTTAAGATAATATTAACACATGCGAACATTAAACTCGTTGCTTTGTTTAATGCGAGCTTTGAGATTTGTCCGGCTAGCTGTGGCTTTCGGTTTTACACGTATTATACTCATGATACACGGATACACGACATAATTATGGCCCAATGATCATGGCCACACTCCTAAAAGTGCAGGAAACGATTTAGTGCGCCCGGTTATGAAAAAACATGACGAGTGAAATCGTCTGAAGACTAAAACAGTGCCCTGTGAAATCGAGCGTAACAACAGCGTAACGCTTTACCGTGCTCACGTCTATTAAGCATATATCACTTTAGAATCATGTTTGTTCTGTACGTGACGTAAACATAAACTTCAGTGGCGTGCGACTTATGAGCGGCCAGTAGCCCGAGAGGGGAGAGGAGGGTAACGCCTCTGCCATAATGTACGGATATTAATGGACGTCAATAGCCACCAAATTGGTCCCTATTTCCCTATACTATAAAAAATAAAAGACATGGTCACTAGCTGGACAGGTCTGCTCATATGAATAACGTCCAAAGTTTGTCTGTTGTTCTGTCACACGTCGCGTTATGGTAATGAGGGCCAGTCGGGTGGGTCGTATCTCGGTAGCCGCCACGCCCATCACACTGGCAGGTCATTAGCGAGGAGCTTCCGAATATATTGTATCATTTTTATGGTAATTATCACCAGGTGTAAGATTGATATTCCTAATGGGAGGGGGTTGAAAAATGGGCAACGCAACTGCATGTGCGATGATCTCGACCCCATGAGAACGACGACAGCTTGGAAGAAGGAGGCTTTGAACAGAGCAAAGTGGAGGAAAACCGTCAAAAGGGCCAAGTTGTACCGCCGAAATGATAGAAGTTAAAGTATTGCCCTATCAAACGCTCTTACCTATGTCATTCAGCTAGGCCACATGCAACTCATTACACTTGGAACAAAACGCAACTAAGTAGATATAACTTCACGTCATACAATAAAGAAGGAAGAATAAATTATTAATATTATTATATTAAATTAATAAAAAAAGCACTTATCGGTCAATTAAGATCAGCGGCTATGCTGTCGCGTTTCTTGCGATGTGACAGTCATGTAACCCATTAAAGGCATGGAAGTTTATGGACATTCGTAGTCACTGAATGGCTTGGATTTGTCCCCTTTTGCTATAAAATTTATAAAGAAAGGTCCACATTTTAAGCAATGTTTGTAAAACAAATTTCTGCATCTGTAGCCAATTCCAGTTAAATCTAACAGGGGATATAACAATCCCTTTCAGAGTATAAGGCGCAAACATTCAGTTGGAGCCTTTTGATGAGTACCGACGTCCACATTCATCGGCAAAACGCCTCTGCAGATGTGTTGCTCGCCTTCCTTCCTCCCGCGATCGGAAACCCATAAACCGCTTCAAACGCGACAGGATATTGGTAATATTTTGCTCACTAAGAGACCTGTTCTGAACTGGTTGAAGACTAACCTACACGTTCGGTATTCGTCCTCGTAGCTGCGAACCATTGAATATATTTAAACAAATAATAATAAATATAAACGGCATTTAATGCAATTCCACATTCTAACAGATATTCTTGAATAAAAAGTACACGATTTTAGCAAACAAAGAATTGTAAAGGGGCTGTTTCTCTAGACGATTTTATATTAAATGATAGTTTAAATTTCATAATTGCAAATACAAATAATAAAATAATGACAGAAATAACAAACATGCAAGATATCTGGCGTGAATATGTGTGTATAATAATATAATGTATATATTGGAATTTTCTCCTTACTGTAAAAAGCCCAAAGCATCAAAAACACACTCACCCGTGTGAGGGGAGTTACGGGCCCGCCAATCATGATCCTCACATTCATTTACGTCAACGCCGAGGCCATTTTGGTTATCGTGAGTGAGCTGCCCTCGAGGTCGGACTCGCGAGGTGACGGACCCCGTGGTCCCTTTGGCCGTGATAAGAATAGCTAAATTGGCTATTATAAACATTCTCATGTCGGCACTTATCTTTCCCATCTGCAGGAAAAGGGGGCGTCAGACCCTCCTTCGGCCCCAAACCTAGTCTCCTTTTCGCTCCCACAGCATAAGTGCAGGTCCGAGAAAAGTAATATGAGATCGTCGCTTGTAACATTATTACCTTAGTATTCTTCTTGCCTTAAGTAAGATTTTACCTCGCAACTACGATCATCAGTATAATTTCATTCGTCGTTTCCGAAGCCTTAATGAAACTTAAACCCTGAAGCTGAGCTGGCACAAATAGTTTGTTTGTTTTTCTACTATCAACGTAGAAATGGTGAGCATGGTTGAAAAATAAACTGCAAAAGACAAGAACCTCGCTCATAAATGAATCACAATTATACTTCAGTCTATGCTCAGCATAAAAGATTGTATGAACATACATACATTTGTAGATAAAAAATAAGCTAATGTACACGGTCCTTTACATTGATTATTAGTGTTATAGTACGATGACACCAGGCATCCCATAAACCTTTTAATTCAGTTGGCATCGAGCACGCGAGCTAACGCTGTCCCGCGGCTTTGCACGCGCACGTGACGTGAAAACATTATTTAATGTGTTTACATACGTACCTTCATAATTTTTCCGTTGGGTTATTGAACTAATGGGATAGGTGTTTCATTGAATGGAAAAAACTAAAGCAGGTTTTTAGACCAAAAGTTATTGACAAATATTTCCCAAATATTTTTGGTCTTTCTCGAAATATACTTCTCGTAGTATTTTCAACTTAACGGTTTAATCCAAAGTTTTTGTTGTCATATCCAATGTGCGGAGTAACTTACGAACCTCACGAAACATGAGAGTGTAGCTGTCACTTAGCGGTGGCACTGTAGTGGCGTGGGGGCGTTGGTACTCTTCAATTACTATTTAATAATTGACGAGTACCTTGCCCTTTTCGTCTCATCGAACGCGCCAGCGTAATGGCATTCTCAGACGGTATCATGTAAGCGAGAGATACCTCCCCGGTCGTGCCGACCCAATTCGGCTAGTCATATATGAAATAGTCATATACATTTTCTCGTATGTCCCTCATCATAATATATTAAGAATCATCATCATTAAGTATGTAATTGTGGGGTCGGAGATCCCCCC
>JAFELO010000663.1:558237-597417 GCA_017140195.1 Eumaeus atala | reverse complement strand
TAATATTATGTACAAATAGATATAAATGAATAATATTGGCTCGCTGGCTACACATACCGTCTTGCACCGTCGCCCGCTACTCCCAGAGTGTTCCGTCTCACTCTCTCAAGCACTACTATCGGTCGGCGTTCTGTAATAGTTGGAGGTGAAAGATTATCGGACCGAAAATCGGAGCCAAGACCACGAGCTCGTGATCCGCAGCTATAAAGCCCACCACTACTACGAGGCAGTCCCCAGGTCTCCAGCTTATAAGATATTACCAATTCGCAATTTAATGCTAATGTTATGTACCTTACACAAAGTTATAAAAATTAAACCAACTACAATCATTATAGCTTACAAAATGTCCGCCAGGACCGGAGAGCAATTAGGCGCAGGACTGACTGCTTAACTTTCTCTCTGAGGCACGGCGGTGTAACACAGCCAACCTTCCTGAACCCGGACTTTCATTAGAAATTGAAAATCCAAATAACACTTAGGCCCGACGCGGGACTCGGACCTCACGACTCTGGTTGAACATGCTTACCAGTTACGAGGCAGTTGAGTAAGTGAACATAGGAATAGAGGACCTTTGGCATATTATTCGATAGGCAAGAGAGAGATAGAGATGAGACGCACATGTCCTTTCTCTTATTGCCAGTTACGTTTCTTATAACAAAAGAAATCATACTTCGGTCGCGTGGTCTAAGGCGCACTCGGTTTTCTATTGTCTTTTATTTTTTATCTTCAAATCACGTGCATATGCAGTCTTCGACATTTTCGCTTAAAAATTAGCGCCTTGGAAATCTTATAGAACCTGTCGTTTAAAGTTTAATGGTATTAAACTACCTTTAAACTTTAAACAACATCGAAAAATATAATGAAATATTAATTTTAATGAACAGATGGTGGATGTACGTACCTACTTATTTATTTAGAAGTGTTAAATTTACAAAAAACGTAAACAAAAGCTGGTTTCTTTTGGGGCACGGAACACCTCCTGCATCCACTGAGCTGGCGACATAATTCGTAACCTTGATATGTCGCAGTGTTCACAAACACTGCGGCATATCCCGCGACATGTCGCGCGACTTTTTGTCCCGTAGTGTGGACGAGGGATATAGTTCCCGACATGTTTTGGGCACGATTTGTCCCCTAGTAAAACGAGGCTTTAAGATGACATCATTATCGCCATTGCTATTGTATTACTATATTAAATGTTTAATTTATTTTATTTTAAACTTTTCAGTGCATTTGATTTTTCGGTTTGATTTCTAGTTAAAATTTAATTTATTTGGGATGCATGTTGTGGGACTGAATATATAAATATTATCAACTAACCATGTATGTTATGGTTAGCTGTAACCGAAGAGTCCAATCGAGCTTTACCCGGACCGTAATTTATCCGACTAACTGGAGTCATATACTTCAGACTGAAAGAACCAATAGCCCAGAGTCAATCTCCGCTTTATCACTCATGTGCTAACAGAGTTGGTAAACGTTAGTGAGTCACAACTGAATCAGGCCAACATGACTTTCGAGCGAGAATGACTGCTACATACGAATCGGAGCTTCTGTGAGGTAACCTAAGTGTTTAAGTCTGGTTATAGCCAATATTATGCGTGTGCATTTAGGGCTCTGGCGCCTTGTGTCTAAACATCGGAGCTATTTGACTGATAGATATAGTTCCTCTTGCACATATAACAAGTGTAACACTAAATGTAGAGACAAACAGAACGAGTGGACGTAATATATTTATAGGAAGCACACAAGTAGTAGACGCGAGGTATTCTAATTATAAATCTTAATGTTTTGGGGCGTGCCTGGCGTCCTGAGAGAACTTCGGCAAACCTTTAAGTGAACTCACCGAGGGTCCACACACGGTGTCGAGGTCGCGATGTCATTTTTAAATGTCCACTTCCCAACGTGACATGCCCAAGGTGAACCTTGTTGACGAAATTTATAGCCGAATAGCCTTAAAGCAAGGTACATATTGTGCCATTTCTTTATTCGTACGTGTACATACTATACAGACGCACGTATGTATATCTGTGTATTTATATAATCTGTCGTACTGTACTACGTGCACACCGCGGCCCGTTGATAGTGCTGGAGGGAGTTTCGGGAGAACCGGGCGGGTATAGCACGGAATGCGTGGCCAGCGAGCATTATTATCTATTGATATCTATCTATATATAATATCATAAAGTATAATTGTATATAAATATCTATATGTATGTGTATGTAACAATAAGAGTATATTACACGGCACATCAAATGTTGGACCTTGTGAGTTACAGAAGTAATTCATATTATCTTGTAGCATAGGTCAAAACCTATGCCACAAGATAATATAAATAAAAAATATAAGATTTGAAATTTTTATTTCTTTTTTCTTTTTTTTCTTTTAGTCTTTGCCTTAAATGATACAATAAAAACAAAATACACGTATAAAATAATCTCATTTATTTCTAACTAGATTTCTCTAATCAGATGATATATACACATTTACCAATACACAATATTATTGACTACTAGTTCACTTATAATGAATAAAAACAGACTTATTATTATAATAAGTAATGTATTTTTGTTAGACAGTCGGCCATCTTTGTAACAACAATCTCGAAAATGGCAGAAAGTTTAAGTATTAATAATGTTAATACATTGTGCAATACGTAACATTTGTTGATAAGGCTGTATTGGGTAAATATTATTTTTTATTTATCAGAAAATCTCGATATTTACAACATGGTGATTGGTAAATTGTCATATAAGATTTCTGTCGCGAGTGTGATGTGGATTGTGTCGTTGTTTTGGTTTTTATTCAGGGATGAATGAACCTTCTTGTCCGCTAACGTCAGCTGAGACTTCCACGGGCTCAGAAGCGTATGAGACTACTCGAGGTTCAGAGGCGTAGCTGAATACTTCGGGTTTAGTGGTGTAAGTGAAAATTTGGGGTTTAGTGGTGTAGGAAATAATTTCGGGCTTAGTGGTGTAGGTAACGATTTTTGGCTTAGTGGTGTATGTGATAATCTCGGGCTTAGTAGTGTAGGTGATGATTTTTGGCTTAGTGGTGTAAGTGATAATTTCGGGTTTGGTGGTGTAGGTAATGATTTTTGGTTTGGTTGTGTAAGTAATAATCTCGGGTTTGGTGGTGTAAGTAATAATTTGAGGTTTGGTTTGGTAGACGATGTTTTGGCCTGACAATAATCCTTCTCCTTGTCCAGCGAACAATCCTAACCCAGCTTGTCCGAATTCAAGACCTTCTTGTTTGATTCCGAGTGCTTCACCTTCTACCTTGATCTTTCCTTCGGCACCGGCAAGAAGGGATCCCTTGGAGAATTGTGCGAAACGGATGCTCTCGATCAGACCAATAGCCCATTCGTACCATTCGAGGTCGAACTTGTAGAAAGCACCGATTTGGTTTCCAAGCAGACTGCAACCTGAAAAATAAATAAGAATTGAGTAATAATAAGTGCAAATCTGGATTGTCTGCATCTTTTCGTTGACGATTTACAATGCAGTAACTTGTTTTAGTTCTTGTGGCAATTGGGAAATAAGTTATTGTTGATGTAGAGATGCAGGAAGAATTCCGTTTCGTTAGTTAGACGAGCTTATCTTTAATAATAACCGTAGCAATGTGTTTTACCCCTTATACGGTTAGGGTAGTGCCATGCTAAATAGCACCCTTTATGGGCGGTACCACCCTTAGTCATCTTATCACACGACAGCCGCCTCAATATGAACGCATGTTTCCGGTGGCGCAATGAAAAGGAGGAGGCAATGAGACATGTAGGCGCCGGTTATCATCCAAAAGCTAAACGCTTGTTTGCCCCTATATAGTATAGATAAGAGAAATTTCATTTTTCTAAAAACTGATTCCACCTGTGCACCCAGACTTATACAATGACTAGCAGCGTCATTAGCCGCGACAACACAACACGTAACGGAGCAGATGCTGCTTGGAATATTCATGAAATTACCTGAGTCCCATGAGTAGATACCCCTGAGCACGTAGTGGCCGTCCTTAGTTGGGCAGGCAAGAGCGCTTCCAATGTCAACCTGAAGTTATTGATAATATAGGTATATTTATCACACATCAATTAATCATTACGCACAACAAAGTACTCGTCATAATTTATGACACCGTATAATAAATATTATATTATAGTCACAGGAAATACAGCTATTTTATAAGACTTATGAGGTTCTGGATCCGTATTAAGCAGGAGGAGCGTCAGTAGATTTCCTTTTGATGGCAAACATAACATAAACAGCTTTAGCCTTTAAGCAAATTGAAAGGTCAAAAGTCCACCAGAGGATGAATTGATATATTGTGTAAAAGGTAAAGCCATTGCTGCTGGGCGTGAAGGAGCTCTGAGGAGCCAAGCAAATTATAATGGACCACGGTAAGCTTCAACTGCTGACTTGTTTCCTTAATGATATAAAAGACTTACGGAGCAGATGTTTTGGAGAGGGTCCTCTGGAGCGGCGCAAGCGCTGCTGTCCTTGTTGTAGTATGGCAGGTATTCTGGGTAGTACTTGTTGATCTTGGCAGAGCACTCGTCGGGGTTGACCAAAGTGACGTTGAGTTCGTGCATGACGCTGCCGAGACGGTGAGCTGGGAGGAGAAAGAAAAATATTAATATACCGTTTAGTCCCATTCAGTCTATGTTGGCATTAGAATTACTATATTTCAAACATGTAGCTAAACATCTAAATATAGGTACCTTGGAGGACTTCCTTGCCCCATCCAGTTACGACACATTTTCCAGCTTCAGCGTAGAGAGCATCGAAGCTCTCCTGGGCGGATGGCAGACAGATGGGGTAGATGTTGCTGGCGAAACGGAGGTTCTCGGCGAGGACCAGGATGGCGACGTCGTATTGGAAGGTTCCGCTTTCGTAGAATGGATGGAAGAGGACGTGCTTGACTTGAGCGATTTGGAATGGCAAAGGTTCTTCATCGACTCCCAACTTCCATTCACCACCCTTGATCAGGATGTTTTCAGCAGCCAGCCTGAAAATTTATTTAAAAATTTTTCAGAAGTAAAATTTACAGTATGTAATCATATTAAACCAGATTTGACAAGGGGATAAATGATAAATAAAAGGAAAAAGAGGGGGCAGCCAGGAGAGGCCTAGCTGCTGGATAGTGGACACATTTAAGGTATATTGACTAAATATGAATCTTGCCTGTCGACGCAAGCAGCGGAAGTGAGGACGACATCGGGTCTGGTGATGACACCACCGCAGAGGAGGCTCTTGTTGGTCTTCTCGAGCACCATCGCTTGCCATGGGTACTGAGCGAAATCAGCTTCCAAGTTGAGGTGGTTGCCGTAAGGTCTTTGATTCTGTTTATAATACATAAAATAAAATATAAGTAAAAACAACAACAAAACAAGTTTTAGCTCAAACTAACTAAAATGTAAAAGTGTTTCCACCACATTTGAAATAATGTAATAATGTTTGTAAAATTGAGTTACTTTTGTATCATATTTATATAGTATATCTAATTGTGTATTAACTCAGAGATATTTTTAAATTTTACTTTATGGTAGAGTAAAAAAATTATCAGCGTATGAAACAAGATTGAAGGGGCACATATTTTTATGTAATGATTAAAATAACGTAAAGTAAAAACGATCGAATGTACGTTTTGAAAGGGAACAAACTCTCATAGCAATCAAGTTAAACGATAGTGTGATTATTATGAGTTAAAGTCCTGCTCAGTCCAATTTTGTTTCATAATCTCAATACATACGTTGAACAATCCGCATTGGGCACCAGCGAAGTAAGGTTGGAGGAAGATTCTGTAGAGCTTCTGGGCGTAAGCGGTTCCGAAACCTTGGACGATTTGTTGACCAATTCCTTGGATCACTTGTTGACCAATTCCTCCTTGCAAGTACAGCTATTTATCAACAAATATAAACGTTAACGATTATTATTCAAATTATTTACAAAAAAAGACATTAGCTTCGATTTCCACGACAGATTTAAAGACATTTTTCGACACATTTGTTTCAACGAAACAATCAAGGCTTAATATCCAATACTATCATTTCCACTCGATATTTCACACCTTTTTTTTTGCAAAATAAAAATATTATAGAACTTGGTACTTGCTTGATGTATTTCCGTCAACTAGAGTCGGTGTGTTTAGTGAAGCAATCTCTCACTAAAACCCGTGTGCATTGCCGTTTTCGTGCGACTTGAGAGTATTACTGCCCCAGCTGGCTCGTTGTATTGATTCGTGCCATTTCTTCGGTATCCCTCTGGGGGATGGGGTACAGAAGGCAACTAAGGCTTCTATACGGATGAATGGATATTTGTGGGTGTCGGCGTCCACCTACGGCTGAAACTGGTCTACTTTCCTTATGCTTATAATCTACTTACACCGCCACCTCCTTGCTCAACAACGACGGTCTCGCCAGGCTTGACGATCTGTTGGGTTTCACCACCTGCAACAAAACATTGCGTTCAGAAATTACAAATATATATTTTGTACTTTTATTTTTTCGTTTTTAATTATATAAATTAAATAATATAAAGAATGTGGTGCAATTATAGCGAGAAATCCTACTTATTACACAAACATTCTAAAAATCGCTTTGCTCTACATATAGTATGATACATACATATTTATATAGACGACTTGTCAAAACTTATATAGATTCAAATTTTTATGTTCCCAGGACTTGCTCTTACTTAGAAATTACAGTAGGTTAGTATTACTTACCGATTTGGTATTGTCCAACTCCGAATTGAAGAGCCTGAGCCTGAAAGGACAAGAAAATTATCATGTGGGAAATAAAAATGTAAGAGGTTTTTCTTTGTATATAAGTTATGCTTCAATCCTATATGTTATGTGCCGATAGGAATGAAGTATAGTCGAACGAAGCGGTTGCAGTTGGTGCGCATTATTTGCTTACTAAAGCAAATATTGGCTGGAAGCCGCGTTTGGTTCGACGAAATCGCGACGAATAAATATTGTAAAATGCCGTATGGTGATACTAGGAATATGGCCTTACTTCGCCGGTGTCGAAAAATAAATATTAATCAATTGAAGTAGTTATAAAATCAAATAAAATGGAAAGTCTCACCATACTGCGGAAAACTGTTGAATCTATTTAAATTAGATGACAACAATGTTAAGGTCGCCATTAATAAGTTACGAGTTAAAAATGTGTGAAAATTCCGCAGACTTTTGTCATTAACCAACCTCTCCGCCTTGTTCCACGACGATGGTCTGTCCTTCCTTGACGTACTGCTTCTCTTCACCAGCTGCAATAACAAAGGGGCCAAATTCAATCATTAATCTTTTTATTTTTAAAATTCTCAGCAATTTAAAATATGATCAGCGTCGGTCAGTTTTTTATTTTAGGCTTTAACTCGTGTCATGCATTGAATTGATTTTATTATAAAACAATGGTTGTATTACAAGGACAACTCATTGTCTAAGAATAAATGCTCTACAGTAAGAGAAACTTTTAAGTAATTATGTCATTAATAATTGCGCCACTTACGGATTACGATTTGTCCAATTCCGTATTGACCAACTTGAGCCTGAAAATGTAATAATATTTAGTAAAACAAATTACTTTTACAGAAATTCTTCCGAATGAAACAATTCACTATAACTAAAAATAAATATTAATCAATTGAAGTAGTTAGAAAACCCAACAAAATGGAAAGTCTCGCCATATTGCGGAAAACTGTTGCAACGAATTAAATCAGATGACAACAATATTTAAGTTGCCATTAATATTGTCTGTTAAAACTCGTATTTCGTCTAGTTCTTGGATGTTACGAGTTAAAAATGCGTGAAAATTCTGCAGACTGAAGTAGTAATCATCAACTAACCTCTCCGCCTTGTTCCACGACGATGGTCTGTCCTTCCTTGACGTACTGCTTCTCTTCACCAGCTGCAACAAAAAGGGGGCCAAATTCAATAACTTTCTTTTTATTTGTAATTTTCTCAGGGAGTTAAAATATGATCAGCGTCGGTCAGTTCTTTATTTTAGACATTCATTTTTTCCATACATAATTGGATACAACAGGTCGATGGTAAAGCGAGGTTTCGTTGATAAGGGAGCCTGTCAATATGACCTTGAACAGCGCTCTACCTCACCAACTCTCAAACTATGATTTTCTCGTTTTCGTCTACACGGGTCTAACATTAACTAATCACCTGATGAATAAATACTACTCTTTTTCCATGAGTACACAGATCTACCTCTACACACTTGACCAGTATCCCCGTTTTCATAGTTAACCCATCCTCGTACCAATACCAAAAGGAAACTGGCGAGGAAATGTGTTGTTGTTATTGTTTGCGCGTGTCACGCAGTGAACTGCTTTTATTATAAAACAGTGGTTGTTTTACAAAGACAATTCATTGTCTAGGAATAAATTAAGAGATTTTTTTTACTAATTATGTCAATAACATTTGCGCCACTTACGGATTACGATTTGTCCAATTCCATATTGACCAACTTGAGCCTGAAAATGTAATAATATTTAGTAAAACAAATTACTTTTACAGAAATTCGACCGAATTAAGCAATTAACTAGAACTCAGAAATATAATTACAGATATCGTAATAAATATTAAGGTACACATACATTTGGCTTTAGTTTTATTTCTATTTGTTGTTACACATTAGGAATTGAAAGGGTGTGTAGTTGTTATTATAAAGTGATTTTACCTCTTCCACCTGAGCTACTTGGGCAACTTGAGCTTTCTCTTCTGCAAAACACAAAACGACACATAAAATAGTTTACGCAGCAGAGCTTATTTTACAACCACCAGCAAGTTGCTGGTTATGGTGCGGTGGTGCTGGCATGATGGCATCGTATACAACAACTTCTGTATTACTACTTTTGGATGTATCATAGTTTTATTCATACAAAATTAAATCTTCCTCTTGGCTGTTATTAACTACGCGTGGCAGGTGGGGCGGCGGCGGCGTGGCGCGGCGTTCTTTTAACATAGACTTACAAATGTAACGACAGTACAATAATAACTTGAAAAAATCATTTAAAATTAATGTATCGAGTTATGACGAAAGTTATACAGTAAAAGATGTCGAATGCGGTGCGAACTCACCAGCAAGTTTTTGCGAATATATATTAGCTAGTGTTATGACGTTAGCGAAAAATAACGCTTTTTATAATATAAATGAACGTTTGTTTGATAAGTATGCTTTTGAATGAGACATTAATATTCGTTCAAATTATTTATATTTAATTAAAACTTTCACCAAGAAGAGATAGAAATTAAAACTTCTATAATCCTGGATCAAAATTTTCTTAACTACACATACTAGAAGGTTTGTAAAATTCTTATATTATCTAATTTAACATACGATTTTTTAACTAGAAATCGACAGATTCAATTCAATGTGGATACTTCTATAAGTTCAGTTTTCTAACAACATTCGAGATATCGATGAATTATCATTAACATTTACCTAAAGCGATTTGACCGACGCCAATTTGGACGGCGGCAGCAGTGGGTTTCACTCTGTAATCATAGAAAACATATATATCAATAAAGATGTTACCTTGTTCTTCCATTCTTGAAGTGTAAAATGAGGGCCAATTTATTTTAAAAAAGTACTAATTCATTTTGGATTCAATTATCAAGAGAACTCACGTGGTTCTGGTCTCATCCTTGATTATTTCGCCTGTCTTTTCAGTGGTTGCGTATTTACCATCGTTACCGCCGAACACTCCGGGAACCCATTTGCCGATTTGGTTGGTCGGCCAGGGGTCGGTGTAGTAGGGGTCGCGACAGCATTTTCCGATGACACCGGTCTCTGAGTCTCTGCAGTCCTGTATAGGAAAGCGAATGTGCTTTAGACCACACAACACAAATAATTTACTTATACGAAACAGTAACAAAGGCTGCAAGCCCAACGAAAGAGAGAACGAAAATATGTGCTCACACCTCTCTTTTGGGCTGTACAGTACCAAGCGTAAAAATAATATACGAGACGTAAATAACTTTATTAGTTATTGTGTTACCAAGTGGTGCATAATGGAAATATTTACAATTACTAATAGAAATGACAAGAGCCGACACCCTCATAGATTAAAGTTTCCACAGCTACCAAGGTTATAATGCAATAAAGAAAAATTGACTGAACTTCTAATATTGACGTGAATAATGTACATGTCAACTTTCAGCATCTGATTCTGAACATTCATTATTTATAATAAAGAGCAGAATATGAGAAGATTGTTGCAATCCGTTTGAAGCCCGTGACCAGGTAAGTATGAAGTACTCTCACATCGTCCGCTTGAAGCGTCATCTACATGTGGTATTTCGTGCGGTTTGTGATGTTTAGAAGGCTCGACGATTGACGCCTGTATATCTTTGGTTATATGGATGACTTTTCGGTTAATAATGACCAATTTAAAACAATTTCAGTTACGTCAATGGTTTCATTTCAAATGCGATATTAATGTTCCTAGTTAGAACACTTACGGTAAGAGGTACTCTGTAAAGTTGTTGCTCACGGGACAGAACAACTGATGTTGCTGAAATCATGCCCTTGGCAGTACAAAACTCGATGGGAGTACATTTCAGAGCTGCGGAGCATCCAACGGGAATGGAAGCTAGAAAATTAAACAGCCCAGCTTAAGTCAATGGTTCCAATTTATAAAATTCATTGTCTCCAAACTTATGTTCTGCACATCAACAAGTGCTGGAATTATTGACTATTAACTCTTGTACAATATTCCTTTACACGATTTTCCTTAAAATTTTAATTTAATAATAATAATTTCTGGAGGTGAACGAAAAGAAAGAGGCATTGCAAACTTACAGATTTGGAAGTTTTGTTCCAAAGCGTGGGCGCCCAAAACAAGCCCCAACGCTAATACAACCAGTGACCTCATATTTCTGTAACAAAAATTATTATTAGCATTCGTGACACTATGGTATGTCAATATTAACTAACTTTGATTCAAGTTCTATTTGAAAACCGAATTAGCAGGAAGCTGTTAATAAAAATAATAATCTCTTCACTTTTTCTAAAAATTTGCGCATCTGAAACACGTGGCACTATACCCTAAATATCGAGTTCAAAACTACACTCAAACTCAAATTGAAATATAACAATTTGCAAACACTTTATTTTTTTTTTACAAATTTACATTTTAGTCATCGCAACTCCGTGCTCCTTGGGTTCCTTTTGGTAGGGATCTGATAATACGATGTCGTTTCTTATTTATGATAAATTTGGCTCATCTCAGTTAAATGTAAGGACAAGGCAACGACTGGTTTTCTCCCGCCGCGCCGGTTCGAAAAGTACGCGTGTCTCCTTGACTCTTTAGTACACAAGTCATGTCGTCAGCACAAAATTATTTAACTACGTGTTTCTCCATACTCTCACCCAGTCAGATGTGTGCGAGAAATATTTGCAGATTGTTCTTGAGGTAATAACATGCGTCCACCTGATAGAGTACTAACATATAAATATACTTATAAACAGCCTTCAAATCTATCAAGTCACACAAGGACGTTTCTGTATGTAAAAATTACATAAAATACAAGCCAACTTGTGAACATTGCGAGCAGGACAGCTTCGTCTATCCGCACAAACGCGAATTCACGCATCCTACAGCGAGGTGTAACTATTTCAATAGATGTAAGCTATTATTCTAATCCCAATCTTAATAATGTTACAAGTTTTAAAGTTTGACTGGATATTTGAGTGTCTGTTACTCAATCGCACGAGAACGGCTACACAATTTTGGCGTGTTCTGGAATCACATAAGCAATTTTCAGCCCAAATAAATGAATTGATGAAAACACATAATTAACCAGCCTGCAAGTCTAATAATATTACTTCTAAATAACACCAAATTGCCTACCTATAATACTTCGGTTTTTGCAAACCAATACTGGGATTTTTTTGTGATTAAATTTTAAAATATTTTTATTATAGACTAACTGTGCGCGTTTTTACTCGCGTACACCTTATCCAAATATCTTTTCTCGATAAAAAATATCTTTATGTGATTCCAGATTGTAGTCAAATTTGAGTTACATTTAATAAATTTACGTGAATAACAAACATATATATAGGCTTTCGCATTTATAATATCAGTAAGAATTGCAACGGACGAGACAGAGAGAGAGTTGGTTTGAACGCGTTAACATCAGGAACCATTCGATCCATTAAAAAAATATTTTAGAGTCAGATAACCCATTTCTGGACAGTTGTAGTCTATATACCATCACGCTAAGACTAAAAGTGTCTACACGGGTTATGCGGGTAAAATCATGCGCCAAGTTTATTAAAATTCAATTCACGTGAGCTTCACCGTCATCTTCCCTGGGTGTATGACATAAATGATAGTGGATCATCTTTTCTCAAAATAAGCAAATCATTGACTACACACGTAAAGGAAATTAGTCCTCTACATTGTAATGACTGGAGAATCGATTGAGTGGACTTGTTGTCCTTAAAATCAATAAGCAAGGAGCGATAATTTTACGGTGCATTTGACGTGCAAATTCCCTTTAAATTCCAGTTATAATCCGCTATCAACAAACACATCCTTCTATTAAATGTCAAGTATGGTCAGTAATCACCGTAGTAGGTACATACGATTTCTGATTTTAAGAGAGTAAAAAAGTAATTTATGAACTAGTGTAAGTTGAAACTAATTTTGTAAACATTTTTATTAATAATGCCTGATAATTCACGAGGTTCTGTCCTAAATCCTCATCAACAAAAAGAATTGAACGCGCTACGGTGTAGCTTTAATTAAATTTATAAGATAACCTTTAATTTCGATTATTTTTAATTAAAATGATATGCATTAAATGTTTAGCTTAGCTTAACTTAATGAAAATTCATTAAAAAATTAAAAACTAATGCCATAAAAATATTAGGAAAAGAATTACAAAATAATTCTAATTTTAAATATTTTTATAATATGGAACGCGGGTGTACTCTTAATTTAAAAATGTAAATCCAACTCACACGTATCTCACAACACACTACACTGACCGATTCCACCGCGGGCACTTTGTATATAATATACCGGTGACGTCACTGTAAATCTCAAACCTGCACTGCAGCTCTAGATCAACCCCTAGCTTATATATCATTCGAAATACCAACAACATTGAATGATCTAATAAAATAATACTAATTATGAAAAAAGCAGTCAAGGTTTTTTTCAAATTTGGAATCCGAAATTGGATCATGTTTCTTTTTTCCGTTGATTAAAATCTGATTTAAGATGACAAAAAAGATTACAAAATATATCAATAATATATATATATATATATATATATATATATATATATATATATAATATTGTGTGTTTATCTCATCACCTTACCTTAATCACATGAAAGGTCAAAGGTAGGCTTGTCTCTAAACTGTCCTAAAATACAGATTGATTGAAACTTCTTCTATTTTATTATATTCTATTTAAGACAGGGTTTTGCTTTTGCATAAACCGAAAGCCACGATTGATGACATGGTCAGTACTTTTGGAGATTCAGCTCTGTCTTATTCATCCGTTAAAGAGTGCGTAGCAGAATTCAAGCGTGGTAAAGAGAATGTGAAAGGTGAATCCCGCTCTGGAAGGCCTTCGACATCCAATACTGAGGAAAATGTTATAATAGTACTTGATTAAATTATGGGAGACCGCAGATTAAAAATTAGTGAGATAGACGAGATTACTGGCATCTCTTGTAAATGAACTCAAAACATCATAGTCAACGAATTGGGTTTCCACAAGTCAAATGAGGTAATGACTTCAGTATTCTGGGACTCGAAGGGTGTGAGTATGATTGGTTATCTTGAAAGGGGTCAGAATATAAGCTTTGATTACTACTGTGTCTTACTATGTCATTTACTAGAGGAAATAACGAAAAGCAACCAGGAATACTCAGAAGAAAAGTCCTGTATCATCAAGACATTGCCAATGTTCACACGTCTGTGCAATCAGTGGCTAAAATCCACAATTGTGGCTTTGAACTATTACCGCGTCCCCTTTATCCACCTAATCTGACACCGTCAGACTTCTTTCTGTTCTAGGGAACACGTGCTTTTTTAGGTTAGGACGTAAAAAAGCACTTGAGAGGACAAAAACTTTCAACAAACGATGAGGTTGACACAGCAGTAGACGCATATCTTGAACCTAAGGAAGAACATTTTTTTTCAACGGTCTAAATTCCTTAAATGGAAGATGGCAAAAGTGCATAGAACTTGATGGTGATTATGTAGAAAAATAAAAATATAACTGATTTAGTATGTGTTCTTTTTCCTGGTTAGGCCGAATACTTTTCAGTCCACCCTCGTATGTATATTGTAGGGGTCGCAAAAAAAAACCTTTTGACGCCCTATGCCCATAGACATCCGCATTATTGTCATGCAGATATGTTGCCCTCATTTCCTCTTCGCCTTTAATGGGCCACATGCCACTCACATACCTCAAGAAACGCCACAGGAAAGCTATTACTTTACGTCGGTGTAATGTGAACTAGTGGTACCTACCCAGTCGTGCCAGCCCAATTCAACTGCAGTGCAGGATGGCACAGCTTCTGATGACTTCAACAAAAGGCCGTAGGACCATAAGAAAGTATGGTTTCCACTATGAGGACAGGTTCACCGGGGACATGTCTGATCAAGCTATACATGTGAACTGATTGTGATGTTCATAAGTTTTTCGTACTGTGGTACTTGAGTGTCCTAGTGTCGTTACATTTTCGTACTGTGGTACTTGAGTGTCCTAGTGTCGTTACATTTTCGTACTGTGGTAAGTGAGTGTCCTAGTCGTTACATTTTTTTTTCGATACACGAATGCTTGTACATTTAATCACCTTCCAGTTATCAAAGCAAAAACTACTGGTGTCAAAATATATCTTCGGCCCTTTGGCTTCGCTGCATTTCTATAGAGCATGAATTGTATATCTGGAACCCAATTGTTCCCAATTAATTGTTCCACTACTCAGTCTTGGGAGACACAGTTAAGAGAAATTGCGTACCCCTTCTTTTAGAATTAATACTCGTCTAGTTTTCTTTTATTTAAGTATATTTCACTCTTTTGAAAGAATATAGTACCAAAACAAAACATTATAATGTGTTCGTAAGTAATCACCCGACCCTCAATATTTTATAGCAATCTATTCACAATTAGCTGGCGATCATAAGAGCCTCGTTTGAAGAATGGTATAGGGATCGCGGGAGAAGAGAAGATACAGAGTGCCAGGAGGCTGAATATCCTTGGGACTGCCATCGCTATACTGCGAATCGCTAAGGATCATCTCGATAGGTATCAGCATTCAAACAAATAAAACCGCATTCGACTACGTCTCTGATCCATTCGTGTAGACGCTGATAACTTTTACGAAACAGTGATGGAAGGTAATACATCTCCCTCGCCTCTTCGTGGTTTGTATGTTAGTTGGCACTGGTTGACCATCAATCTGACTGCTTTTTTAAGTTACCCATATATCGATCTGGTTAAACAGTACACATAGAGGAGTTAATGAGTTCAGCTGATATATTCAAGAGCTGTGAAGTGCTGTAGATATTTTTTACAATGAGCGGTGTACCTTTTGTTGAGTACTGACCCCTTAGTTAGCCACACAACCAGAGGGACACGTAACCATACTACCCTCTCCCAATGGATCGCCTATCACAGACTGCCCGAAACGTTATAGCATATCCAGAAATTAACAAGGATGTTAAGCGAACGAGAGGTACCTCCTTCATCACGTCGACTTAGCTGCGCAGTAGCAATGGCACCTCTTAAAAAAAACGTAATACACCGCTAGTGGCCTTTACCAAACGTTTAGCCTACGACCGGTCAACTTAACGGCGGAACAAGTTCTCAGTTACTGTTTACTGTGACTAAAAATAACTACGACTTGACATTTCATTGTTAGATTTGCATACGACCTGATATTCCACGGTTAGTCACTGATAGCTATTTGTCATCATCAAAATCATCTCCCGTCCCCAAAAAGGTTTAACAATGTTGTTAGGCTAAGTCGAAACCAGAAAGCTTGGGCGAACCCAATTGGATTGAGAAGGATGATTTTGAGAACAGGGGAGGATAGAGATAGAGCAGGATGCGTATATGTCATCATAATTCAAGCCTTGTCGTGGCGGTGGTGTTTAGTAGCCTGGGGTATACCCAGGTGAATCCAATTGAACTGAGGGGCGATCTTTGCTCCCCTCTTATAAGAAGAGGGGCTACTAAGCCCCTGCTATTAAACCTGGGCGAAGCCCATTGCACCGAAGGGTTTTCTCTTTGTGCCCCTGTTATAAGAAGAGGGTGTCAAAGGAGCAACAAGGGGCAACCCTTCTGAGGAGGAGGCATCAGTCCCTTGGGGTACTTCCGGGGAACCTCACCAATGGCGCTATTGATGGAACTCGCGATGGTTTTTGTGAGTATTCGGCATTGTGATTTGCCGTGAACGAAACACACACCTGGACCCCACCCAGCGCCGGTGAATGCGTTTCCCCGGGTCAACAAAAATAAAATGTGTATATGTTGGTAAATAAAGGTCCTCGAGTGAAGGCCCTGCACCGGAAGACGGAGAGAGGGAAGGCCTCCTACCCCGTGAGTCCACCGGACTGACGACTTGACTAAGGTGGCGGGGAGCCTGGATGCAAATTGCTCGTGGCTGTGCCCTATGGCGCTCCGAAGGAGGCCTGTGTCCAGCGGTGGCCGTCGTCCGGCTGATGATGATGATGATAATGTGTATGTAGGTGCGTATATGATGCGCATTGGCTCACGGAAAAGGTGATGACGGGAATCCATTGCATATTCCCGAAGCTAGTGGAATACCATTTCTCTAGAGCGGATCAATTCTTCTGTGGAGGTGGAATTTGTGTCTTAGGATAGTGATTAGCCATCGAGCCTAGTCGTTAACAGTTTCGGGGTACCTGACTAGCGCGGCACTCGCGGAGATTTGTGGGTATTTAGTACAACTCCGTGCCTGGGCGGGGTCCGGGGTGTGTGGGGCAGGGCACGTAAAGGCGTTTCTCTACATTAAAAAATAAAAGCGGGTGTTAAGTTCCAATACACGAACAAACCGATGTTCCAGATAGGAATGGCGCCTACAGGGTTTTGCGCCAACTGTTGTATGGCATGTGTAAAAGTGTTAACCACTTGGATAAGGCACTATTGTAGTACATTAGTACAAGAAGCCTGAAACCACAGCCCGCAACAGACTCATAGATGAAGATGATGATTTTAGTGCAAAGATTATAATCTGAAGTGGTTGTTCCCAGAGACCACGATTATAATCTGAAGTGGTTGTTCCCAGAGACCACGATTATAATCTGAAGTGGTTGTTCCCAGAGACCACGATTATAATCTGAAGTGGTTGTTCCCAGAGACCACGATTATAATCTGAAGTGGTTGTTCCCAGAGACCACGATTATTTAGCAGATCCCACTAGACTTATCGTTTTCGCCCAAAATGGTACAGTTTACATTGACAGTTTTATCATTAAAGCAATGGAAGTGAGCAGTGCATGGAATGCCTACATAGTTCAGAAAAATTAAAAATAAAGGTGGCCCCCGTTACCCTTCCGTGATCTCATTAATTTGTGTACTTTGGCTGAAGAAGTCCACAAAAGGTGTAAAATATATAGTGAGAAAGATGAAATGCGTCACCTACTTCAACAATGTATAAAAAATGTGTAGGCAAAATTTTTTTTGCTAGCCACACACGTAACGTTTTGAATAATCATTAAATCAAAAAATATTTAACTGTAAGGTTACATTATGATACCAATACATTCGCTAAAAAAGGTGAAATTATTAGTAAGTTCTACAATCAATTAGTAAGTATTATTTAAAGGACAATAAATTTTATGACATGTCTTATTTTTATTTTTACCACTATTTCTGAATATATATATTACGCAGTACGGAATCAAAATAAATTTTGGGGTGTTTTTACTGGAGTTGGTAAATAAGGTATCTCTATGTAACATTTCCCGTTGTGTAAAGCCATTTTTTTCTTTACCATATGAAAAACAATTGAACTTATATCGAGACGGCGAAAGCGCAACGATCGCAAACGGTCATGTTGCCGCGTGACGTCACACGCTAGCGCGGTCACTTCGCCGGACTGAGCCACGGCTGCCGTACTTTGTCCTGTAATATCTCAGTCATTTTCGAAGATAGGAAAAAATAAAAACTGATTCCTTTTTCTTGACTTGACTCTTTTCTAGGTGCGGTAAGAACAAAAATCATTTTGGTGACTCATTATGTACATTACACTGATATTACAGAAATGAATATAACTCAAACAAATATATAGCTCACACGGAATAATAATAATGAATACGCCAAATCTATTGTATGCTTCATCTGATCTCAATTAGGTACATCAATACCTACATAAGCAAAGCGGTTTTGAAACATTAGGAAGACATAAAATAATTAATAGAAATGGCTATGACCTTTAAGTGAGTATGTAAAACTGATTCATTAATGCAGCAGCAGGTTCGGTGATGTGGCAGATGCCTACTCGTGATCGGTCAGAGCAACCGAGGAAAATCAAAGTGAAATGTTGCTAAAAAATATTGTATGGAGAGACCATTACAAAAAGTTAGTATCTCTACCGTAGCATTTTATTCTGTTTGTGAATAATCAGAATTTTTCGAAACACTTTAAATTTTTTTTATGGATTTTCTAATAGGTTACGGCTGCGAAAGCCCAAGGATATTTTATCATTGTAGTATATGTTTTTAAATTTTTCGGAATGGGCTCACCACCACTACTCATGTGTCTCCAGGATCCACAGCGGTCTCCAAAGGCTAAGACTGTATTGATTCTTGGGTCCGTAAAGAATTAATTCAGAAGAAAGTAGAAGTAGTAGTTTTCTCTAAATAGTACTGCGACACGATTGTATGTACGCTGATAGCTTTGTCTGCCTACTAGAATTTTGATAATTCAGCTCAGACAGCCCGTCTGCGCGCCGATAAAATGGACTTTTCTGATGCAAAAGATCATTTTCTCTAGAACGAGTCACATTTTATTCTAAAGATGTAGATGTCCTTAATTATAACTTAATATTAAAATGCAAATGAAAAATATATTACATCGTAATCACACCAGGAACATTTGTATAATCAAATACCATTTCTAGTGGCCGTGACATTCGTGAGCAAATGATGAAGTTGAGGATGGCAAAATCTTGACCTTATTTAAATATTTCGAATACATGTTAAGACCAGGCGATGTATACAATTTAAATGAGCTCCGACGACTTCCTTGTGGGCTCATGTGGTGAAAGCGGCGGGGTACATCTTTTGCTATTCTGATTGTGAATTTTGAGAGATTCTAATCATAAACATTGTGTCGTGCTAAACTTACCATGTACATGTGAGAATCTTTTACAAAACCACTGCGAGGAAAGGCGGGAGAGGAAAACGTAGTGTGTAGTAGGTCTAAGAATTTATTCAAGACTTTAAATTATTTTATATCTTCGGACCTTTGGCCAAGATGTACATTGAATTCATTGAAACAATTGCAAGATGTTGCTTGCAACTTTTGAACGTAAACATATAATTAAGCAAATTTTAACATTAATAATGACTTATCAACTATAACTGCATGTCTATTTTTATATAATAACTATCAACCGGTGTCATTATTTATCTTTATGTTACAGGCATCATAGAATTTTCTTATTTCTTTCTCACATGACACTGATGCATCTGATGTCGGTCCCGTGCCACGCTCCGCTAATTATGACTCGTTGCTTGAATTGTCCGTATATAGAAAATGCACGATCCAACGAAATGCTCGTAAAAGATTGCGTTTTCCAAAAAGTTTAGTGCCATCAAATAACACCATGAATGTGAGCATAAATTATAGTTTTTATTATTTCTCTTTATTGCTTAAAAGTGATTTATTTTATTTTGCTAATTTATGTTGCTCTCTGTTGCTCAAATATAAAAGTGTTTGACATTGACCTTTACATAATTATATAATAATATTAAATGAAATTTGAACACAAACTAATTATACATTCAGGCTCTTTTAATTTATTAGTTTAAGTAAGCTCCCCGCTAAGAACATGTTTATTTCCTTGTACAAAAGAAATATTTAACTTTCATCTCAGCTTAATTTCGAAAAAGAATCTGGTCGTTAGACTTTTTGACTACTCTATGCTGACGGAAGTATCCAGTGCAGCTTCATCGGTTACTATGATGCACGGCGGGTGGCAATCTAGGCAAGATTGCGGTCGATAGATGAACATACCCCCATCCTTTTCCTCACATGGGAGGGATGCTTCCCAATAGTCATTTACGATTAGCTGAAGTAGCTATTGTTATCTTGGCCGAGAACACTTTTTGAGTTGATGATTTAAAAAAGAGTATAAGAATAGTATTTCGTGTACCATATACATTCTTAGTTCTAGGTAAATGTTGGTGGCTTCTTTACATACGAAAAGATGCTTAGAAGATATGAATAGATACTTAGAAGTAACACAACAACACAAGATATCTTCGCGTCAGTTCTCTGATGAGATAGACTAAGAAAGTGCAGTGCCACACCTACCACCACCACCATCAGACAGTACCCGATCAATCTGATAAAATATCCGGCGTAGCTTTACTGCATACAATGTGTTCATATCGTAATTACTTAATGTATGAAGTATATCACCAATAAAAACATAAATAAATAATTAATCATTAGTTTATTAAGCTAGGGAAAAGTGATAATGCCAATAAAATTTCACGGGGAATATACACTTAAGTGGTTCCTGGTTCTCATGAAGTGGAAGTATTATTATTTTTACTTCTTAGACCTTCTGACCTGTGATTGCACAGGTTATATTATATACTTGTAGCGTACAGACAATAAGACAGTTATATCAAAGGAATAAATGTTTGTATGAATGTGTACGTGGGCACTACGTAATTATATAATCTGTCTTCTCGAACTACGCCTACACCGCGGAGATAATAGTGCATAAGAAAGTGAGCTGGAACACTGTAGAAGAAGCAGGCGACGGTGTAAGACGGGATGCGTAGCCGGCGGGCCGATGTTATCTATTTATACTTAATATAATAATTTGGGTTGTATATATACTTATGAAGTGGTCGGATAATATATATTATATTACGGGACTGGTCCGCAAGTTTACGGTAGCTCGACGGGCATCCTATGTTGGGTGTTCCTCTGTCCAATTAAATTCTTAACGAATTCGAACGTTTTAAGACGGAGAATTAAAGTTTTCCGTCTTAAGACGTTCGAATTCGCTAAAAGGAAAGGAGGGTTTTTTCCGCACCTGAACTTGTGGCAGCGACGAGAATACAGCTTCTTTGGATTGCTGTGATATGACGACGAGACTAGTTTTGGGGTCGTAAGAGGAACGGATCCCACCTCACACCGACATATGGGAGAGATGCATCCCGATATAAGAGTGTTTGTAACTGCTAATCAACTATCATTACCATGGTCAGAGGGTCCGAGAGTTCTCTCCTCCCTCGACTCCGAGGCAGATCGCGCGCTAGCTGAAATGGCCTCAGCGGTCAGCGCTGACGTGAACGTTTGGCCCATAGAGGGGCCCGTACGCTCATTCACCCTCAAACAAGTGAAAGAACTCACGAGCGGTAGTCTCGGTATACCTAACCCGTACGGTTGGTATTATTTGTTGTCTGCGCGTCTCTACTCCGGGTATTCGTTGTCGTGTCTGGGAGCGTGTCCACTGAGTGTTTGACAATAGTCATGATGTGGCCGTATTCGCCCGACAGAACAGGTCTGGTACGACGGCTGATGATAGTGATAGATCGTAGTCCACTGATTTTGTAACGAGCGGGTTGGGGTGACGCGTCACTCGATCGAAATACTCAGTTTGGATGTCTTTGGAATCATTCGAGATTGCGTTCATATCACGGACAGCCGGTATCCATTCGCAGATGGTGATTTTGTACTTTTGCAAAATCTCTATGAAAGACGGTCTAGCGTGAGCGAATACTATACTGTGTTGCTATGTACAGCGTCATTTTTTGTATTTATTAGGTAATAAAGCTGACGTAAGACGTACCACGCTTCATTACTGACTTTGGTTAGGTCTTTGAAGGTGAGGAGTGTACGATCAAGATTGATTTCAAGATGCATACAGAGTTTACTCGAAATATTTCTGTACCGTAGAACTGTTACTGAGGCCATGATCCGTCTAGCGTTGCCTAGTGCCACCGACATCTGCGCCACCAGAACATATAAACATACAGCTCTAGTCTTTTCAGAGCTCCCTATTTTCTGTCGTCACTGGCCCGCTGAAGATTAGCGTAGGATACCCAGGCTGACCTTAGACTAGCATAAAGCACAGTATTGTCTGCGAACATCGCCAGCTTTGCACTGGGTTGGTGCGGGATATTGCTCGTGTATAAGTTATTATACATGGTTGGGGATGATACAGAGCCTTGGGTCATCGGCTCGGAGGGGGCGCCGGGAGGATAATGTGCCCTCCATCCGGTATCTGAAGTGCCGGTTAGATATGTAGTCCTTAATGATAAGTACTAGTCTATTTGCCATTTCGAGACGAAATACTTTGCAAATCAGGCCTTCGTGCCAGATTTTGTGAAACGCTTTTGCCAGAAGAAGGCGGAGCATGTCGGGTGTTTATTTTTACAATTTAATCCAATCAGCAAAAATATTTCGTGAGGCCCAGTACTTGTTACGGACTACTATGAGCTTTGGGGAATGTAAATTGCTAGTCTATGAAGAGTTTTTATCCCTCACTACGTGTATAGAACTGGAAGGGTAGGAAATTACAAAGAAGTATGTTGAGTATGTATTCAGTATTGTATTGTATATTGGTCATAACTTAATTAATGGAAAAAAAGTGTTAATTTTGAACATAGCATTAAACTTGTTTTTACGTAAGACGGTCACGTAGTAAAAAAAAATATTTTAAATAAAATAACAATTTTACTATACAATTATACTTCATTTTGGTAGATCATGCGTATGTTAGTACGTAATTTATTTAGTGTTTAAGATTGTTTCGGTTTAGACAGTTTTCAAATATTGTTCCAAGAATAATGATTTTTACATTTAATACTAAAGGCGAGGAAAACTGTAAGTAATAAATAGAGAAGGGATACAAGGTAAGTGTGCTATACCTACATTTTAATTATGGAAACCAAACGATGATTGAAACACATTCGTAAAAAAACAATGCTGCATCGCTCTTTCCCGCCATTATGTTTAGTTTAAAGTGATTACTGACTTTATTTAAAATGGTACTGTACATGTCTTTGTTTATATTCGTTCGCATCCTGTGAGTATAATTGTTCCTGTGCTAAGGGAAAAAATAAAAATATCGGCAAAAACGGGCGCAATAATCTCAATGATTGGACTATCTAGCACGACCAATGCTGTCACAGCCAACAGCCTTCGAGGAAATGGACATAATAGTCCTTTGAATACCGCAAGCAGACAGATACAGGTGTAAAATCGAATGAGGAGAGATTTGGAATAGGTAATTGAGAAAGGTTGCTTAAAGTTTGGGCTTACACATGAGAGTCAAAAGAATTAGAATGGCTAGAAAAGTAGTTATTTAATGATTCGATGTCTAAATTTGGAGAAATTGAAGTTTGCGATATACCAATGCCTAGAGACTAAAAATTTCAAAGTCTTAGCTTGATCGGCATTTTCGATTGAGTTATGGATGTAGCGTAATTGTGCATCCCTACACATAGTATGGCATCGATTGCGGACCTTGTTATACATTTCCCGGTTGGAATCTGTGTAACAGTTTCTAAGCATTGCTTTGGCTCTATTCTTATTGTTTATCATTGCCCGTATTTCATCTGTAAACCAGGGAGCGGGTGAATGTTCCGCTTTTATAAGGTGCAATGGGACGTGCCTGTCATGAAGGGTAATAATGAGCTTATTAAAAATGTTGATTTTACCGTCAATAGTTTCAGCAGCATATATTTTTGTCCAGTCTGTTTTCTCAGCCTCCGGGATAAGTCGGTCCAATTTCACTCCTCTAAAGTTACGCTGCATGAGAAATTTGCCTTTGATTTTTGATACTCGAAGCTTATAGGATAGGAAAATTAAATTATGATACGAAAAAGCATCGGCCGCACACTGTCCAAACATATCGACATGCGCTGGAGAAGAAGTAATCATTAAATCAAGAAGAGATGGGGATGAATTTGAACAGTGATACGCAGCGTCAAGGGGCAAGACATGCAAATTGTAGGAGTGGATAATAGAGGTAAGTTTTTTAGAACGAACGTTTTCTTTGATAAAACAGGTATTAACATCTCCCATTATTATTATATGTTGAAAGGAAGAGGTGTAAAAGTCTTCAAAAGCTCTTCAAAGGAAGGAAAATAGTTTACGGTCAAATGGGACTATAAAAGACGCCAAGTAATACTTCAAGAAGGAGATGCTCTGCTTCATTTGAAGGAAGTGGTTCCAATTGTTCGGCTTAATACCGTCTGCAGAATTCTATCTTCAGGCATCGTGACAGAACGCAAAGTTCCATGCCTATCACCTTCATGTCCGTAAAGCCGAAACTGCGGTTCAAATGCCGCTTCTCACCGCGCACAAGATTACTGTGGAAACACCTGCCAGTGTTCATATTCCTTAGAGGCCGGCAGCGTGTCAGCAAGACGCCTGGTCTTATGAATGCCTGTGGTCGGCAATGGTCGCTGTGCACCTGTGCGTTTCCCTCATATCTCGAAAATATATATATTAAAAAGTACGGAATCAGAAGACTAGGAAGAGATAAACACAAATATTGTGGAAATTTGATCATCTGAATTGACTTTCATACTTACGTAATTAATTAACATGTACTTGTGGGAAGTTTCCAAATGCGCTAAAAGCTATCCCTTATTAAACACAATTTTTTTAAATAGGGAGAAATATGAAGTGAACAGCTGTCGTCCTATAAATCTCATACCTACATTGTCTATACCGGTATTGTGGGAAGTATTCGTTTGGTTGTTTGCTCGTTTGCCTTGAATGGGCTCCGTAGCTCTTGTGCCAATTTGAGAAGTTCTTTTCCCAATGGAATCCCACATCATCGGTGATGAACATGGGCTATATAGTGTTTTCTTTAATATCATAGATAATTATGAAGATTTTGATGATGTAGGCTTTAAGAGGAGTTCCGCAGGTGCGGAAATTATTGATAGCTGTCTGTCCCGACGGGTGTTGTTCTCATAGATAATTGTTCGTCTAGTGGTAACGTGCAGTGTTTACGAAGCCGAAATTAAAATTATTAAGTTTTGTATTTTTGTAAATTCATGAAAGTTTGCAGTACTTTGGGAGGTATCAGTGCGGGATGGGTACGGACTGCTAGTATGAGTTATATATAAACATACAAATGTAACATAATACCCGTTATAAGCTGTCTGGTTTTCAAAAGTAAAAGTCGACTAGGCTAGCAATCTTCTCATTTGTAAAGACAATAGTGACAAATACTAATAATAATTGTGGTGTGTATGTGGTCATCTGTATGACCACTGGGTTGTTTTTGGTACATCTAACGTTGGAATGAGTGGTCCTACACTTCAGAGGATTTCTAGTTACCTAATCAATACACAACAGTGTGTCTTAGTTGTGGGATTGAACAACAATAAAGATGCCCTATCAGACTCGTCAGAATTCGGTTACAATAGCAGTTACGGTGTACCGCAAGGGAGTGTCGGACCTGTTTTATTCCTATTGTATGTAAGTGACATGGAAACGTTTCACACATCACTAATTTATATTATATGCAGACGACTTTTCCATAATTTTTACATCAAATAAAACACGTGGCGCAACTGATGACCATGGAAATCATATTAATGGTACAATTGAAAAATTGATGAAGTGGTTTAGCACGAGTAACCTATTAACTAATGTCGGTAAATCAAAATACATACAATTTAATAGGAGAAATAATAATAATAATAATAAAGTACAATTTACTATAATAAAATTACATGAAGTGACTCATACAAAATCTATAGGTCTAATTATAGACGAAAATTTAGACTAGAAGTCATTTATAAATAAACTATCTATAAAGATAAATAAATTTACATTTGCACTTAAACAAAGAAAAATAATTAATACAATAATGGCTATTATGTCTTACCGTGCACATATACAATCCCATTTGTATTATGGGCTAATGTTATGGGCAACAGAACGGAATATAATACTTATTGTAAGGAAGAAGTGAATACGAGTGGGCATAAGTCACATGGCACTTGTAGACCAATACTCAAGCAACTTGGCTTATTTACACTACTATCCCTTTTTTTCTGTGTAATGTAACAGATATTTCTAGATATTGACCGAAGAATTCACGTAGACGATAAGATCTACATAGGCATATCATCAATGTCAATCCGAGGTGAATCAGATATAATAAAAGATTTTGAAATATACGTAAAATTTTGTAATAAACTAAATTTTGTAATAAAAAAATAAGCCCTACAATGTTTATAAATAAACTGTGTGATTGGATTCTTACAAATAACCATAAATTGTTTAATTTATCATCGTTGTAACAATTTGAGATGTTATTATTTGTGCCATAACAATAGTTAAAGGCTTTTAAGTTTCTGTAAGTTATAATGAGTCTATGAATGAATTTGATTTTTATCACTTTGTGTAAGAAAGTACACAACTTTATCATTAAGTGCGAGATGCTAACATTTTATAAAACTGATGAACTGTTGTGACTGCCTCGTAGATCAAGTGGTGAGCTTTACAGCTGCCGTTCACGAGCTGTTTCCGGGTCGGACCTAAGTGTTTTCAAAAGAAATTACAGGCCGGAGTCAGGATTTCAGCGGTTCAGCACAGAGAGCCTCAAAGAGCATGTGGCGCTTGAATGTGTTACAAATGTGATATGGTGGTGTCGGATAATATCCGCCCCATCAAAATGAGAGAATTAGGGATAATAATTAAATATAATATTTTCGTAAAGTGAAACGAGTCATACTTAATAATTGATAAATTGTCTTTAAAATGACAATGGTATCTATGTGATAAATAATAGCATGACAATAAAACTACTTTTACGGATGGAGGTTTATTTAATTATTTGACTAGCCCGACGTTTCAGAAGCTTTACAGCAACCATGGTCACGCGTGGACGTAAAAGCAGTTTTATTGTTATGAATAACATTCGCGTAAACTTAAGACACCAAAATTTCAATGTTACATGTTTAATTGACATATTTTATTTCATGAAATTATTTACAGCAAAGAAGGGATGACGTGTACAGGTTATATCAAAGGAGTGAATATTTGTAGGAATGTGTACGTGTGAATGTGTACGTAATTGTATAATCTGTCATCTCAAACTACGTACAGACCGCGGAGCGATAATAGTGTTTGAGAGAGTGAGATAGAACATTCTGGAAGAAGCAGGCGACGGTGTGAGACGGGATTTGTAGCCAGTGAGCCGATGTTATTTATTGATACATAATATTATAATTAGGGTTGTATATATATTTATGTGTATAATAGTAAGAGTATATTACAATACTTGTACCTAATTACGTTACTAGTAAACATTATTATTAGAAACATTTGAAGATTTTCTTGACTCTTAGGCGTAATGTTGACGACCAGAAACATCCAGACCACAGAGATTTTATATACTGATATCCTAGCTGTACACATGGCGTCAGTGAGAAATATCTACCCATGTTATAGTTACCAGTCAAAAAAAAAAATCAAAGATTCGAAGAAAACATGCCCAAAAAAACTTTTCCTTGACAATTCAATAATGCAGCCGAACACATTATGAGATCTCAAAACAAACGAATATGGCAACACTAGACCCGGTCAAGCTGGATCTATCAAACAAATAGAACTTTGTATCGTTTTCCAAGCGAGACACGATCGTCATCGAACTTGACTTTTCGTAGAATTTCGTAACGGAAAAACAAATTAATGTCTGCCTTGGTAGCGCTAGCAGGTGTCCTCACAAATAACGTTCGGTGTCATTGTGGCTTTTGTCGATGACATTAATTATCAAATATCATTAACATGATGTCAACGTGATCTAATGCGGATACTGACGAAGGCGGTCCCGTTGGCACTATATATAACATACTCTATGATATGAAACCATTGCTAAATATTTATCCAGTAGGGATGGACACACCAAGCGGCGGGGCAATGATTGACTGCCTCGTATAGTAGATATGTTCCATCTGCCTCAGCCTTGAAATCCCGGTAGGACCGAAAAGTGTTTTGGTGATTTTAAAATTGTTAATAATGACCAGAAAGTTGACGGCCTTACTCTCATATGCCACTAGTAACTCGTCAGTCACGCTCGTGGTGTCTTTCCTGTCGTGTCAGACTGTCGTTTAATCGAAACAGAGGAAGGAGAGAATAGAGAGTGAACTTGTGTCTGCGCACGCGCCTGCACTATAATCCAATATCCTGCGTAACATATTAAGACGATACTTCGTCTATTACGACTATCTCGTCCGACATAGCCCTAACTCGGCCAGGAACGCTATAAAGAACGGACGAGTGGCAAAGGTTTTGTGGAATCAACAAATTTTAGATCCACCTAAAGTGAAACTGGGACCGATTATATATTACAACTCATTTGTAGCAGTTTACTGGTGACGCGCGGTAGCCCCGTCCCGCCAAGGTCATTGATATTTCTGAATATGTATATAGTACGTATTCGTTAAAACATATAAAGTGTATAAATTACACGATAGCGCCGCGATAACGTACCAATTATGCTGATAACTGTGGGCGTAGCAGGCTCCCACTACTCGCTTGTTTGTAACATTATTTAAAAGATCTTTTTAAAATATACATAATACAGAAATCTATTACGTAGACCCTAAATGATCCGCTCACTCAAAAATTGGCGCCAAAGATCCTGCAGTATTTTAAAAATCAAGAAAAGGTCATGTAATACATATAGCGTTTTTAATTGCAGTTTTCACTCTACGTGGACGGAATGTACCCTTTTTTTTGTTTATGCGGGGAAACGCATTTACGCGCCTTCACCTGCCCTGGGTGGGGTCCAATGGTGTGTGGGCCTCGCGGCACATGATAGTGGCGAATACCCACAAAAGCCACCACCAGTGTCATCAGTGGCACTGTCAGGGCACCTCGAAGGGACCAACTCCACCTACACATATGGGGTTGCCCAGCACTACAGGACAACCCATCCCCATCCTCGCCCCTTGCCCAGTGCGCAAAAGCGCCTCCTCCTGTTGCTCTTAGGTCCCCTCTTATAAGAGGGGTACCGAGAGCGATTCCTCCTCCTGATCTTTAAGCCCCTTCTTATTGCAAACCTCTTGGTGCAAAGAACCCCTCGGTTCAATAGGCTTCGCCTGGGTTCACCCCAGGCTACTAAGCGCCACCGCCACGACAAGGCCTGGACCATGGTGGGGGGCAAGGATATACCGCAGCGAGAGGTGATTAGAGATGGAGTACATATAAACTGTATTCGTCTTGCAAAAAAAAAAAAGTTAATTACATTTCACTACACAGTGACAATTGACAGTAGGTATTTTCCATTTAACTATTGTCAAGTATTTGGTATTTTCTCCGCTCACATCTTGATGTTTCCAATAAATCCTGTGACACAAAGCTAAGAAAAAAGACATTTTGTGACATTTTTTTCGAAATTTAGAGTCCTACCATTAAGAAAACCCTTTACTTTCCGGCATAAAAACCATGAAAACTAATATTATGAACGTTAGATATTATATATTTTGTTGACGTCAATATTGGAATTCTAATGTTGATTAATGATCTTCACATTTCGATGTCATTGCCTTAATCATAATACAAATGTAACTATTAGCATAAATTATTAATTACTAATTAGCACTCTTGTGCACACAAGTGTAAGCCATCACATCCTGAGTAGTTTATCCCTCGGCTGAGCGGTAAGCGCCCGCCGCCAGACAGTAGCTGAGTACTTCCGGAAATGTATTGATATCAAGTTGTTTTGTAGTTTTGTATATTTTTATTTCATGAGGGAGACAAAGAAGGCGTCGGAGCCTTTTGGTAACTACCGAGGCCCATAGACGACAACATATCTGATATGCAGATGCTAACGTCTGTCTTACACCGCATGAAATGTGGCAGCTTAGCGAGATTCTTTGTCTAAAATTTGTAGGGATTAAATTTGGAACGAGAAATTGTAAGACATTTTCGAAAAATTAAGTATAAATAATTTGACCAAGGAACAGTAAAACAAAACTGTTCCTAGATTTAACGTATTTTAAGTGGCTGTAAACCACTATTTCCATCTTCACCCCATGTGCATAAACTGGACATCCGATGGCTGATGACAAAATTAAATTGCGCTCCCTAATGAATACGTGAATACTATACCATTATAATGCGTGAATACTATTATATTGCGGGAAATTGTGAACGAGAGGTACCTGCCTCACCGATCGTAGCAGACCAATTTGGCTGAAATGCAGCACGGTACTACCCTTTACACTTAGCATTACGAGCGCATTAAGGTCACCTGGCAGACATCGTCTAAGCAATAAGATCGCCTTTATTTTACATAAATTATGTTTTGTTATGAATTCGTTATGTAATTGTCTGTACTTGTATTTGTGTCCACAACAAAAAAGCATTCATTCACTCATTAATTTTCATGGCGTTCATAGTAGTACCTCTTACAATATGACAATAATTTGATATGTTCCAGTTCGCTTTGCATTTCATTTTCTCCAAACGCTATGAAATTAAGAAATTCAATTTCAAGAATATCAGGAAAATATACTCGTAATACTATAAGAAATCATAGAGTTGCTAATAGAAACCATTGAATATTTGTATAATGCCCGTAGTCCAATGTAAAATAAAAGAGAACCAGTAACGTTACGCGTGATAATAAAACAACCGACGAGCTAATAAGAAATACACATTAAATAACATTAATAAAGTGATGTCACCTCGACATGGCCGCTGTTTCCCCGATACTGTCGACGATATTACGAGAAACTTCTTTGAAAGAGGCAGTCAGGCAACGCCTAACAACAAGATTTAAAAAGGGACGCGGATCACGGTTATTATTTCTAGCTTTGGCTGCTCTTTTGGGGTTAGTTCTGATTAAAAAAACAATGAACCAGTGCAAACGATTGACTTTTTCTTTAAATATTAAAATCACTTGACATTTACATGGAAATAATAAAAAAAGTACTTCACATTATACATTCGTAGATGTTACGCCTGATTATTATTCAATGTTTGAATCAGCATGCTATCCAGTTTTACTAATGATCCGAGCTGCAACCACATCTTGTTTTGTCTAGCAACACAACCGACTGAAACGCGCGTCGTCGCTGATATATTTGGGTTCTGTAGTACAGTTTTTATTAATTACATATTTTTATAAAATAACGGGGCAAATTCCGCATGAAATAATGTAGATTCTCACAAACCAGACGGAACGCGCCACCAGCTCACGTCGAAGTTATATATCATCCACCTGGGTCATAGTTATCCGAAAAAGCTCTGATACGCGAATAGCACTGCCCAAAAGGGCAAACACAATCCTAGCAGAAAATAATCCTTTCGTGTCGATTTCATAGATACGTGATACATGACACGTGAACCTACTCATTACAATTGAAACTCTACTTATAACCTACCCTTCCTAAGGCCCTCCCTAACTACACTTTCTGACGGATGAAAGGACTCGCGCGCGGTAGTCTCAGAATACCTAACCGGTACAGCAGTATTATTTGAGCTAGGCAAATCGTAGAGTATTGGGATTGGGACTCTAAAGATATCGTTCGGATCGCTCGTAGTCGACTTCGTAGACTTAACGTGTCGGGCTTGTAGTACGGGCTCTAGCAGGAGCGAGCCGCATACGTAACATTCTGCGTAGCTGCGAAACGATGTCCTAGCGCCTCTCGTGTACCTCTGTTCCGTGAGCCCGCACTGCCGGCTCATGCGGATCTCCCGGACGGTTGTGAAACCAGCTTTAGGGAACTAGATCTGAAGATGTGTGTTTTTTTTCTTTAAGAACAGTGCCTAGAATAGATCTCAATTATTAAGGGGGAAAACAATTAAATAAGTTTCAAATTTCTTCCTCATTGTACATAATCTAGAGTATCGACTATCTAGATTTTGCGTTTCTTCAATTTGTTCTTTACGCACGCTTGAAGATTTGTAGAGAACAAATCGGTTTGTACGCCCGATTTCAGAAGTAGGAAAGCTGGTGAATGCGTGACAAAAGCGTTACTAAAAGGGGGATCGTTCGAGGCGAGCGGAAGTTGAGAGGAAAATATAACCTAGTGACGATAGAAAGAGAGAGAGAGAGTTAAGTGTCGTATATTACTCTAAGAGCAAACGAGAGAGAGGGGGTAGCACACATTATCTCTCTCTTCCTTTCATAGCCAGCCGTCAATGTTTCGTATAGTCTTAAGCAGACTTGCATTTTTTTTGCTGTCGAGAGGGCGCTGAAAATGTGGATCTGATGTGATCGAAATCTTGATGGTAAGTCAAAATTTCAATCCAATTACTAGCCATTCCAATATGTTTTTCTACGCACAACGATAGATACGGATCAACTTTAACTTATTTCAAATAAATTGTTTTAAGTTACTTAAGCGGATCACTAGAAGTATTAACGCCATTAATTCTTAATTAAATCTTCTTCTTATTATGTTCGACTTTTTATAAGATCAATAGATTTATTTAAAACAAGTGTTTCTCCAAACATTCGGCAGCCAAACACGTTTCGTGTGTCACCGCGACCGATGTACCTGGAACGCTATAGGTATAGGGACTCGCAAAAACATGTATGTTTGGCTAGAAAAAAAGAAAAATGGGCGAACACATTGCTACGTCTTTGTGAATAATAAACACAAAAATACGGATGAAATAATTCATTTAAATATATTCTGTGAGCATATAAAAGGAGATATCGTAACCACTCGTTACTGCTGACGCCAATAAGCTTCATCCAATGGGCCACAGGACTCCCGGTACTCGCAGCGGTACCCTTTTTTTGACTGATCTATACTGACGGAAGAGTCCGGTGCAGCGTCATCGGTTACTATAAGACACGTCGGAGGAGACCGGCCCCCCTAAAGATGGGGAACCTCCCCCCAGCTTAGCTCACTGCTGGCAGCTCACGCATGGCAGCAAAATTTGGACTTGCATTACTGTGGGGACTTGAAGAGCTCGTTGGGCTATCATGACTGGGGGGGGGGGGGTCTCAAGATGCATGACTTATTTCCTCATAGGGAATGATTGAAATTAGGGAGCTTACCTCGAAAGCAATCCTATTTTTTAAGCTCGGGTGAAATACTACTACTTCGGATCCTAAGCGAGCGATACGTTTCGTATTCATTTTATATTTATTTGTTATATGTCAAATATATAACGTTGGCGCCTTAAAACATACGTACCGCAAACAAGCGAAGACTTTTTGCGCGCGAAAACATTAAGGTATTTAGAAGCGATGGAAAAAAAGTGTATACTATAGGTGGGCAAACGAGAATTCAGACTCTCCTCTGACAGCTACCGATACATATAGACATCGGCACATTTATTTTTACATTTATTATACAGATGCGTAACCATCCTGCCCTTCTCCCTTCCAATGGCTACCACAACCGGCTACTCACAAGCCGCACGAAATGCTACAGTATAGTTGCACGTCGCAGCGGTATTATATCAGCGAGATGTACGTCCCCGGTCGTGCCGGCCCAATACCTCTGCAATGCAATATGGCACTATCTTACTTAACGAGAAAATTATATGTTAATATATCGGAATTCTTGTGAACGTATAAAGGTCAACGTTTTTCATGTACTTAAAGAGGCCGAATACTTCTTCCTTCTTACTAAATACATCTTTCGTTCTAGAACAATACTTTTGTAGTTTAAGAGGACAAACGAGCAGTCGAAGCCATTTGGTGACGACAGAAGCCCACAAATCCACACATAGCTATCAGTTTCAAGTATCATTTGAGTGGGAGGTACCTCCTATTAAGTAATTAATCAATTCGGCTGCACTATGCTTGTCTCCTTCTGATTGATCCCATCGAAACAAAGCCAGATACGCTTTGGACTCCATCGCAGTTGTAAGAACCTACATACTGTAATTCAAATGTTGTTGATAGTGTTGAAAGCATTGGTTTCGGTACCGTAGAGTGCAATCAAGCACATAACATATTGGCACAACACACTTGAACAAAGGTGCGCCTTATTGTTGTGATTTTCCAGGAATTTGAAATGAAATGAAAATGTACTTATTGAAATTAGAATTGTAAAAATTATTTACTTTGAACGTCAGCAAATAAGATCTACCAGAAGTTCAACCCTGGCCCTGTATTGAGAAGAGCCGGTGAAACAATCTGCGAGGGTCTGTCATCGATTATATCAATTAATTAAAAGATAGTAAAAATAATTCAATAATAAAAATATACAATTACATTTTCATACTTAAACAATAAACAACAAAATGTAAAAAAAACCGTTAGGACTTAGGTGATGCTGAATAGAAACTTGAAGCGTCATCTCCGCAGATAAAACAGCCCTATAATTGTCCTGCTATAAGATATTGTAAATTACAATTCCGAATTTCTCCAGGGTGGCACAATGAAACGAATGGACCAATCAAGATAGCGTGGTTATACGTGCCGCCAGTGTAGAGGTAACATAGGTAGAGATGCCATAGGCAGTTACATGACGGCGACTGGTCGCCTTGGAGCATAGAGAATAAAGATGCAAAAGTAAGTGCTGCCTTTGTCTATCTAATCTAACATGCGCATTGCGCAGAGAGTAATTAATTAAAAAAGAGATTGTATTAGATTGGCTCTTTCCTTCGACTTAGATGGCCGCGATTGGCTGGTTTCCTTTCTCTGTCTATCTCTATGGTTTCTAGCCAAACAAAATTTTTGTTTCTTGCAAAAATTGCGCCGCCTATTGCACAGCGTGGGCGCTCCTGGCCACGGTATTGTACTGTGGGTTGGGTTATCCATTTTCACACTCGCAGTTAGAGGTATTTAAAGTTGTACATATGAATATTTTCTTTTTGGTATTACCATGATAGGAATTATCTATCACGTGGGGTGCCCTATTTCTAACAGTATGATAGGTATAACATGGTGCCTTTATTGGAAGTAATATTATTTATTAAATATGAAATGCTATTATAATTTGCTAGGCGTTATTTGGAACATTTGTTTTTTGATGCTCGGTGTTTCTCTGGTTGATGGTACGGATGGTCGATGGAGCCGACACGTGACTGAGTGTAGACCGCGTCTATGCAAGCGGAGTATTTGACGCCCTGTTGCTAGGTGGCGCGACGACTTAAGGAAGGCTGCCCAAGAACGGGATGTCTAACCATCCCGGTCCTGGTCAGCCCGCATGGGACACGATCTATGGGAGAGGCCTACGAACAATGGATGGCTATAGGCTGATGGAAGAATTAAATAAATAAAATGAATAAATAAGTAAAACTTTATTTGTAAAGGACACACTGGAAATTTAAATATGAAATAAAAATATTAGAAAGAAAAACCATAAAAAACAAATCATAAAAAACATAGCTCAATTGGTAACAGTATGTTTCACAATACGGTGGGACCTCATATATAGCCCAAACCTGATGAGTCCTAACACCGATTTTCAGGGCCACGATTATTTCTTCCGATCTTGACAGTGACGACATGACTTAGTAATAAAACAAACACAAATAATTATATAAAGATATATATTTTGACTGCACGTATGAAGCATATAATATATTGATAAAATATTTGGATACTAAAACTAAGTAAATATAAGTGGATAGAAAATAAAGTATATAAATAAATACATCTATACTATTATATTTATAATATATAGATATTTATATATCATTATTGTTATATAAATCGAGACTTACATCGAGTTGTGCACTCATAACAATTCTTTTATACTGCTTTTTAAAGTTTTGTTTGTAATGTACGTTCCGTAAGGGAGGTGGCAGGTCGATCCAACACTTTGTTGCGGCGTACTTGAAACTACCGCGAAATGCGGCTGTTCGGTGTGTGGGCAAACTCAAGGCATAATGAGAGGCTCGGGCGTAGTGCGTGGTGGTGACATCACTCGTCCACTCCAGTTGTCTAGCCAGACATTCAGGGAATCCATATTTCACTACGCCAAAAAACAACGTAGCTAGGCGTTACTTTCGAAGATTTTTCATTTTTAATATGGACACTTGGCTCAGGAGTCGAGTTACGTCATCTCGCCTTGGTATATGAAAGCAGTAGCGCACATGCGTTTTGAACTCGCTGTATGGACTTTTTGGTTCGTTTTAATAGCCATTGGCCCATTACGACATCCATATAATTAAACATGGATAATACGAGCGATTCGCATACCACTATACAAAGATTTACGCCAATGGAGTCTCTAATTCGCTACAAAACCTATAGATAAGCAGGTGCGTACTACATACGACACGTGTGATTCAAAACGCAAATTCTCGTCTAGTATCAGTCCGAGGTTCCGTATTTCGCACACACCCGATGTACGCGATGACGGCTACCAAGGATTATGTACTTTGTTTTGCACGGGTTCAAAACTAGTGCGTTCGTTTTCAACGAATTGACAATGCTATTGACATTTCTGTTGTTTAAAGACAATGATTCCTTCAAGTCATTGGGCCTGAAAGATAGATAGATATATTTGTATAGAATCAGCGTATGTATGGTACAGACAATCTTTAATGCTTTTGATTACATCCCTCGAGTATAGGTTAAATAATATTGGACCTAGTATCGAGCCTTGAGGTACACCTTATTCAAGGGGACTGCGCTGTGTCGAGATCACGTTTTGCTCCACATTTCTAACTTCCACAGTTTGGTGCCTATTCTGTAAATATCTTCAGAATCATAGGACAGCGGCCTCCTCCAATCCATAAAATCGAAGCTTAAATAGAAGTAAGTAAATATTTAAAGCACCAAACGCAGGGAAAAATCTCGTAGAATCATTATAGATTGAAGTTAACGTATGTTTTGAAACATGTCTTTTTCCACTCTGATAGCCCGAGCAACCAGCTCCTTCAACTCCTTATAGTACGCTACGTTAGCCGGATTATTAGTTAATTGTGTTTTCTTACAAGCCTCACGACGTTTTAACATTGGACGTATATTATGAGTGATCCACGGATAGCCTCTACGCTTTATATATATATATTATCTTATGGGGGCTACGTTATCGAAAACATATAACAAAGTAGAAGTAAGCTATTCCAGTAATGTCTCCCGTGTTAACAGTCTTCCAAGTTAACAGTTAAGGCTTACGACGCGTTTTGGGTTTAGGCACATTGAACTCACACGCAACTAGTGCATGGACACTAAGTGTTGGGGTGTAATCCACCCACATTCTAGTCACATTTGCGTCAGTACAAGTGAGATCCAATAGGGTGTTACTATGGGATGTGAAATGCGTGTGCTCCATGAAGTCACTTAATATTTTACGACTACTATCTTCATTTTTATAAAATTTATATTAAAATCACCCATAAGTATGACTTTATCGTGCCACGGCAGGGAACTGACCAATTCGCTTAATGCATTTATAAAAGTCTGAACACTAAGCCAGGGGGGTACCGGTTTCCATTTCATTCATTCATTTGAAAAATACTTTGAGAGCTAGAGTTCACTTTGCTGTATTACCGATGTTTTTCTGCCTCTTTTTGATCTGGATGGAATGGAATAAACTAACAAGTGTGTGCAAGTAGCACCAGCATCTATAGAGCCTCCTTATCTGACCTGTGATGTACAAATGTCTTGTGCAGTTTCTATATTTTATGTTGCGTTGAACCGTTCCTACTTGTGGTCCAGTAGTGCAAGTAACTCGTGGAACACGACAGATTATACTTACTTAACGTCCTAAGCCAATACTTCGGGCTCAGGGCTGAGGATGGATAAAATATCTCGCCATTTATGTCTGACCTGGCCCATGCAATCTACCACGTTATTTCCTCCAAGTTCATCAGTGTCCTTGCCTTCGGCTATTACAGAGCGTCTACCATACAGCATACGGGGTTACAGAGTATAAACCCTGGTGAGAAGTGTAGCTTAGATTATTATTAATTATTTTTAACAATGGACTAATTTAGAATATGAATCTTCAATTTTCACGTGCATCATTAATCTTAGCATTTTTTTCAAAGTATTCGTTATTCGGTAATATTGCGTAGATTTATTATAACGTATATTAATACGTGTATAATATCTGCATTTGGCTATAATGATTTTGATTAAACTTACAAGTATTTGGCACAGATCAACAGAGCCGAAGACTTGTACACCGTGTAAACGGTCTGGCGTAGTGGTCTGGATGAGAGATAGTCATCTGTCTAGCTGTAGCTTTCAGATTACACAATTTTAATATCCACGAAGATTTATTGCCTCCTTAACCTACAAATTTAATTCATTTACCATTTCATTTGTCTCTTGTTAATGTCAGCGTCGTCTGTGGTTTACAATAAAAAGGGTATAATAAATATAGAAAATAATATTTTTATGGAGCGGGATGTCCGAGACTTTTGGTAACAACCTATAAGAGTTTAAATATGAAAAAAAAAAATATAAACACAGCAAGCAAATCTTTATGGAGTGGACCGGGTTCCCATCCCGACCCGACACGGAACACAATGGCACAACTGAAGGCGCTGTAGATAGCGCCTCCTACGTACACCCATTCGACGTCGGCGGGGGGAGGCCGCGTCGGCCTCCTCTCTCACCCGCTCGTCGGCTTCCTTCTGGGACATGACGGTCTCGCAGAAGGAAGCCATCGCCTGGTAGGATTCGACGCTGCCGAGAGCTTTTACTGCCTTTTATTTTGGTTACGAAGGGGAATGCATTTACGCATGATACCTGGGGGCCCGGGTAGACCCCCAGACCTATGTTGGACTCGGCCATTGGGTAGCAATACCAACTAAACCCCTACGGGAGCCATCAGCCGCTATAAGTGGAGGGTCCCGGATCTGCAGGCAACAGGACCCCTCCAGCGACAGGCTGGCCTCGGCGAAAAGGCCAGACTTCACCTCCTCGGAGACTGTCCGGCTACGCTATGACAGTTCCCACGACGCCGTGTCATTGGAAGTGGACCGGGTTCCCATCCCGGCCGAATGCGGAATACAGGGGCACTACAGAAGGCGCTGCAGATAGCGCCTCTTTCGTACCCCCATTCGTCGTCGGCGGGGGGAG